>OY986040.1:49900172-50347672 GCA_963920215.1 Nineta flava
AATAATAATAATAATAATAATAATAATAATAATAATAATAATAATAATAATAATAATAATAATAATAATAATAATAATAATAATAATAATAATAATAATAATAATAATAATAATAATAATAATAATAATAATAATAATAATAATAATAATAATAATAATAATAATAATAATAATAATAATAATAATAATAATAATAATAATAATAATAATAATAATAATAATAATAATAATAATAATAATAATAATAATAATAATAATAATAATAATAATAATAATAATAATAATAATAATAATAATAATAATAATAATAATAATAATAATAATAATAATAATAATAATAATAATAATAATAATAATAATAATAATAATAATAATAATAATAATAATAATAATAATAATAATAATAATAATAATAATAATAATAATAATAATAATAATAATAATAATAATAATAATAATAATAATAATAATAATAATAATAATAATAATAATAATAATAATAATAATAATAATAATAATAATAATAATAATAATAATAATAATAATAATAATAATAATAATAATAATAATAATAATAATAATAATAATAATAATAATAATAATAATAATAATAATAATAATAATAATAATAATAATAATAATAATAATAATAATAATAATAATAATAATAATAATAATAATAATAATAATAATAATAATAATAATAATAATAATAATAATAATAATAATAATAATAATAATAATAATAATAATAATAATAATAATAATAATAATAATAATAATAATAATAATAATAATAATAATAATAATAATAATAATAATAATAATAATAATAATAATAATAATAATAATAATAATAATAATAATAATAATAATAATAATAATAATAATAATAATAATAATAATAATAATAATAATAATAATAATAATAATAATAATAATAATAATAATAATAATAATAATAATAATAATAATAATAATAATAATAATAATAATAATAATAATAATAATAATAATAATAATAATAATAATAATAATAATAATAATAATAATAATAATAATAATAATAATAATAATAATAATAATAATAATAATAATAATAATAATAATAATAATAATAATAATAATAATAATAATAATAATAATAATAATAATAATAATAATAATAATAATAATAATAATAATAATAATAATAATAATAATAATAATAATAATAATAATAATAATAATAATAATAATAATAATAATAATAATAATAATAATAATAATAATAATAATAATAATAATAATAATAATAATAATAATAATAATAATAATAATAATAATAATAATAATAATAATAATAATAATAATAATAATAATAATAATAATAATAATAATAATAATAATAATAATAATAATAATAATAATAATAATAATAATAATAATAATAATAATAATAATAATAATAATAATAATAATAATAATAATAATAATAATAATAATAATAATAATAATAATAATAATAATAATAATAATAATAATAATAATAATAATAATAATAATAATAATAATAATAATAATAATAATAATAATAATAATAATAATAATAATAATAATAATAATAATAATAATAATAATAATAATAATAATAATAATAATAATAATAATAATAATAATAATAATAATAATAATAATAATAATAATAATAATAATAATAATAATAATAATAATAATAATAATAATAATAATAATAATAATAATAATAATAATAATAATAATAATAATAATAATAATAATAATAATAATAATAATAATAATAATAATAATAATAATAATAATAATAATAATAATAATAATAATAATAATAATAATAATAATAATAATAATAATAATAATAATAATAATAATAATAATAATAATAATAATAATAATAATAATAATAATAATAATAATAATAATAATAATAATAATAATAATAATAATAATAATAATAATAATAATAATAATAATAATAATAATAATAATAATAATAATAATAATAATAATAATAATAATAATAATAATAATAATAATAATAATAATAATAATAATAATAATAATAATAATAATAATAATAATAATAATAATAATAATAATAATAATAATAATAATAATAATAATAATAATAATAATAATAATAATAATAATAATAATAATAATAATAATAATAATAATAATAATAATAATAATAATAATAATAATAATAATAATAATAATAATAATAATAATAATAATAATAATAATAATAATAATAATAATAATAATAATAATAATAATAATAATAATAATAATAATAATAATAATAATAATAATAATAATAATAATAATAATAATAATAATAATAATAATAATAATAATAATAATAATAATAATAATAATAATAATAATAATAATAATAATAATAATAATAATAATAATAATAATAATAATAATAATAATAATAATAATAATAATAATAATAATAATAATAATAATAATAATAATAATAATAATAATAATAATAATAATAATAATAATAATAATAATAATAATAATAATAATAATAATAATAATAATAATAATAATAATAATAATAATAATAATAATAATAATAATAATAATAATAATAATAATAATAATAATAATAATAATAATAATAATAATAATAATAATAATAATAATAATAATAATAATAATAATAATAATAATAATAATAATAATAATAATAATAATAATAATAATAATAATAATAATAATAATAATAATAATAATAATAATAATAATAATAATAATAATAATAATAATAATAATAATAATAATAATAATAATAATAATAATAATAATAATAATAATAATAATAATAATAATAATAATAATAATAATAATAATAATAATAATAATAATAATAATAATAATAATAATAATAATAATAATAATAATAATAATAATAATAATAATAATAATAATAATAATAATAATAATAATAATAATAATAATAATAATAATAATAATAATAATAATAATAATAATAATAATAATAATAATAATAATAATAATAATAATAATAATAATAATAATAATAATAATAATAATAATAATAATAATAATAATAATAATAATAATAATAATAATAATAATAATAATAATAATAATAATAATAATAATAATAATAATAATAATAATAATAATAATAATAATAATAATAATAATAATAATAATAATAATAATAATAATAATAATAATAATAATAATAATAATAATAATAATAATAATAATAATAATAATAATAATAATAATAATAATAATAATAATAATAATAATAATAATAATAATAATAATAATAATAATAATAATAATAATAATAATAATAATAATAATAATAATAATAATAATAATAATAATAATAATAATAATAATAATAATAATAATAATAATAATAATAATAATAATAATAATAATAATAATAATAATAATAATAATAATAATAATAATAATAATAATAATAATAATAATAATAATAATAATAATAATAATAATAATAATAATAATAATAATAATAATAATAATAATAATAATAATAATAATAATAATAATAATAATAATAATAATAATAATAATAATAATAATAATAATAATAATAATAATAATAATAATAATAATAATAATAATAATAATAATAATAATAATAATAATAATAATAATAATAATAATAATAATAATAATAATAATAATAATAATAATAATAATAATAATAATAATAATAATAATAATAATAATAATAATAATAATAATAATAATAATAATAATAATAATAATAATAATAATAATAATAATAATAATAATAATAATAATAATAATAATAATAATAATAATAATAATAATAATAATAATAATAATAATAATAATAATAATAATAATAATAATAATAATAATAATAATAATAATAATAATAATAATAATAATAATAATAATAATAATAATAATAATAATAATAATAATAATAATAATAATAATAATAATAATAATAATAATAATAATAATAATAATAATAATAATAATAATAATAATAATAATAATAATAATAATAATAATAATAATAATAATAATAATAATAATAATAATAATAATAATAATAATAATAATAATAATAATAATAATAATAATAATGTTTTACCTCCGTTTCTGAGACACCACGGTATATAACAGAGGCCACTCTCATCATTATTTTTCAACCTTTATTAGTTATTAACTGTACACTTCCGTTCAATAAAATTGAACCGACCTGATCCGAATCAGTTTCTCACAATTTTGATTATTCTTGTAGTAAATGTTTTTGATAGATACAACATTTTATTTAATTTTTAAACGAAAAGGGAGATATAACACTTAACATGTATTTACATTACATATTCTTACTCGCTCTGCTCGCATGGAGGTTCCCCCTTTGGCTCCTAGGCTCCGCTTCACAGAAATAAACATTGTAAAAAAAGTTGAAAAAAATACTTACTTACTTACCATTAGAAAATTAATGGGAGGGGGAGGGTTTATTTTTTGGGGGGCGGAATTTTAATGGGAAGAATTTTGAAAGTTTTTTGAAAATTTTGAGGCATGGGGGGTTTGGGGGGACTGCACATAGCCGGGGCTCACATTACCATTCTCAAGGAATAGCGATGAAAAAAATTGCGTTTTTCAAATCAACCGATTAATTTGCAGTTATTCTGCGTTGAATGCAAAAAACCGCATCTTTCTAGCATGTAAAGTGGTAAATAGGTGATTTTGGGTGGCGATGAAGAAATTAAATTTTATCGACTAACCTCATAAGTTTGAAGAAATTCGCCACCAATTGCAAAAATTCCTTTCTTTCTACCATGAATAGAAGTTAAAAGAGTAGCTAAGAGGGTTGTTTTCCAATTTTTTGGGGGGTAGCGATGAAAAATTTTAAGTTTTTCGAATTACCTTCATAATTAATATTTATTTAGCGTCAAATGGAAAAAAATGCATCTTTCTAGCATGTATAGAAGAAAAAGAGCAGTTTTGGTTTTTTTTCCCATTTGCGAAGGGTTGCGATAGAAAAACTTACGTTTTACGAATAATCGTGTAGTTTTAAACCTGTTACACGTCGAATGGAAACAACCCGATCTTTCTAAGATGAAGAGAAGCGAAAAAGGCAGTTTTAGGTGTGTTTTACCCATTTTCGGGTGGTTGCGATGTAGGTAATGAAATGTTTCAAAGTTTTCTGTTAGTTTGACTTTATTTCGGGTGGATTGGTAAAAATCCCATCTTTCTTGCATGAATAGAAGTTAAAAGGGTAGCTTAGGGAGTGATTTTCCCATTTTGTAGGAGTAGCGATGAAAATTTTTAATTTGTTTAAATAAACTTCTTAATTTGTAGCTATTTAGCATCGAAAGCAAAAACCGCATTTTTCTGGCATGTGTAGAACAAAAGGGGTAGTTTTAGGGGTGTTTATCCCATTTGCGATCGATGGAAAAATCTATGTTTTTTTAATAATCCTGTTATTTTAAACCTGTTCCACATCGAATGGAAAAAAACTGATCTTTCTTACATGATAAGAAGTGAAAAAGGCAATTTTAGGAATGTTTTTCCCTTTTCGGAAGATTGCGATGTAGGAAATGAATTTTTTCAAAGTTTTATGTTATTTTGACTATTTCGGGTCGATTGGCGAAAATTCCATTTTTCTAGCATGTATAGAACAGAAAAACGTAATTTTTGGGGGGTGTTTTTCCAATTTTCCGGGAGATTGCAATGAAAAAATTGCACTTTTCCTAGTTTTCCCGCCGGTTTGAAGCAATTTCGCGTCGAATGCAAAAAACCGCATCTTTCTAGCATGTCAAGAAGTGCCTTTAAAAATTCGTATAGATGAGTGAGTGTATCAGCTTCACTTCTAGTTTTATAGTATGATAGATTCAAGCAATTTCGTGTCGAATGCCAAAAACCACATCTTTCTAGCATGTCTAGAAGTACCTTAGAATTCGTATAGATGAGTGAGTATGTCAGCTTCACTTCTAGCTTTATAGTATATTAGACTCTATCACAGACATAAATAAAAAATATAAAACTTCAATTTCTTTTTTTCACATTTAAAAAAAATGCTACATACCTTTGTTTATAATTAAATAATACACAGAGAGTTATAAAAATGAGGAGTTTTATGAAATGTAAGAAAATTAACATTTCAGGTTGGTTCAATTTTATTGAACGGGAGTGTACATTTTATATGATGTAAGTGATGTAGCCGATTTTATATGATGTAGCCGACTTTGATAGGAACTATGACGATATTCATCTGGACTTCGTGAAGGGAAACTGCAAAAAATATTCATGAAATTTCCTTCTCATTTTTAAAACAATAGCGACAGTAAATAATAATCGCAAGGCTCACTTTTGTTTATTTTTCAATTGTTTTATTTTGTAAACTATCGACTATTTATATCCATTGTTAGTATAGTTTCCTTTCGGTTATATTATAACAACGGTCGTGATTAGCGTTTACTTAATTTGACATTCAAGTAATATAATCGTACAAAACTAGGATTGAAATCGAGACCAAATCTTTGGGAGTTCTACCTGAGATCTCTAAAGGTATTATATAATAAGATAATTGATTCGTTGTTAAAAAATTTGTGTGAATAACGATTCTTGAAAGAACTAAAAGAACTAAATGTGCATAATATTCAGTGAAGTAAAGAATTTCTTACCCACAATGTTTTAGTAAACTTAAGGACGTTCCAGCACTGTGTTATGCAATCAGTACCACAAACCGATTCGATTTTATAATAGCACCAATACATAAACACACATATACAACACATAGACAAAAAAAAGTTCCCGTAAACAAAATAATGTTATGGTGAAGAAAAGGAATAATTCGAAACTTTTATATTTCGAAAACAAAAAGGTTACACACGATTTTTTTTTATAATTTATATAATTAATATTTGGATTTACTCTCCTAGTCTTTTTTTAAATTATCTCGAGTATTTTTTGTAATACAACAGATAATAGTTGGGAGGGCATGAAGTCTCACATGCATGAAGTTTCACATTCCTTCACATAATTAATTATCTCGCGTTCTAAACGGTCAAAAATTCTCAAACTTCGGGATTTATTAGAAAACGTTATTTTTAGCCTGTGAAAAAAAAATAATAAAATCTGTCGAAAACTGAAAATGCTGGAACATCCTTAATAGATAAATACCAATTTAATCTTTTTATTCATTACCATCATAACTTGATCAAATTTCAACTCATATTGTATCATTGAGTTCACCGAGAACTTGTTTATCAGTACTAATCATCATATTTCGTAGTCACACCTTTTTTAGGCATCCTGTAAAAAGAGCAACTTTTCCGGAAATATTTATCATCGACTATTTATTATTAAATTTGTTGCGTGTGGTATATATCAATGTATTATGTACATAGTGACAACACAAAAAGGCATTCAATATAAATCAGAGTATAAATATGTTGACAAAAAAAGTATTTCCACAATTTATTCAACAAAATCGGCAATATTTCTGTAAATATTAGAGTTACAGAAATAGTGATCAATAAATAAAAATTGTTATAAAATTGATTTACCACAATTTTATTTATAATAAATTTGTCTATTTAACTAGTATTACGAGAGCTATTAAAAATTTTGTGTTGTGTCCCTTCCTCTAAGCTTTTCCCTTTGACTGAATTTTCTTTCAGATTATATTTTTATTAGACTATGGTAAACCGTTTCGATTGACACCTGAACGAAGTCGATACCATTTTTGGATTTTGAGATTTCGTGAAGCACACCCATTTGAAATTCGACGTATATTTTCGTTCATAAAAATTGAACCAGTTGAAACATTCTAAATGTTACTGTATGTAATATTATACATGTATTTTCATTGGTCAAATTTTGGGAAACTTTTAATAAGTTATTTTTACAAAACCCTATGCTGCAAAAAACCATTAAAAATTATTTATAGGATTATTTCATAAATAGTGGCTTTTATTTGTTTATTTGTAGGCGCCCAATTTTTGAAATCTTTCAAAGTCAGACAGTAAGTTTGTAATTTAAAAATTATACTTATCATTGGTTGATAACATATACCTGAGAGTAGAATTTAAATTATAAAAGCTAAAATACCTTTGTTAAACCGTATGTATACACAATTAAACTAGCAGATTTGACAAAAAAAAGAGGATTTTTGAATGACCCAGTATATCAAGTATCTCGAAGTCAAGAAGAAACTTAATTTGAAATTTTTTTCTAAATATTTAATATTATATTTTGTTATTTCATTATAACATCTAAACAGATGATTTCCTTCGTATGGAAATAATAATTTATTGAACCATGTATTGATTTGTACCTACTAATTAAATGATAACTTCAGACAACAATATACCATGTCGCGGTATTCTGCCTCTCTTTACCCTTATAAAGAGCGCTGTCGAACCTATAACAGATTCCGATACTCGACACACAAGAAAACACAAAATATTAGTAAAAGTTTACTAAATATATGTCAATTGGTCAACACGCACTTTTGGAAAAAAATTAAATAAAACAACCACTTTATGAAGTTCAAACCTGAAGTTTATTTGATTTAAAAAATAATAATAATTTTAATTTAATTTTTTTTAACTGACTTTACTTGAACAATTTTCACTTTTTGAAATCCTGATTTGAAATCCAACAATGTTTAATTTATAAACTTGATATTGAGCGAACAATGTCAATTTTAAATTTGATAATTTTAATCCAACAATACTTTAAACTGATCAACTGTTCATTTAGAACCGATGATAATCAAACAATACTGCTTTTTAAACTGAACAAATGTCAAATTCAAACGGATAACTGTTCATTTAGAACTGACATGAATTGGTGAAACTGTGGCTTTATCTACCCATCATAGACCATTCTAGAAACATGGAGGTTGACGCTTTAGAAAATATTGTTTTTGAAAACATATTTTGGTATAGATTTCTTTAGAACAATTTATTTTCTTAACAACCATGGACCCATTCAGAGGAACTGATCAATAATAAATTGTTCACGCGGCTACTGATATTTCTCCAGTTCAAATCTTTACAACATATAAATAATTGATTCATAATAGCATACTTGCTTTACTTTGTTTACCAAATTCTACTTGTTTATGTAAAAATTATTTAATAAAATTTAATTTGTATTTTTATTATAAATTGTTTTTACATGACTTTTACAAAATTTTCTTTGAAATTGAAAGAAACAAATTTTAAATTAAGATTTGATTGTTTTTTTTTTTCATTACTTTTTAGCGAATTTCCTCCAAAGAAAATGCAGCTATTGTTTTTGCACCAATGTTGGAATTTCGTAAAAATTTCTTCAAATGTCCATCGATCATACCTATTAGATGTTAAAAATCACTATCGCTAAAATTTGTATATATGTATATATAAACAAATATATATATATATATATATATATATATATATATATATATATATATATATATATATATATATCTGTATGTATATATATATATATATATATATATATATATATATATATATATATATATATATATATATATATATTACTTTTTTTAAATGTCTGGGGATCTAACGCTCATGGTTTTATTCCGATTGGAATTAAATTTGGTATTTGAGTCGCTTTTGGTATTCTAAAGGTCAAGTTAAGGTAATGGGTAAAATCGGACGAGGGGAAAGGGGGTTTAGGGACGGGAAAACACAAAATTTTATCAGGAGTTAAGTTGTAGGAAATAAGTTTTACTTACTCCTTATACATTTATCGATTATTCTAATATTAAGAGAGATATTTAATATTTTGTGTTTGTTTGACACGAATACACCAAATAGATTTTATTGTAAAAAATTTTTATTATCGTTTCCATAGTAACTATAAACTAAAATCGTTATACATCGTTCTATTTTGGCTCTTATTAAATTTAATTTTTGCCAATACTAAAGTCATATCAGATATTATATTTCATTTTGATCACACTAAAATTATGACCGCTAGAGAGTGATTTATGTATTCTAAGGAAATTCGCTAAGTTGACGCAACTCCTGCGTAACGAATTTTTTTAAACTATATTATGTACATTCATGCAAAATAAGTCAATGTTAGTAAAAATTTTATCTCGGTCGAGGCGAGGATGATAGCTATCCCAACCGAGGCGAGGCTAGTCAACATTCTACCCCGGCCGAGGCCGAGGCTATTTAAAGAGCGAAGCGAGTTGAGGTGATACCAAACCTCGCCTCGACTCGTGCCTCGTGAAACACTATGGTGGTGTAACTATTTACCAAAATAATAACGCTCATTCATCTTTCGTTCTATAATGTTTATATATGCTAAAATTATAACACACACAAAACAATTGTCCACTGAAGAGTGAGATCACTAATGTGTCATATTTACTTGTTGTCCATTACGCTAAACATCTAATGTATGTATATATAAATTTTGTCTTTTAACTGTATGGCAAACTGTGTAATATCGATCGATCGACTGCTAAATAAGTCGATTATATCAGCGATTCGAGTTATATCAACGATTTGTTACATGCAGAAAATCGCACACTACGATTGGTCATAACGCGCCAAAAGGAATATAATTTCAAAAAGTTTTAGATTCGAATATTTAAACGAATGTTTTATTTCATTTACGCTACTTACGAATGCCTAAAACAAAGTTACATAAATACTTGTAAATTAAACTATTTTCTGATTCGTCAATCGCCACAATGTATTGTATATATATGTATATATATATATATATATATATATATATATATATATATATATATATATATATATATATATATATATATATATATATATATAAAATATATATGTATATATATATATGTATATAAATAAATATATATATATATATATATATATATATATATATATATATATATATATACAGGGTGAGTCGAACCAAGTGGATAATAGTACACACCTCCACTTCCTTCCACGATTCTCTCATTTTTCTACAACATCCAATAGAATACAATACATTATAACAAAACAAAGACCATCCAAAGACATGATATAATTTACAACCAAAACATCTGCGCACAAAAATAAAGTAGGCGGGCTCCTTTCCAAATTCAAAATAATCAAATCCGGGAACGTAAGCAGCGGTGGGCAAAAAAAATTTAATTGAATGATTAGGGAAGCAGAAAACTTATTAAATACTTGTTCCCAGTCAACAAGTTTTAGCTTACTATATGTTATATGCATGCATTAACAGTTGTCTTCAAATATCAACAGCGTGTGATTCATGCATTTAATGACATATATTATAACAATTAGCCCAGTCAATTTACTAAATAAATCACCAAATAAAAAAAAAACTTATATTCTATATTTTAAAATTAGCCAAAATTATCTTTGGCTCTTCCTCTTGAACATATCCAAAAAAAGACCCATATGGGAGGGGGCTGCGCAATAGACCGCCATTTTTAATTTTAGGACCTTTCTTATGGGTCTTTCCTCAATATCTCAAAAAATCTCAACTTTTTCATAACCACTTTTCTTATAATATGCAAGCTCATTGAATTTCCTACAAAAACGCACAAAAAATTTTTCCTAGCTTTAACCGTTTGGGGAATATATAGATGTATAAGCAGAAGTCCAGAAAGTCTAGTTTACGAGGGGAGAAAATCGCTTCTGAAAGTTTTTTTTCTTATTTCAAATAACTAATTAATATTAACTAAACATACTGAAATAACTCAAACATATAAACAAAAACAAAACATAAACTACACCTTTAGTGGGGGGAAGGAAGTGACGTCTGATTTGATTTTCCTGGCTGAGCACTGGAACCAAGCATGTCAAAAGGCGTTTATTGTCTTCATAGTGGGGGGAGCCCCGTACAATGCCAGAAACATTTCATCATCAGCACCTTCAGGCAGGACCTCTGGTGTGCTGGTTGGGCTGTAAAACAGTGGTAGAATTTGTAAAAGCTGAGGGTTTTTTTGAACTATTTTAACTATTTTTATTTTTCATGGTTGTATGTAGCTGAAGTAGCATCACATCCTGAAAAAGTATGTAAAAATAAAACTGTTTCCCTAAGGAATGAGGGAACTTGTTCTATTTATACATCTATATATCCCACAAACGGTTAAAGCTAGAAAAACTTTTTGTACGTTTTTTGTAGGAAATTCGCGCAGTTCCACCCCGCATATGGGTCTTTTGGATATGTTCAAGAGGAAGACCCAAAGAAAATGTTAACTAATTTTAAAATATAGAATATAAGTTTTATTTTTATTTGGTGATTTTTTTAGTAAATTGACTAGACTAATTGTGATTTTAGTGTTGAAAAAAAAAACAAACAAAAATAGATTTATATTATTACTATGCTTCAATAGTAATTCAGGGGCGAATCAAGAAATTTTTCACTGGGGGCGCATATATACAAATATGATATATTGTATGTGGTAAGTTGTAGCTTAAGGAGGTTCCAGCACTGTGTTATATAATCAGGACAAAGAACCGGTTTGATTTTATTATAGCACAAACACATAAACACACATACACAACACATAGACAAATACACTGTTCACATTATTTCGAAAACAAAACGGTAACACACGATTTAAAAAAAAAATTTATATAATAAATATTTAGCTTTACTCTCCTAGTTTTTTTTTTTTTTAATTCTGTCGAGTATTTTTTCTAATACAACAGATAATAGTTGGGCGGTCATGAAGTTTTACATGCTTCAAATGAGAGAAAGTGAGACAGAATGATAACTTTGATATTAATTATCTCGCGTTCTAAACGATCGAAAAGTGGGGGTATGCTGGAGCATCCTTAAGGAACAAAGAAAATCTGTCTTTAGAAAATCTGTCAGTATATTTAAAAGAAAAACATATTTTTCTAAAGAAAAACAACGAAAATTTGACTTTGACTTATAAAAATAAAGTAGATGTATTATTAATTTGTTTTACCATAATATTATGTTAACTTATTCTTTTAATTACAAAGAAAAATTTATTCTTTTAGTTACAAAATTTAACTTTGTTCCTTAAGCTACAACTTACCATATATAATATATCCATATTTGGATATATGCGCCCCCAGTGAAAAATTTCTATATTCGCCCCTGGAGTTTTTGAGAATCATAGCATTTGTAATAAAAACATATTATTGTTTTTAATAAGTATTATTATGTTAATAACAAGTATTTCATAAGTTTTCTGCTTCTCTAATCATTCAAATTAAATTTTTTTTGCCCACCGCTGCTTACGTTCCCGGATTTGATTATTTTGAATTTGGAAAGGAGCCCGCCTACTTTATTTTTGTGCGCAGATGTTTTGGTTGTGATTTATATCATGTCTTTGGGTGGTCTTTGTTTTGTTATAATGTATTGTATTCTATTGGATGTTGTAGAAAAATGAGAGAACCGTGGAAGGAAGTGGAGGTGTGTGCTATTATCCACTTGGTTCGACTCACCCTGTATATATATCATATAATGTTCATTAAACCCAAACTAAAGATGAATGAAATTCATTAGTCATACATATATTGTTCTTCATTTAAAACAATATTCATTGATGTATTTCATTTGAACATTTTTTTTTTTAATTCAGACTGGTTAATCCAGTAACACAGAGGAGTTCAGAGTTTTGTATACAAAACCAACTTCCTGCAAATAATGTATGTGATTATATCTGAAATATTCCTTGGAAAAAATAGGCCAAATTTATTAATGATTTTATAAACCCGTTTTTAAATTTATTCAGCCATAAAGTCACTTGCAAATGTTTTATTGTTTAAGATAAAATTACTTTTAAATATCCAAAAGCTTCTTTGTAGTACAACGAAGATACCATACTAAATTTTTATTAAAAAAATTATGTGCGTAAAAGTTTCAATTTAAATGTGAACTGTTTCTATTATTTATTCGAAATATTCATCATACAAAAAGCCCCAAAACACTTGAGAACTCTTTCGTTTCTAAAATATATCAAATTAAAAATGAAAAACAAAAACATCTTCAGTATAATGTAACAAAATTTACTATCCTTGGCTAAAAATTATAAGCAGAATGTAAGGTACTTCCGTTCAAAAAAATTGAACTGACCTGAACCGAATCAGTCTTTCACAATTTTGATTATTCTTGTAGTAAATGTTTTTGATAGATACAACATTTTATTTTATTTTTATACGTAAAAGGGAGATATAAAACTTGTATTTACTGTATTTACATTACATATTCTTACTCTATCACTGACTTGTTTATATAAATGAAAAATATAATACTTCCATTTCTTTTTTCACATTTAAAAAATATACTACTTATCTTTGTTTATAAATAAAAATATACAGAGAGTTACAAAGGTGAGGAGTTTTATGAAATGTAAGAAAATTAACATTTCAGGTTGGTTCAATTTTATTGAACGTGAGGGTATATCATCTCATATAACTCTAAGGGGTCTATCGCATATAATTCTAATTCTAATCGTGTATAATCTATACCTTATTATCTTTATACGTGATTTAATTCAAATTTTTCTCAGCAATACATTTGGATACTTTTGTATAGGCTGGCAAACAGCAATTTCGAAGCGTTTTTTTAACATAATGCTTTAAAAAAATTAAACACACACCCAAAACTTGAAAATATTTATTTTTTATTTCCCGTTCAACCACCAAAATCATTCCATAAGTGTTTTCAAAGTACGTAACACTAAAAACATATGCTTTCCTAGAATTTCCTAGAATTTTTTCGATTTTATATATTGCAAAAGATTGATTTCGATCATCGTTAGAAATACGAAAGTATGTTATTCTATTTTATGTTTTTCTTTATTTGGAAACCAAATAGACATATGCATACGTATATGTAAATGCATATGTGATCGAAAAAATATTCAAAACAAAAGTTATTTAATGATCGACTTATTATTTAATGTTTTAGCACATTAAGTACATATAGACTAAGAGCTGGCTACATAAAAGTGAACTGATAAAATGTAGTCGTGATTTTTTCTCATAAGTTTCCCATGATATCGTCAAAGCAAGAGCCGAAGGATTTTGCAGAAGTCTCAGGTGAGCCGAAGTGTGTGGGTTGGGGCTCTAACGTGTAAAGTTTTGATAAGAAAAAAACGACCGAACATTATTCTGAAATTGGTTTAGTATTACGTATTGCAAATTGAAAAGTGTAGGTTGAGGTCCAACCGCTTCCACAAGCGGTAATGTGCCTTTTTGTTATTTTGTAAACATTAATTTATATTTATTTTTAAAGATTATTAAAATAATCAAAGAGAACTCTAGGTTTTTTTGAAATTATATTTCAAATTTTGCCCCTATTCCTAGAACATTTGTTTGTATTTTATAAATACGTATTTCGACTACCATGTAGTCATCATCAGTATGAATTAGCTAATCGTAACTATCTCTGGGATATGGATTCAGAGTGACACCAGGTGACACAGGCACCAAATTAGCAACAAGCAACATATCTCTGAATCCATATCCCAGAGATAGTTACGATTAGCTAATTCATACTGATGATGACTACATTGTAGTCGAAATACGTATTTATAAAATACAAACAAATGTTCTAGGAATAGGGGCAAAATTTGAAATATAATATATTTATTTTATTAAAATTTTGTTTCAATTTTGAAATGTCAGTTTTGATTATCATTTCCATAGAAAATATAAACTATATCGTTGTATTTTTTAGAAGTTTCACTTCTATCACGTGTACGGTGTGAATTACTTTTTTTTTAATACATAAACAATTTTCCAAAATTAAATTTTTTGGTTCATTTAGCCTCACTTTTAACTTCTGCAAATATGTAAAAAGTCTAATTGTATTGTAAACTTGCAGCAAACAAATTTGCAGAACTATGTTTTATGACTTCAATTTCATCTAAAAGTTAACCACTTGGACATCAACCTACACTTCAGGGAACATTTTCCTTCAATTTTTATTTTCAATATGTATTACTACATCAATTTTCAGAACTATGTTCGATCGTTTTTTTATCTAAACTCTATACGTTTGACCCCTCACCCACACTCTCCGCTTCACCTGGGACTTCAAAATGTGGCTCTTGCTTGACGATATCATGGGAAACTTATGAAAAAAAATCACGACTATGTTTTATCAGTTCACTTTTATGTAGCCAGCTCTTAGACCAATACCATTTATCGTTTATAAATGTCTATATTTGCTTGTACGTGTGTGGGTTGATAGAATTACTGATATTTGCGAATTTCATATGTTAAATATTATAATAAAGTCTAGACTTCTAGTAAGCTAGTAAAATACAAGGTATTCTGTACTATGTAGGTTATACATTTTTAACAAAGCCAAAAATTTAATGTCCAATACATACATTTGTATCATTAAATAAAACGATGCCATATTTTAGTTCAAAGACCTGTATCAATTTAGCTTTAATTTCTTAGAATCAGACATACTTCAGTAATATAAAATTTATATTACGAACTATAATATTAATTTGATGCATAGATCCATTTGCAAGATCCCATTCTAAATACCAAAATATTTAGTCGAATATATTTTGAACATATCTTCAATTTTTAAAACTACTACTTCAAAAACAAAAAGATACTACCATGCACAGCGGCACTATGACTGAATTTTTTTTTTAAATTTTATTAAAATATTTGTGTCAAACAATTTATGAAACGTCTCATATTGTGGACTTTTGGCAAACGGGATATTTAACTTAACCATATGCAATTTCTACTTTAGAAAAATATCAATCAATAATAATTTTTTCCTTCACATAAATAAAACCTATTTTGACAAAATGGAAACCCGACTTCAAAAATCAAATATTCTATAACAAAAAATGCACTAAAAAGTAAAAAAATAATTGCATATTCTTGTGACAATTTTAGTTCACCTAAGCAAAAATTTTTATATATACAATTATTGTTATTTTGGGAGGCGGTGTCAGCATAGAGAAATTCATATAACTTTTGGACACCGCCTCCAAAAATAACAATTGTACATATATATTTAAAAATTTTTGCTTAGGTGAACTAAATTGGCACAAGAATATGCAATTATTTTTTTTACTTTTTAGTTTTTATTTTTTGACTATTTTTGTCAAAATAGGTTTTATTTCTCGCTTTTTAGTGACTTTGAAGTTCAATAACTTATTTTATTTGTCTAAATATGGGTAGACCAACTAAACGACCTACTAACTTTTAGTGCATTTCTTTATAACACATTTTTTTTATCCTTTGTTTTTTTTTTTTAATTTTTAGTGCATTTTTTCATAACAGATTTTCAGTTTTTTTTACATGCATTTTGTTTTTTTTTTTTTAAATTTTTTCGGTCGGTTTTTAAAAAAATTTTCTTATCTTCCTATTACGAATGAGTATACCCTTTCAAAAAAAAATCGCTTAAATCGGTTATCACATATGTAAAATGAGGATTTTTCTCGATTTCCCGAGGATCCCCTCATCAGAATGCGATTTGGTGCCAATGGGAAACCAAACCCTTTAAAACAAACAAAAAATTCAAAATCGGTTCATAAATGACGGAGTTCTGAGGTGACACATAAAAAAAATAGACAAATTGAGAACCATCCTTCTTTTTGAATTCGGGTTAAAAATAGATGTTCTCTGCGTATTGCTTTTTAGAAAACACCAGCAATATAGTATACATTTACTGTGAACACTGTTCATAGTATATGACCTGTTTTTAGTATCATCTGATCAATTTGTAATTCATGTCAGTTATTTTTTAGAAAAGCATAAAATATAAAATTGAATAAACTAGTTTCTTAACTTATAAATGTTAAATTAAAAGGAAAGGGAATAGAAAACCACAAGGCAAAAAATTACAAGTAAATGCTAAAAAATAAAAATAACCGGCCTACGTTGCAACGCATCTCGCCGCGAGTTCGCGTTATCTAGGGATTCACATTAACTAACCCTTTGTCTTAGTTTTATGAAAAAAAGTTTCAATCAAAAGTTGTTTGTTTTTAGAAATGAAATTTTTTTTGTGTCTAAACTTAACTTCTATCTCTTATTAGTTACACCAACAATATAGTAGATTTTTTAACCATATTTAAATTTTTTTAATCAAAATTTAAAAAACAAGAAATTCTTACGTATAAGAAATATTTTTCTTCTCCACCGTTTTTTGCGTATCTACTTCTTTTAGCGAATTTCCTCCAAAGGAAATGCAGCTATTGTTTTTGCACCAATGTTGGAATTTCGTAAAAATTTCTTCAAATTGCCATCGATCCTACCTATTAGATGTTAAAAATCACTATCGCTCAAATTTGTATATATGTATATATATATATATATATATATATATATATATATATATATATATATATATATATATATATATATATAAATATGTATATATATATGTATATATATTTATATTATATATATATATATATATATATATATATATATATATATATAAATTTATAGACGATGATGTGTACTTTTTTCGAACGAGGGGAAAGGGGGCTTAGAGGGAAGGGGAAACATAAAATTTGACTATCTCCCTTAATATTTGAAAAATCGAAAAATTTATCACGAGTTAAGTTGTAGGTACTAAGTTTTACTGTAATTTTGTTTCTTATCATTTTTCTGTTGCACTAATATTTACAGAAATATTTACAATTAAAGATTGAAAGTTAAAATTCTAAATATCTTTGTTCACATTAGAGTTTGAGAAAAATGATCAAGTAATAAAATGGTAGCAAACTTGATTTTCTACAACTTTACTCCTTATATAATTTTCGATTATTCTAATATTAAGAGAGATATTTAATATTTTGTGTTTGTTTGACACGAATACACGAAATATATTTTATTGTAAAAAATTTTGATTGTCGTTTCCATAGTAACTATAAACTATAATCGTTATACATCGTTCTATTTCGCTATTAATAAATTTAATTTTTGCAAATACTAAAGTCATATCAGATATTATATTTTATTTTGATCATACTAAAGTTATGGCCGCTGGAGAGTGATTTATGCATTCTAAGGAAATTCGCTAAGTTGACGCAGCTCCTGCGTAACGAATTTTTTTTTTTTTATAGTTTTTTTAAGAAATAAAAATTTTTGGAGAAAATTAAAAAAGCACTAAAATAAACTTGGTACTCGGTATATGATGCTCGGTATACATGTAATATATTCCAGACTATATAAATTTAGGACAGATTCTGTGACGCTTGAAAATATTGATCGCAGAAAACACTTTTTCGTTTAGTGTTCATAAAATGACATAATTAGTTCATTTTCGCAAGTCCTTGTATCCGTCTGTGTAGACGTACACCTGATAACTAAAAAACTAGAGCCAAAAACTGAGATCAAGTTCTTGAATGGGAAAATCCCATTCCGAAAGGAGGAAAAGAGGAAATTGATGAAAACATGGAGATATTGGAACGTTGACATTATTTCCACAAGAAATATGATGAGTGAAATATTGACCGAAATAAAAACTGTGACATTTGTAATAAAAATTTTGATTTTGATATAAAATTTACAAAAAATTTATATATAAAGAATATTACTTCATTCATTTAAGATTGAAAGAAACCGGTATCAAAATTACATAACGAAAAACTGAAACATTATGTCGAAGCAGCTTCAACATTTGGTTTAAGAAAACGTCTAATTTACAATATCACCGCAATCACACTATAATCTATATGCAATATTTCAGTCAGGGTTGTGGCGCAAATTTATCGAAACAAAAATGCAAACAATTTCTATTTCTCGATAGAAATTTCTAATTTTCATAATTTTTCTGTCGGTTTGGGTACTAGATCTAACTGTATGCCAAATATCAATTTTACAGGATATCTGGAAGTAGGAGAACATTATGATATATGATATACAATACACGGTTATAAATTTTAGGCGTGGTCGCTATTTTACGATTTTTGAATTGAAATAACTTTTTAACGGTTTATTCGTTAACGATGATTGGAAAAAATTTTTCTTAAAATTCCGTAAATTTGTATATTCGAAAACTCACCACTGTAGCTATTTTAGTTCAAAAGTTATATCGACATGAGAATTGGTTTAAATTAAGATGTAGTAATAGCACTGTAAACACAAAGGCCAAAAACCCCTTAAACTCGGCTTTACGCACTTTCGTGCTCTAGATATGTTATCATACTATTTGGAAACAAATTTCAGACTAAGACAAGCAGATCAATATTTTATTTAACATTCCAACAAGCGCTTGAAGCTAATAGCCAACTATACACTGGGCTAATTAATTATTTACGGTTTGTATCCTCTTAGATTTCACCAAAAAACTAATCCAAGAATGGCTGAATATTGACAAAACATCCGTGATAATGCATTTTGTTTGCCCAATAAAGAATACGGGGTCAAAAATCGTCTAATGTAAGGTGTTGTATATAGCTGTAGGCACGTAAGGCAAAACACCCCTTAAACTCAGCCTGACGCACTTCCGTGCCACGGGGCTCTCCTTAAGAAAGTGAGAATAAGTAAGCAAGGTATGTTTTGAAGTAAGACGGAACGATGTTTCAATACAGGTTGCCTACCAATGCATCATTATTAATATATAATTTTTAAGCGGACGATGATTCAAAATAATTATTTTTAAAAACAGCAATTACGCGATCGCGTTCTGCTGTCCCTATGTCGAATTTATCAAACTCGGCAGAATGTTTCGCGGTATAATGACTTTGGAAATTACTTCTTTTTAAACAAATAAACGTTTTACCACAAAATAGGCAAATTACCTCTTTATCAGTTTTGTTAAATATACCAAAACAATGCTCCCACTCGTTGATGCCAAAAAATATCCTCCTTTTCTTCGCTGACGGCGCCGCACCTCCAGTGCTGAACTTATCCAAGACTGCTTGCGATGTATTCTCCATTATTAAAATCACTACTTTTATTTTATTTTTTAAAAGAAATTATGCGAAAAATAATTGCACGAATAGTACTTTTCACCTTTTTAATTCAAACTAGACTATATCAAAACAAATCAGTCAGGTTAAGTAAGCTATCATAAACATCCCACTTTATGTAAAATTTAACCATTTAGAAATTAGTAACAAATTAACCCCCACCCACCCAGCTTTATCATTTGCATGTTTATTGTATCCAGTGTCATCAAATTCCCATGGCACTTTACTCTCTACTAAGAAAAAATAATTAAATCAGGTAAATAATTGTTTATTAGTTCTCCGATATGAATACTTTTGGCAAATTATTCGGAATTTCCAAAAACCTAATTCTAAAATCTAAACTAAAGCTAAACCATCAAAGAATTTACAAGCGGTTTACAATTGTAAAGCGGTAAACGTAAAAGATCAAAAGATTTATATTTTATTCATATACAAATATATTAAAAAGGTACATTTTATGCCCAAATATATGTATATATGTATAGTCAATACTTTTTTTAATTATAATAGATAGTGACCATAAAAAAAGGTTGGTATTATTATATTTTTTTCAGAAAATGCTTTAATTAAAAAAAGAAAATAATAATAATTGGTTGGTACTCTGTATTTACTCTATCTCTCTTCCTACCTCTCACTCAGAGCTTGTAAAGTCAAACCATGCCCACCTATGCTCTAGATCACGTTCGACCTTCATTTATATTTGAAGTAATTGAATCTGCATTCAATAGTAATAGTAGAAGTGGTAGTAGTGAAGGGGAGGCCGAAGCCTGGGGAGACCTTCTAGGCCTTTTTTACCAACCCCTAAGAAATAGTATTATTTTCATTCGATTAAGATATATTTAATAAACGAAAATATGAAATATTTGTTTTATTTTATATATAAAAGAGTCTATTCACAAAATCATATATTTAACCTAAATTCTATATTTTATAATTCAATTATTATTGTAAATGATATATAATATAATATGCTATGAGTTATATATTAATTAGGTTAAATACATACATTAAATATTAATTTATAGAATTGTTATGATATAAGTATGAAGAATATGTATACGCTGTCTGCAAATATTGCTGTTTAAATACTAAAACGAAAATGATTTGACTCTAAGGCTGCATTATACACTCCACCAAAAATTATGCACGCTTTTATAAAATTATTTAATGTTATTACAATTACTTTTTTTAGCTTACTGTCTCTGTCCAAACTTTACCAAAGTCATTAATGAACCACTTAATGACTTAATGAATGATGAAGTTGAGCTGAAATTTTGCATAATTTCTGACGACAAAACAATATCGTATCACTGTCAACGCACAACCTAAACCGGTGGGTCTGAAAGCATGAAATTTTGCAAAGGAGTTCGAGGAGGAGGAGGATTTTAGAAATTCACCTCCTAAGGAAGTACAATAAAGAACGAAAGTTTGTATCGTAAATGCGTCATTTTTGAGATTAGAAACATGGAAGTTGGTATTTAGGCTTTTTACATTTGAGAAAAGTCGAATGATTCCTGAGATGTTGTCGATGGAGCAAAACCTCACGGGCACACGGCTAGTGGAATCAGAAAATATTAACTGAAATATACATTCGACAAATAACAATAATGTGAGAGGGACCTAGTTTGGACCAAAAAGTATTGATATCCCAGCAAAAACAAGTAGTGAAATCTATGGGACAAGTTTTTTAAGCAAAATAAAAAAATGATTGGTATATATTTATTGGGTAAGTTTCTTACCCAATGACGCCACAAAGTGCCAACAATGACACCACGAAGTAGCATCATTGTTGGCAGTTCATCTTCAAAATCATTCTCCTCGATGGATTTTGATATCTCCATTATATTGCTGCAGGTCTCCCCAAAACAATTTAGGCACATTCAGAATATTTGTCTTCACTCCTCCAACACAAGACACAGCCCGCTTGCACAGCCTCCGAGTCTATCATCAGGTCCAGTCGTGGCTTGGTAATTACAACGACCCTCAAGACTGAGGCTGGAAAAAGTATGGGGCTGGAAAAAGTATTGATGTCTGTTCAAAGTTCAAAACCTCCAGCAACCCCTGAGCTACTAAATTTTATATTTTGACGATGTAATGGAAACTGTGGAGCAATGTGTGGATTCCGGAAGGTAGGCCTCAAATGTTCTGTAGTGTGCCTGAATTTTTCTGGGGAGACCTGCAGCAACATAATGGAGACATCAAAACTGATCGAGGAGAACAATATTGAAGATGAACTGCCATCCACGACGCCACTTCTTTCTCCATCCTTCCTCAACAATTCAATATCGGATGCTCAAACAGATCCTGAGCCGCAGCCTGGCCCATAAAAAGACTGAGGACACAGTAGATTGGGAAATATATTTTGATATTCTTAATTACACTAGTTATTATGTCAGCAAGAAAATGTCTGCGGATTATGCCTACCGGGGATACCACGTAAAAAAACGCGTCTCCAGACTCTACCTCGTAGGGGGTTGGGAAACGAGTCAATAACTAATTATTAACAACATTATAATGTCAATCATTAAAATGTTTCTTATAAAAATAATGGAAAGATGAGAGAAAACTATGCCCAATCATTCATATTAATGTATACTTACGATTACTGGAGAATAGTGTTAGTTTCGCAGCACTGTAAAACTCTAATAAATGAATAAAATTTGGAAAAAGTTTTGTAATGGAAATTATTTCTTGAAAACCCCTCTATCAAAATGCTCTGATGTAATTTTTTTTTAAATTAACAGAAAAGAAGTTACGACCAAAAAAAAATTTCGATAATAACTTTGTTATTTTTCGTTCTACGACTAAAAGTTGTAGAGAATTTAATTTGCAACAAAAAATATTTTCTGTGCGACGAATATTTTGCTCGATATAGTGTAAAAGCCATTCCCTCAAACATGGATTTAACTTTAAACTAACCTCTTCTTGACATCCAAAAAATAAAATTGCGTGCTCTAACTCCAAATGTTAATTTTCAATGGACTATCTAAGATGCAGGGTTTTCGTATGTTACTTTTTGTCCATTAACGAACTAAGACTTTCAAACACCAAAAACACCTTACATATCAAATTTCATTCTGATCGGATTATAACTGGTCACTAGAGTGGCTACAGGCACATAGCTAATGATAATTGGCAAGGTTTGGACAGAAATTATGGCAAATCTATAAATTTTATGAAAAAACTTTCTTCAACCTTCTAAGACAAATAGGAGAACTCTAGAATATTGATGATGAGTAAGTCAGTGAGTCAGTCTGTCACTTAAATTTACAATGCTTATTGCGTGGTGGGTCTCTGATTACATCTGAGCTTCAGAGCTTTTGTCATTCCTGAGATACAGAACCCTAAACACCATAGCTAATCTTTCGTGTTAGTGCTTAAAATCGGTCTGACGTTCTGACGTGCTATGTGAATTGGTGGATAAGAGTGGAAGCATCTATATATTAAATTGATGTGCACTTTTTCACATTTTCTATTTATTATATAAATAGATTTGATCAATTTATAATATATATTGATAAAAAGAGGGTGAATGCGACTGGTCTACCTACACTGACAATCGGACCCAACTAACTTAATAATTGTACTAGATTTGACATGTATTAGTATTCCGACATAATAAATTCGCAAAAACAATTATTAATTTGTAAATAACAATACTAGATTGTACCCGTACAAATAAAAGTATATGTGAACAATAAATGTAATGTAATCACTAAGTAACTAAGGTGTGATTGCTCATGATGTAAAGATTATGAAACATGATGAAGATTCGCCTAAAAATGAGCGATTAGGGATTTCTTGAATGAGCGGGATGTTTACGACGTTATACAAACTGTGACGATATACAAACGACAGTACAAGGCACAAATGTAGAAGAGGTCAGCCCTAAAAGAAGTGATTTGGGTAATTGCAAACCAAAAGAATGAAGTAATAAGTTGAGCAGTAGTTCATCTTGCCAGAAGGTCACATTGAATCACCACCCACAGAGAAGTCGTGGTAGATCGAAATTGCTACTAACTGGACTCGGGGGTCGACTTCGAAAGATATTCACTCCTTGGGGGGGGGGGTGATGATGATCATATTTTTTCCGATGGAGAATGTGAGAATGCCCAGGTATTGGTTTGGTAGAATTGTCAGTCAGCGAGGCTCTGATTAAAAAGAAAAGAAACGTCAGAAATCACTAATAAAAAATGACGCATTTAAAATTATTGAATACAAGGAAAGGCAAATGTTATTGGCTCCTGAGTTGGCTCAAGTATCAATTAGATGAATCGATCAATCTTTGTACAGCAAGAATTGTAGCCATAGGGTATAGCCAAATATTTGGAATAGATTATCACCAAACGTTTGCCCCCGTGGCTAGATTGCAAACTATGTTAGCTATGGATTATACGTACACCAAAATTACATTGTAACCCCCTATTTGTATGGTATTCTTTATGAAGATGCCATTGTATAAACGCCTTGATATGCTAGAAGAAATGTTGATGCAAACAGTTAATAGTTAAAGATGATATTAATCTCAATAAATAAACTTGTTCAGCTCATATTAATTGACTTTTCACTAATTATTTTATCCACCTTCAAGTATATCTTTACACCAACTGCTTTCATACGTAAAATAGACTTATGGAATAAAGCATATCTATATAGAAGCTAAAATGGAAATAACCCTTCTTATATATGTGAATTACCGTCTGAATTACAACCAGAAGAGTACTTTTGTAATATCATTTCAAAACCGCAGGCATTGCACATTATTTATTTATTTATTCATAAAGTGGCGTTGATAATCTGTGCCAACTTAATTGAATCACCCCGTATAACACTTAACAACGTATTCGTGTAATATTTACTTTCTTCACCAAACTAAGTAGACGCCACTTCTATAAATTCAGTAATGAATTTATAGTAAATATAGTGACCTTGATCCGATTATTTCCAAGATAAGAGTTCATTGAATTATTATCATTATATTAGTTTGTTCTTATGGTTAATGCAATTTAGAAATTATCAATTCTGATTTTGTAGAAAATAATTTTTGTTTACGAATGTCCCCAACACCATATTTTGATTTAATTGTAATAAGAAAGTAATACGAATATTGCGCAGTATGCAGCACTGGGAAACTGGGAGGTTATGGGTTCGAATCCCAACATCGGCAGTTTGTCAATTAAAAAAAAAAGAGGCGGTTGATTGACTAAACTGTCGGCGTATGGACTTGAGAAGGTTTTCTGCAGTTTCTTTCACGAACTCCATATGAATATCGGCATAGTTCCTATCATAGTCGGCTGCAGCCGCATATCCTACCAATTCCTAGTCTACTCACAAACTCCTTCCACTCCACTCACATCCTCATATCCTGAGGCATCACAATGGACCTTATAGTCGAAGTGTACCCCGCCCAGGGCAGCCTTTACAATCTCATCTAATACGAATATTAATGACATTTCAAACACAGAAAAAACGCATCCGTGTAGTAGTAACATATTATGTTCTACCTCCCCTATCGAGTCACGTGAACCTGTTTTGCCCATTCTGAGCTCGAAGTAGATAGATATATAGATTGAAGAGGCTGCCCTGGACGGGCTACATTTCGACCATAAGGTCCATAAGGATGTAAGGTTGTGAGTGGAGTGGAAGCAATTTTTTGTATAGACTAGGAACTGGTAGGAAATGCGGCTGCAGCCAACTAAGCTCGAAGTAAGTAGGATATAAAGCTCAAGAAGGGACACCCGGAAATGAAGTTATTACCACACATATGTAGTATATATATATTAGTATACTTAGGTAGAGTAATTGCATTCCTCCCTTTCTCTTGTATATATATACAGGCAGTTTTCACGACCGACAGCAGTAAATGCAAACAACGGTGATGAATTCGTACAATCGGATATCGTTTTGACCTTCACCTTCTTCTGGTTGATTTAACGCTAATCTTATGAACGCTTGTACACGATACAGGTTTTTATGCCGCTACCAAAGGAGTTATTTTATAACGTTTGACGAAATAAAATATCGTGGAATTTAAGATAGTGATCAAAAAAATATATTATTTAATTTTAATATTATTTTATAAATAATACTTGTTTACCCTGTGAACATGTTCTGATATTTCAAAAGGTACAACTATGGAGGTTAGAGTATAGAAGGAGAGCTATCTCCATGTTATAAAAAGTGTCCCCTAAATAGAAGAAAATTTAGATGGCGCTGGTGTACTGGAATACCAATTTTAAAGAAACTAAAAGTTCATATTAAAAGTAGACAAGGACAGGCTAACATCGGCTTTGTAAAGGCGGCATTTTTAAATTATTACATAAATCATATGAAACCTCAGATGTTAAGAAATTCCATGAATAGAATAAATTAGTGATGAATTTTCAAGTCACAATAAATTTGAAAATTTACAGGTTTTTAGGTAATTATAATTTTAATAACAAAATTATAATTAAAGCACTTGAAGTAATATATATTTCAATTAATAAATTTTTTTCAGAAAACAGAATAATCAAATTTTTATCGAAGGTAGAAATTAAAAAATTGTTTGATAAAATTTAATGAAGCATAAATTGATTATTTCTATATTAAACTGTATATATATATATATATATATATATATATATATATATATATATATATATATATATATATATATATATATATATATATATATATATATATATATATATATATATTATGATATTCTATCTATACTCTAACCTCCATAAATTTGTGATATTTTATACTACTTCCGGTTGGCAACTTCACTTCGTTCTACAGTAACTATCTTCAGATTAAGTTCACCTTCTCACAAGCGCCATTGTGGCCATTCACTGAAACCTAATTTTACGTTTTTCGGGGGACACTTTTTTAGTTTAACAACCATATGAGATAACTCTCCTTCTATACTCTAACCTCCATAGGTACAACTAATTTTATTCAGTTACAATGAGTGTCAATATTTACGGTATACATATAAAATTTTTGTGAATGCATATTTAATATGTAACGTATAAAACTAATAAATAAATATAAGTACATATAACTATTTGTATAAACATTGATGAAATTTGTATAAATATTTAATTTGTTCAATTATAATAATTTGTGGTTATTGTACCGATACACTCCTTAATAGTAGCAAAATATCAGTATTTGAAACATTAACAATGTAATAAATTTAAAACATTTCAATCATCAAAATCATTTTCAATAGATTTGCATATAAATTAGTAAAAACAGTTGCTTGGAAATATTTATACCAAATAGAACTTTTAATGATAAAAAAAAACTTCTTGCATCCCCGTGATAAATATTTTTAGTGATCGAAATACAACCTGATCTGAAATTACGATTAGCTTTATGTTATGCTTTTAACATAACGTACATTGTATTACTGTAAATTTATTGAATATGCTGATGATGTAATTAACAATAGTACCACAGAGCTTTGTGAAGCAGGTAAAATTAAAATTAGTAAAAATCGACATGATGTAGCTTCAAATAGATTCAATGGGATCAAATACAGGAAAGCCTGCACATTTTAATAAATTAAATCAAACAATCAATTTCTAGCTACCTTTTTCAGAGTCAAATACTGCAAACAAAGTTTACTTCTTAGAGGTGAGAATGATCAGCTATACAAGATTTACCGACTGTTCCGAATATCACATAAATCATAAATTATTCGAATTCTAACGGCGAAAAAAAAACTTTAGAAAAAACAAAAGCATTTTGTTACTTAATTTGACTATTTTCGAGTTATACTGGCGTCAAATACCTATCACAGTAATTGAACAGCTCCAAATGGTTTAAGAAGAAATAGCAAGGATGGGTCAGTCCCTTTCGGTATCACAATGGACCCTATGGTGTGCCCCATCCTGGATAACCGCAATAACGTAACCTAACCTATATACCAATAATTATAATAAAACTGTAAACTGAGAAAACTTTTTTCAAAAAAATTCTAAATGTGATTTTCAGTTGGATAATAAAGAATTTCCATACAAAAATGTTTGTCTCTTCCATCCCATCTGTGTTCTGTTCATAACCATTCTTTTGGCTAGTTATGAATATTACCACTATGGTAACTTAATAGATATTCATCATAACTTCTCCCTTTGAAAAAATTGTACATATAAAAAAGCTGCTATGTAACGAATTTCTTTAGCTTTTTGGGTATTTTCGATGTTACTTTGGTTTTCTAAAAAAATATGACTGAAAAACGATCTGTTATGCCTGGTTTATTTGCTTCAATATATTTGAAATACACGATAGTGATAACAATAAAGATTATATTATATTTGGCGCCATAGTGAACATCAAGTACAAACTAATTGATTGTAATAATGAAATGTGCTGTATATATACCATACCTATCTCATGTACGTAATACAAGTTGCATGTAAAATAAAGTATTTATTGTATAAAAACACGTACCTCATCTGCCGATAACGTTAAATTTCCTTTCAATGGGGCCGAGCTTTCATCTTTATTTAATGCGCTATCATACGCTTCAGCATCACGATTTCTCACATAAATACGCCAACAAAATCTACAAAATAAATATTATCAAAATATAAGTATGATTTTTAAGTGTTTTTAGTTTGGTTATTAAACAAACTACATGTAGGTTTTTATTTTTACTCATTTTTAATTTCATGAAAATAAAAATGAATCTCAAGAGTTATTTTATAATATTATTATTTAAATTATTCTTTTTTTTAAGCTTTAATTATTATTACCAATTTTAAAAAAATGCCATTTTTGAAAAAAAAAAACGTGCCTGATTAGCATAAGCTCCAGTTGGATGGACCTTGAAATATTAATTTTATCTTTATTAATATTCAAGATACATACATGGAAAAACATTCGCAATTCGTAAATTATGAACTTACAAATATTTTTGTCACACCAGAAATTTGTATGTTCAGATTTTATTTGTTTCCTGAAATTTGTTCGATTTTTATATGAGACTATTCTGCCTTTTTTATTCATTGAATTTTATGATTTTGGTAGTTATCATGGAGGTTTAATGTTAAACAGTGCATTTAAGTTATTTTCTCCATTTTAAGGGTTAAACATTTTGTTGCTTTTAGGATGAAACTTGACTATTATAAACCACATTATAGCTGTTAGAATGTTTCAGCCGACATAAAGCAACTTAATGTTCCAGTTGGATCTAAAGTATCCAAAGTATTTATGAAAATCCTGAGATTAGAAGGCCAAGTTTTGCTACCAGAATAAAAGACGCTTTATTATTATAACGGCACGAACGATTATAATTTGTTTATATTTCAGAATCGCCGAAATCGTTAAGTCCGTAAAACAATTTGTCGAATTGTAGCATAGAAAAATATTCTGTTTACAGGCAAATTCGGAATGTGCCTATGTGGTCGCTTTAAATTTAGGTTCATTCGTAGGGAGGTGGTTGTTTTTAGTTAGGGGAATAAATTTTAATATTTAAAATTATTATAAAAAGTATTTTTGGTTGTAAAGCGTCTTTTATTTTATATATCCCTTTTAATTTTTTTGTATATATCCCTTTTTTTCCATGTTTGTAGATAACACAATTTTTTTTTTTAATTTTAATGATAAACACTTAATTTCCACGCCTATAGATATGTTTCTTGTAATCGAAATCGTGTACAAGAATTATTTATATAACCAAAAATTGAATGTCCTTAAGGTAAACCAAGTTTGTTATGAAGGTTTACAACGAAAAAAGCTATAGATGCTTTATTAAGCATTGTAATTTGCCACAATTTTTGTTTTCTTAAGAAATTTGGCTGATAATAGTACTGATGATGAGTTTATGTTAGCTTGAATATTGAAAAAATGTTGATAGGCATAAACTATTCACAATCTAATTTTCAAATTGATTTTTGTAAACTAGCGTCTATTTATATCCATTGTTAGTATGGTTGCCTTTCGGTTATATTATACCAACGGAAGCGACTAGCGTTTACTTACTTTGACATTTAAGTAATATGTCTGAACATTGATAACATTTTTTGACATCAAATGCTTGATATGAAAAATCATACACATCTAGGGATGGGGATCGAACCCACGACCTCTGGCATTCTAGACCAATGCTCTACCATCTGAGCTACCTTAGATGTTATGGTAGTACTATGCATATGATCTTTCACTATCATTTTTGATGCCATTGTATTATTAATTTTGTTTATTTACTATTAACATATTTTCAAATTGATTTTTGTAAACTAGCGTCTATTTATATCCATTGTTAGTATGGTTGCCTTTCGGTTATATTATACCAACGGAAGCGACTAGCGTTTACTTACTTTGACATTTAAGTAATATGTCTGAACATTGATAACATTTTTTGACATCAAATGCTTGATATGAAAAATCATACACATCTAGGGATGGGGATCGAACCCACGACCTCTGGCATTCTAGACCAATGCTCTACCATCTGAGCTACCTTAGATGTTATGGTAGTACTATGCATATGATCTTTCACTATCATTTTTGATGCCATTGTATTATTAATTTTGTTTATTTACTATTAACATATTTTATCTAAGGTAGCTCAGATGGTAGAGCATTGGTCTAGAATGCCAGAGGTCGTGGGTTCGATCCCCATCCCTAGATGTGTATGATTTTTCATATCAAGCATTTGATGTCAAAAAATGTTATCAATGTTCAGACATATTACTTAAATGTCAAAGTAAGTAAACGCTAGTCGCTTCCGTTGGTATAATATAACCGAAAGGCAACCATACTAACAATGGATATAAATAGACGCTAGTTTACAAAAATCAATTTGAAAATATGTTAATAGTAAATAAACAAAATTAATAATACAATGGCATCAAAAATGATAGTGAAAGATCATATGCATAGTACTACCATAACATCTAAGGTAGCTCAGATGGTAGAGCATTGGTCTAGAATGCCAGAGGTCGTGGGTTCGATCCCCATCCCTAGATGTGTATGATTTTTCATATCAAGCATTTGATGTCAAAAAATGTTATTCACAATCTATACATGATCACCAAAACCCATAAAAAATGTAAAATTTAGTAGCAAATTAAATAGTATGAATTGATTTCTCAAGTAATGTTCTCGTAAGATCAGCTAGCTTTTCCCAATGAGAGATTTCTTAGTTATCAGAGAAAAAAAATTTGATAATAAGACAATATATAGATTGTCTAGGGCAACTGTACAGTCGAGTACCTTTAGGAGTATTTGGAGAAATGTATGAAGAAAAAAATTCGCATGATTAAAACTGGCGAAAAACACTTTCGCAATTTTAAGCAAATAATTCCAGGTCGAGAATATACGTTGGAACTATCCAATATCAACATATAATTTTCAGTTCCCTAAACCCTTCCAGGCTCGATTCTTATATAACGATTCTGGATGAAATGCTTTAGCCGAAAATATATTTTAAGTAGTTTTAGTCGGTGAGTGCGAACAAACTCAAGTTTTCGAAACCAATTAGATAATATTTACCCGGTTTAGTGATTTTAGAACACAAACATGAAACATATTATATCCAAAATACGGTAACCATTTTCCTTATTATTCTGCAACATTATTTCTTAATAGGATGATTAACTACATATGCTCGATGTAAATCATGATAAACATTTTACCTATGTACTCTTAATTACTACTTCTCTTAGTTTTGATACATATTATACACTATGTTTAGTTTACATCTTCGTATAGTAGATCTCCCACGAGTATGAGAGAGTACATATGTATACATTAAGCAATGTGTATGAGAAGGAGGTCTTATAGGTTCGATAAACAAGCATATTTTTCATAACTGTTCGAGTGGCCACCAACTACTCAAACCTATAAGACCTCCTTCTCATACACATTGCTTAATGTATACATATGTACTCTCTCATACTCGTTATAAATATTATTCACTATTTTGAAAAATATGCTTGTTTATCAAACCAATAAGACCTCCTTCTCATACACATTGCTTAATGTATACATATGTACTCTGTCATACTCGTGGGAGATCAATTATACGAAGATGTAGACTAAACAGACGGTAACGGTATAAAGATGTATGTAGACATTGTGATAAAAATTTACTGACACTTATAGTGAATGCATTCGTTTAATGTTTTACTTTAGTCGTCAATTTGTTTATTTAATTATTTTAAGCCTATTTGGCGCGTAGCTTACTTTTGAGTTGTATTCAGAATATTATATATGTAATTCAAAAAAAGCCTGAGTTTGGCCACTTTAAGTTTTTAAATTCTCCCCCTTACATCCAAATAAAGTCAATTGTGATTTATGCATATAATATATTTATCAAATTTAGTGGTAAATAAAATAAGAATCAATGCCGCCCTTTCATACTTTGTATTATTCTTTTGTGTGGATGTTAGTTTGTCATTTTTTAACTGCTCTTAAGAAAAAATGGTTTAAAAAAAATTATCTCGAAAATATTCAAAGTTTGCTCCTTATATGCAAGAGTTCTTACACATTAGCATTACACATTGCATGTTCATTAATAGAAAGGTTCGGAATTAAGCATAAATTATCGTAAGCACGGATTGTTAATTTCTTTATGGAAAATATTATTGACGGCTATTAGTTTGTATAAAAATAGTAGCTGCTAGTAAATGCTTTATTTTTATTATTTCACGTAATTATAGATGTTCATGCGGTGTATTTTTGACCTTTTTCTAAACCATACCGGTATACCGGTGTTCTATACCGTATACGGGCGCCAATGTGGGTATTTTGGGAACTAACCTAATAAAGAAGTGAAAATAACAACTAACTAGTTAATTGCTTAAATATCCGGTATATACTGAATTTACGAAAAAAAGTATAACAAAAGTATAAATAAACAACTTTCAAAAGTTGTTTATTTTTAAAAAAGGAACATTTTTTTCCTTCAAATTTTTCTTCTATCTCTTACGGTTTCAAAGAAAGGCAGTTTTGTCCATTTTGCCCAAACATGGTCCGATTTTGTCCATTCAACTTGACCTTACACATACAAAATTTCAGCCTGTTATCTCTTTTCGTTTTTGAGTTATCGTGTTGACGGGCGGACAGACGTTCAGACACATTTTCAGAAGTAGACTAATTAGGTCATTTAATGAACACCTATACCAAATTTTTTTTCTGCGATCAATAGTTTCATCCGTAACAAAAACAGAACTAAACTTATTATACCGTGGAATATATTATACACCGGGAATAACAAGCTGGCGTCTATTAAACCTTCTGCAAAAGTATCTCCCATTTAAATTTTAATATTGGCCTTAACAATATAAAATTGGTCTGGATATTTTTATTGTTCTTTTGAAAAGAACTAATGTTTAGATAATTAAAGGTATAAAAATTAATTACTTGTTGACGATGGTAAAACTTAACGTTTTTTAATTTTTTATATGTATGTTCTTTAAGAACTCGGGGCGCGTTATATTGCCAAATTTCGTAAATCAATTCAATATTGATTAAATTTCAGCAAAAAGCATCCTAAGATATATAATTATTGATGCTTTTTAGTATAAGTTGCTTACTAATACAAACTTGTAAATTACTTCTTTTTTTACTAAAAAATTAATTTTTTTTACTCATACGGGAAAAGTACTATTTTAATGCGCGCTTTTTCGTGTGCGGTAAATGACTGTAAATGCCTATTCAATTATTACCACACTACTTAGATCTATTGCAAATATTTATTTACGCGTGCAAAGTAAACTTTGCGCACGCAAGTAAATACCGCACGAAAAAACGGGCGATAAAATAGCACTTATCCCGCATTAGTAAAAAAAAAATGTAATCTGCAACTCGTGCGGTTTTGTCGATTGCCCACTCGAGCGAATGAGTGGAAAATATCGCTCTCGTGGGCAATCGGTAACTTACCGCACTTGTTGCACAATCTACTATTAATTTGCCCGCGTTTATTTAAGATATTCACGCTATTTAAATAGAATTAATTAAATAGAATTAATCTATCGTACTTATTATTGTATTGTCATTAGAAATACACGTATAAAATATTTGGAACAAGGCTGCGCACTTGCATAAACAACTTCATCTCCCTATTGGCCGTCGGAATATCTTCTAGAAGCTCCTACAGATTACTTTGCAAATTGTGTAAGTAATACTCGTATATGCCTTTATCTTTAACATTCAATATCTCGATAATTAATTAATTTGACACATACTTTTGAACGTATAATATAAATATAAAGTAAAATATAAATATAAAAGAACAATTGAGAAAAAAATGTTAATCTCTTCTCAAAATTTGATGTTTTACATTTCAACCCACGCAGAATCCGAAAAACGATTTAACGAATAAAAAAAATTATGTTGGTCTGCCGTCCGCCGTTATAGCTTTTCTCCAAGACTCTCAGCGGTACTGAGGATAACAATTTTTCGACGACCTGATCATAAATTATTATGGGATTCCAAGTCTGTCACTCATTATATATAGGTAATCAGATCGTGCCGAGAAAAATTGGCTTAAAGACGTCACAAATTTTTAATACCTAAGCAGTTTTATTCAATTCGGGCTCATGGCTTTGGAGACAAAAGAGGAAACTTTCCTTTTGAATTATGAATTTAGAAATTTTTTCTGAAACCATTAATCAAATTGATTGGAAATTTACAATGTTGAAAGTTATTCCCATATACAGGCTGAATCTTCAAAACTAGCATTAATAATTAGTACAGTAGTGGTATGAAAATTTGTAGGTGTTAGGTCAAAATAATTTCCACAAAGACGGGGTTTGGTTTTTTTAGTTCTTTGTTTGTATCTTCTTAACATACTAAAAATATAGAAAAATATAAGTGTGCAAAACGCGTTTTTTTGACCGCCAAAAATTTTAACTTCGAAAATTAAAAAAAATATTAAAAATCGTGTGTGGTATCAAATTACAGGAAATTAAATGGTGAAAAAGATCATGACGTTGATTTTTTAAAATAAAAATAAATGACAAAATGGTGGAAGAAAAAGTTAAGTTTTACTGTAATTATGTTTCTTAACATTTTTCTGTTACACTAATATTTACAGAAATATTTACAATTAAAGATTGAAAGTTAAAATTCTAAATATCTCTGTTCACATTAGAGTTTGAGAAAAATTATCAGGTAATCAATTGTAGCAAACTAGTAACTTGCTTTTCTACAACTTTACTCCTTATACATTTTTCGATTATTCTAATATTAAGAGAGATATTTCATATTTTGTGTTTGTTTGACACGAATACATGAAATATATTTTATTGCAAAAACATTTTTTTTGAAATTCAACTGACTTCAAAAAATACAAAAAGTCACTATATTAAAAAGCTAAAAATAACAATTTACAGATTTAACCCAAATAACAATATATAAATTAAATGAATATATGAAATATATTTTATTGTAAAAAACTTTTTTTTTTAAATTCAACCGACTTCAAAAAACACAAAAAGTCGTATAACATAGTATAACATCTATTACGTATAACATAGTATATGTAAATATACAAGGTATATTAAGTTGGATCACGACTGTAACGCTTAAAAATATTCATCGTAGGCATGATTGTTTTGTATATGTATTCATAAAATTTTGCCATTTCCGCATATCTGTCTGTGGACACGATAACCCAAGAACGAAAAGTGGCAACGAGCTGAAATGTGTTCTAGAGCAAAAAAGGTCAAGTTCGTTAATGGGAAAAATCGGACTATCTTTGGGTAAAACTGCTTATCTTTGAAACCATTGGAACGTGTTTCCCTTCGCTCGGGAGCGGGGGGATATATTAATCTTTGAAACCTTTGAAAGAGAAAAAAAATTTGCTAACAAAAAAATCTTCTTTTCAAAATAAACAAGTTTTGTTTGAAAAACATTTTCATAAACTCAATAGTATTTCTCATAATTTATGATTATATGTTCCACGGAAAGAATTGTTAATATTTCGAATACAAATAATTGTTACCAATTTAATGATTGATATACAACTCAGTATATACTAGATATTCAAACATTTAAGTCAGTTAGTTGTTACATTACTTAACAGTCGAACATAGAATCTCCTCCTTCTTTTTTGGAGATGGTTAAAATTAGCGTTGATTTTGTCATCTCCACAGAAACTCTACTTCTATAAGATAACTAGAAAATTATATTATTAAAATTTTGTTTTAATTTTGAAATGTCAATTTTGATTACCGTTTCCATAGTAAATATCAACTATAATCGTTATATATCGTTCTATTTTCGCTATTAATAAATTTCATTTTTGCAAATACTAAAGTCATATCAGATACTCATATATATTTCATTTTGATCACACTAAAATTATGACCGCTAGAGAGTGATTTATGTATTCTAAGGAAATTCGCTAAGTTGACGCGGCTCCTGTGTAACGCCTTTTTTGTGCTGGCGCTGGGAAGTAGAAGTTATTTCTCTTCTTTCCCGACTTTGTTTCGTTATATTATTAGGCACATCGGTTAGCAAAAAATTAGCAAATAATTCACATAGTTTTAGATTTGCCATAGAACCATTAGTTTTTGATTCAAGGATGGAGGCGCTGGGAATTACATTCCGTATCTCAGCTTTCCAAGCTTTCGGGGGGCAAGTTTTTGGTTCATTGGCTAGAAAATGGCTAGCAAAAATTCACATTGTTTTGTTTTTGTTCTATGACTTATAGTTATCGCAGAATTTGCTAGCTAGCTCTTACGTCTTAAGCTAGCTAGAAGACTGTATCACGGAAACGGCATTATCAAAAAATTTGGGTTTTTAGCAAAAAATAACAAATAATTTGCAAAATTATCCGGTAGTTTTTCTTTGAGATGAAAATACTTAGCTAGCTTAATATACCTGTATGGTTACTATTTCTAGTAATCAGAAATAATATATTAGATGCCTATCTCCTTTTCTCTTTACAAATAAATATATATGTGTCTTGTGCTGATATATGAACTGTTGTAACATAATGTTAATCTTGACGATGGCAACCTCTCTCTATCCATCATTGTAAATAAAAATTAAATGCTGTCCGTTGGTAACCGCATAACTTGAGAACGCTGGATCGTTTTGGTAATTAAAAAAAAAAAATGTTCGTTATAGTTCGAATAAGGTTTTAACGTAAAGAAAAATTGAAAAAGTGGCCAGGAAAAGTGGAAAAAACTGAAAGTGCTTATTTCTATGGGACTTTTGTAGGATTTTTTATGTTAACTTCTTTAAAATAAACAACTTACAAAATCGATAATTCTGCCTAACACACCCACGCCCTCCAGGGGCTGTGAAAATATCTAACTTTAAGACCTTAAGAGATAAAACAAAAAATTCGTTACGCAGGAGCTGCTTCAACTTAGCGAATTTTCTTGGATTCCATAAATCACTCTCTAGCGGTCATAATTTTAGTGTGATCAAAATGAAATATAATATCTGATATGATTTTAGTATTTGCAAAAATTTAATTTATTAATAGCCAAAATAGAACGATATATATTGGTTTTAGTTTGTAGTTACTATGGAAACGACAATCAAAATAGACATTTCAAAATTAAAACAAAATTTTATTAAAACAGTTAAATCTTTAGAAGTAGAGTCTCGGTGGAAATGACAAAATCAACACAAATTTAACCAAAAAAAGAAGGAGGAGATTCTATGTTCGACTGTAAAGTAAAGTAACAACTAACTGAGTTAAATGTTTGAATACTCAGTATATACTGAGTTGTATGTCAATGATTGAATTGCTAACAATTCTGCGTATTCGAATTTTGAACAATTCGCTTTCCGAGGAACATTTAATCACAAATTATGAGAAAACTATTGAGTTTATGAAAAAAATTTTCAAACAAAACTTGTTTATTTTAAAACGAAGATTTTTTGTTAAGAATTTTTTTTTCTATCTCTTACAGGTTCAAAGATGTAAATAAGCCTCTCCCCCTCTAGCAAAGAGAAACACGTTCCAATGGTTTCGAAGATAAACAGTTTTGCCCATTTTGCCCAAAAATAGTCCGATTTTGCCCATTAACGAACATGACCTTACTTTTTTGCTCTAGAACACATTTCAGCTTGTTACCTCTTTTCTTTCATTAGTTATCGTGTCCACAGACAGACAGTAGGACATGCAGAAATGGCCAAATTTTATGAACACATATACCAAACATTCATGCCTACCATCAATATTTATAAGCGTTACAAAGTCGTGATCAAACTTAATACACCTTGTATATTTACATATACTAAATTATACGTAACAGATAGTACTTTTTGTTTTTTGAAGTCAGTTGCATTTAAAAAAAAGTTTTTTACAAAAAAGTATATTTCATATATTCCTGTCAAACAAACACAAAATATAAAATATCTCTCTTAATATTATAATAATCGAAAAATGTATAAGGAGTAAAGTTGTAGAAATTAAGTTTGCTTCAATTCATTACCTTCATTACCATTATCATTTTCCTCAAACTGTGAACAGAGATATTTAGAATTTTAACTTTCAATCTTTAATTGCAAATATTTCTGTAAATATTAGTGTACCGGATTTGAAACGCATAATAGTGACTCACTCTACGTTAGTGGTGGGGAAAGAGCTCTATCCCCTCACGTATCTCTGCTGCCGCTGCGTTCATTCCCCACCATTTCTTATTCCGTTAACGCGCTTCTCTAATTGGTTACTTTATTTAATTAATGTCTAATTAACGGTGGGGCAGGCGCAAAAAAGCCCAAGGACTTTTGATCTTAGAATTTCACCCCCTATCCATCCTTTTAAAAACTTCATGACTTTTGACTCACCCTGTATATATATATATATATATATATATATATATATATATATATATATATATATATATATATATATATATATATATACAGGGTATATACAGTTATAGTTTTTTTCTTTGGCACATGGCAGCACATCTTGAGCAGATTACAGTACAAGTGCTGTGGTTTCGATAAAGAAAAGTAGGGGAGCTAACTCTCGTAGCAAAAAGCACCCCCTAAAAAATTTTCAATCAAATTTTCAGCACAATCCCTATATATGAAAAATTCTAAAATGTCAGGGCCAAGGTAATGGACATACAAAATTACTTTAAAACTAAGTACGTACAGCTTTACACGTTTTTTAATATGTATATTTTCAACACTATCTAATCAGTAAATAAGGTGTACAGAATAGGAGATAATATGCAACCCATCCTTACACGTTTTTTAATATGTACACTCAAATTCAATATATTTGAATCAGTAAATCAGATTCTAAGCGTATATATTATTGAATGTAAGTCTAATATTACATACATTAACACTTAGAAAGTTCCAACTGGTTCAATTTTTATGAACGGGTGTGTATATTGTCAACACTACTATTGTTTGCACTTATTTCCACTGTTTGATTCCAATACATATTCACAATTAGTTTCATATCTTTACCATCTATATCCAGCAATTTTAAGATTCAAATTAATTGATCATGTTTCACTCTATCAAAGGCTTCCTATAATCCTAAAAATACAAGTAAATATTTTTTTACCTCTAGGTTTCTTTCCATGATTCTATTGAGTATGAATAGAGCATTTCTTTTTAAAACCAACTTGTTCTTTATTAATGTTTGGTGTTATTTTGTTCTTAACTCTTTTCAGTATAGGTAATCTTATAGGTAATGTGAGGATTTACATTGAAGTATTAATAAGGTTAATTGTACGATATTCTACACATTCACTGGCTTTTTTTATAGGCATGGTCTTGATGCTAGACATTAAAAGATCTTCTGGTAGTTGAGCTGATTCATTAATTGCATTATAAAATTCTGTATATTTGTCTAAAATATTTTCATCAAGTAGTTTGAATAGGTCTGCAGGAATTCCATCCGGACCAGGTGTTTTAAAATTTCTAAGATTATTAACGGCAAATTTAAACCCTTATTCCAGGATTTTTGTTTCCAGTTTCTTCTTCTCTCTGACTTCTAGTTCAGGGCCTCTATCTTCATCGTCATAAATATCTTTAATGTACGTTTTCCATCTATAGTTAATATGTTCTCTGTGTACATAACTTAAATTGTCCTCGGGGATCATATCTGAATGTTTCGCTTATTTCATAACACAGGACATTTAACCATTTTTCTTTTTCAATTTTACATTTTCAATTTTAGAAATTTCTTTCAAAAACACATATCTTAAAAGTTAAACTTTACAAACTAATTGTAGAAAAAAAAAAATGTATTACGGATTTTTTTAAAATCCGTTGTTATATAATGGTAATGATTTGCAAATGCGACCCAAAATATAGAATAATTACTGTCAAAAAAACAATTCTTGCATAGTACAACGTCTAGTAAATTGTATCATAATTGTTAAAACACTATATATATTATACTATTTATGTTCAGTTGGCATAGTTGTAGTAAGTAAATGCATCATAATGTATTTTACACTTTTTGCTTTGACTCAAAATTATGAAAAGTCGGGAGATAAACATATATTATGTCGCTCTTGGCTGGAGATCGAGAGATCCATATATTTATTATTTAGTAAACTGGGCAGTGGAGGATATACCGTGTAGGCAAAGTAGGTAGCCGCCTAGGGGTGCAGCTACTTGGGTGATCAAAATATAATTTTTCATTTGAAAGCGTATAAGCCTGATACATTCTCGAACCATTAAAAATGACATTTATTTTTTTATATACGTTTAAGTATACACAAGAATATTATGCTGCAATAATAAGTTAGTAATTGACAAGCTAATCAAGCGTGGTGTAACGGTTAGCACACTGGACGCGATATACTGAGGTCCGGGGGTCGTTTCCTGACGGTTTAAACAGTTATTTTTTCATATTAATATTAATTAATAACAATATTATTATTATTTTTGTATTTTGATATTTAGAATTGTTTTTGCAAAATTTATTAACTTTAGTTAGCAAAAATTGAACTCGGGATTTCGGGATATTTAGCTTTGAAATCGGGGTCGGGAGAAACTGTACGATTTCGTCTCCCAACGAAATCTGGACAGTGGCAACCCTAAACGAAAGAACCACCTTAAACTTGAAGAACACTTGTTTGACATTCTCTTAATAAATAAAGAGATTTTCAAAATTAATGTATTTTACAATAAAATCATTTACACTATAAAATGAATATATACGTCCTTAAACCCATTATATACGTAATAGAGCTTTCAATCATTCTAGAACATAATGTAGATATCTAGATATGTGTTGTGTAACTGCATGTAATCAGGACTATTATATACTGAGGTAATACAGAGGTAGTTTTGTTTAATGGCTGTGCTCTATACGGTTCTATCTTTTATTTCCTTCCGTCTCTTTGTGTGAGTCTATCTGAATTAACTTGAATCATATAAATAAAAGATTTTGGTTTATAACGTCTAACAACTGTGAATAAATAACATTTTATAAATATCTACTAACAAACTAGTAACCAAAAATTTTGGATAAAATAAGTTAATGTTTTGATTTCGTAAACAAAAAGCAAAAGTTTTTTAATTAATTTACTTTTCATAAACAAAATCGAACCAAATGAAATATACCAAACGAAAAGCTTGTCGGATCTTTTTCGAAATTATCACTAAACCCTCACCTTTTTATACTCGGTAAAAAATGTATACCAGGATATATTGAGTTTAATCCCGAATTTGTAATGGTTGGAAATATTGATCTCAGAAAAAAATTATTCTATAGGTGTTAAAATAACCTAACTAGTCCATTTCCGTAAATCCGTCTGTCCGTCTGTAAACACGCTAACTCAAAAACGAAAAGACATACAGAACTGAAACTTTGTGAATGTGTGTTCCATAGCTAGAAAGTACGGTCAAATTAGGACCATGTTTGGGCAAAATGGCCAAAATTATCAATTCTTGAAACCGAGAGATAGAACAAAAATAAACAACTTTTTTTTATAAATTCAGTATACACCGGGTTGCAATTAACTCAATTAGTTGTTATTTTAATTTTTTTGGAAAATTTTTGTTGAATCAGTAGACTTTCACCAAAAATGATGAAAAAAATTATTATCAGGATCAAAAATCGGACATCCATATCCTTACAAAATCCTTAAACCCATTTTTTACCATACTAAGCGTATTTATTAATACGCAAATGCGATATTTTAAATTTTATGGTCGATGATGGTGGATTTGCAACATGTCCTTAAAAAATATAGAAAAAGGTCCATAATATCCTTAAAACCTCATTTTATATATAAATTTTTCGGCTAAAATAAGTTTCATTTGTCCAATTCTATATAAATACAGTATGCCCCCAAAGGTTACATTGTGATTTTAAAAGTTTTAGCCACGATATCTACAATATATACAGGCCTCCGTACTAAAAGGCGGTAATTATCTAAAGGTAATTCAACTTTAGTAAAATGTGTACTTAGATGATGTTGGTATCATTTACTTTACATATCATTATGCTTATTCGGTTTTGCAATCGCCATCTAGAACCCGTACTTTTAAATTACGTAACTATGATATCATATTCGTAATCAGCACTCAAGACTTCCTTGGTTACATCACAATTATCACATCGATCCTCGTTAAGACTATAATCTATAATATTGAGTCTTCGCATTTTCAACTAACAAAAAGTCTTAATCTCTATTTTTGTATCTTTACTTAAGCGTTAACCAGCATTACCCCTCATGTCAATCTGTCAAAGTCTAGGTCATCTACGAAGATAAAATATTTCCCTCGTTCCATTTTCAGGGTTAAAAGTAGTTTCAATTTCTAATTCTGAAGTTGAACTTCTAATTACCTTCAATGCGACGGCCAAGGTTAGTTTCGACAAACCGTTGAAATGTCGTTCAAAACTTTGTGATTTTGGTATAGCACATAGATTATTCGTAGATTAAGATACGGTGACATACATGCAGAATAACAATTACAGAAGCTCGACTTTAAAAGGCTATATCTTAAAATCATGAGTGTTTAGTGCCCAAGGAAACTTTTGATCTCCTCATCGAGGACTAAAAGTGCAAAGATTTTGACAGAGATCCACTTTCCATAAGGAAAGTGTGGGGACCATTCTTTTAGATACAATCCCAAAAATGATTTGCTGTAGGTACAGAACCCCTAAAACAAAAAAACTCAATTACATTTTTATTAATATCATTTTACTGCTTGCTTTTTTGAAAAATTCTTGATATAATGCTTACGACGATGCTTGAGGGACATTCTTAAAAGTATGGAAATGTCTAGGGAAAACACCAGTATTATGTTATGGTTTCTAAATGAGGTCAACTTCAAATTACTTACTTTCGTACCTACTTTCGATTCAACTAAGACCGCATCTCAATGAAGCTCTATTAATATCTCTAGGCTCCAGCGTAACTCAACATGTATTCACATATCAATTTATTAACAATTGAGATGTCATAATAGACCACACTAAAAATAGCAAAGTTTATTAAGGAACTAACCAACATTCTCATAAAAAAATTTTCAGCCTACAAAAATAAAAAATAATTTTAAACATTTATGTTTCGAAAACAAAACGGTAAATTATGAATATGTAAGAATGCCTTTTGGACTCAAAATTGCACCTTCTACGTTCCAACGAGTTATGGATAACGTACTCAATGACCTACAAGGAACTGTATGTCTTGTTTACATGGATGATATAATTGTCTTCTCTACCTCTCTAACGGAACATATTGATAATTTATCCAAAGTGTTCAATCGCTTACGTCAAGCTAATTTAAAAATTCAGCTAGACAAAAGTGAATTTCTACATCGAGAAGTTGCCTTTTTAGGACATTGTCACAGAAGATGGAGGTAAACCAAATCCTGACAAAATCGAAGTAATTCTAAAATTCCCTATTTTTAAAACACGGAAAAAAATAAATAGCTTTCTTGGATTAGTTGGATACTATAGAAAATTCGTTAAGGATTTTAAAAAAATAACCAAACCAATGACATCATGCCTGAAAAAAGGAGAAACAGTGAAACTCACTTCTGAATATATTAAAACATTCGAAACTTGTAAATATCTCGTAACTCATGATCCCATTTTATCCTATCCAAGCCACTAATAATAGTAGCAATGAAACTATTCACAGTGCGAATGAAGACAATACAGCATACATTCCCATCTCGGAAAACCCTTTTAATGATTTTAGTAATCAGTTAATCTTCCTTAAAAATAATAACCGACCTCACCGAAAGTTAGTAATTCTGTCTAAAACAAAGCATAGGCAAACTTTCCAATTTCCTGATTATGACAATCAATTATTAATTAATATCTTTAAACAATATATATCACCGAAAAATCTAACAGCTATTTATTGTTTCGACGACAATTTTTTCCTACAAATTCAAAACATATGTACAAAGTATTTCTCGCAAGGAAAACAATTCAAACTGGTTCGATGTACTAAGGTTTTACTCGATATAACTGATGATATTAATCAAGATGACCAAATCGCTGAATATTATACTATAAGCAAACACCGAGACATAAACGAAAACTATACACATCTTCATAGAGAATTTTACTTTCCCAATGCAAAATCAAAGATTACTTATTATATAAACCATTGTAAAATTTTTAATGAAAACAAATACGACAGAAAACCCCTGAAGCAGAAGTTCATGCTAACTGAAACCCTTACTAAGCCCCTGGAAATAGTACATTGCGATATTTTTCACATTGCAAATGAATATATCTTCACTAATAGATAAATAGATAATAGATAAATTTTCTATATTTGCGCAAGGATATATACTCGAATCCCGAAACAGTATACATCTGAAACTAGCACAAATTTAAAGCGCTTACAGTAGACCCAAAAAACTAGTAGCTGATTCTGAAAGTGGAATTGGTTCTATTCTATTTCGATAATTTTGTGAAAGGAACAATATTGACCTTCACTTAACATCAATTAGAAGCCCTAATTCAAACTCTCCAATCGAAAGTTTCCATTCCACGTTACAAGAAGCGTTTCGCGTAATTAAAAGTATGAAGAAACTTGAAAATGATGATTTCAATGATCATGAAGTAGTATTATTAGACAGCCTATTCGCTTATAATAATTCTATTCACTCAGTGGCAAAACATACCCCTTTTGAATTATTTTTCGGAAGATCGTATGATACACGTTTAATACCACAATCAGATTTCATCAAGAAGAAGAAACAAGAACTTTATAATAAAGTCAATGAGAAAGTCAATGCACAAAAGGATACAAATTTAGCTACAATAAATGAAAAACGCGAAGACCCCTTAATATATAAACCAGGCTCAACTAACTATCTTGTTGAAAACAGACACAATAACAAAAGACACCCTAAGCTTAAACAAATTAAAGTAAAACTAATAAACTTGTCACTAACATAAATGAAAATAATCGAAAACTACATAAACAAAATTTCAAACCGCCTATCCCGTTACATAATCATCTTGTTAACGTTAATGATGAAGGCTAATACACAAAAGATTGGAATACAGAATCTAAGTAACAATCCTGGGTTGCTTGCGCTAAATCTGGGTCCAGCCCGAATCATCAACCATTATCATCACTATTACCATATCATCAAGTTAGACGTTTATAAGAAAAACGTTGATAAATTGCAAGAATCAATAAACTTACTAAATAAACATAAAAATGTAGGAAGAAGAATCCTAGATACTAAATTCACAAATTTAAATAGAAACTTAAAAGTGATCTAATCGATGGACTTGGTTCAGTAATTAAATATATTACCGGAAATATGGACGCTAACGATGCTGCCGAAATAACTAAAAACATACAACAGTTAACGAATGAAGACAATCAAGTCATCAGTGAAACTAACAAAGAAGTAAAAATCAATCAACAAATGATAGATAGGTTCGACAACATCTCAAAACATATTAATAGTCAACAAGAAGTAATAAATCAATACCTCACCAAATTTGCTTCTTCAATCACTAACAAAGTTGACTCCGAACAAAACTATTTTTCTCACATGCAGTATGTATATCAATTAAGCAGTAATATCGATTTACTTAGCAAACAGAAGAAATTATGACGGCAATACATTTAGCCAGAGCCAACATTTTACCCAAGAATATTCTCATGGCAGAAGAATTGGAATATGTTTACACAATTTTAAGAAAACAGAAAATACCGATCAAATCTACAGATCAAATTTATGACTTATTGTCATTCCAAGCCTTTTATAATCATACAAATATTATATTCAACATACAAATACCTGATTACCTCAAGGATAATTTCAAATTACATTTCCTAGAACCTATTCCTACTAAACAACTAAAAACCATTAAAATTCCTTTTCCTTATGCAATCCTTAATAAAGACCAATTATATTTTATAAGTGAACCATGTCCTAAACTCGAAGGAATTTCAATTTGTAATAAAGATACATTAATTGACAATCCGCAAGACCAATGTTTCAGAAAAATTCTAATGAACAGCATTGCCTATTGTACCTACATAGAATATTCAAATCACACCGAGATCAAAGAAATACTAGAACACCATATCTTAATTAAGAACGCTCCAGGAACATTAGTAACAAGCACATATGGAATCTAACACAACTTATTAAAGGAACTATTACTAAAGGAACTATTAGTAGTATTACTTGGATTCAGTAATTGTACTATCACTATCAACGAATTAGTCTAAGATAAAACCGAGAATTACTTCCAAGAGAAATTCTCAATTTTACCACTTCACTACCTTCAAATCAACGAGAGCCGTTTTGAACAAAAAAATATATTTAGAAAAACTTCAAAACTACGAAAATAGAGAAGAAATACACTCAGTAAAAACCAGCAACACAAAGCACATAACAATTCTCTATTCGATAATTGGAATGCTCTCTATAACAATATTAACCATATTTCTAATCCTAAAAATCTACAGACCACGAGCACCAATATTTTCTACGGAACCATCAGTACGATATACACCAAACGCACCGAGCGCACCAACATCAACTACGTTTTGGTAAGTGCTTCCATCTTAGGATGGAGGAGTTATATGATGATATATTGAAGACCACCGAAGTATCACACATCTTATAAAATATTACTATAAACATTATTAATCGTATCATTATTATTCATTATCAAATATATTAGATTCTTATATTATTATTCATTATCAATATATTTTATTATTCATTATGAGTAATATTAAATTACTCATTTTTTGACCATCTGCTATATTGTAATCAATATATTATTCATTTATATAAACTTTGTTATAAATAAAACATGTAAATAATAATACCAAAGTGATTACGCATATATTAATTGCGATATTAAAATAGTATATAAACGAACGCAATACGTAAACACGATGGTATTATTAGGAAGAATATTGTACACTTAAGAGCTCAATAAAGTCTTTTTAAAAACAACGTCTACGGTGCAAGCTAATACTTAATTTATATATATAAATATAAATATAAATATATATATTGTGACGGTAGTTTCACCACCTTGGAATCAACAAGGTGATGGCTAGCCGACAAATTGTAGCACCAATTCGAAACAACAAAAAAACAAAAATTATGTTGGGCGCCAGGTTTTTATAGAGTACCACTCACGATTATGACACGGCAGCTCGTCAACCCTTGCTCTGGGTGGCAGGTCAAAAAGGTGGACACTCGTCTGATTATAAATGAACAAATAAACAAAATTACGAAACAAAAAAAAATAAATTATTTATTCACGATAACAAAAAAAAATCAAATATTTAACAACAAAATAAAATGAAACTCGAATTTAACAATAAAAAAAAAAACTATCGAAATGACAAAAAAATTTAGTCAATACAGTACCCGAACGTGTTTACGTGAATCGATTAAAACAACAAAAAATAATAATGAAATTAAACAATAAAAAAAAATACAATTCGAAAAAAAAAAGAAATTTACTTCGCAATACGATTTAAAACAAATATTTCACATAAACACGCTCACACGCAAAAAATTTACAACCAAACCTCGCTCGTATTAATCCAAAAATCACGATTAAAGTTTAAAAAAAAAATAATAATAATGTTCAACAAAAATAGTTTCGCAGTTTAAAACGAAATGCAGTATCAACAATTTAACAGTTACGATACGAATCGTACGGCTTTCGAAATCAGAGTCTTAATTAATTCATTATCCATCAAATCATCTATTTCTTATCCAACAAAAAGTCCGTCGCACGAAAAACAACACAAAAACAACACTGTTGTTCACATTCCTTAGTGTTTGTCACAAAGCAATTTTTAAATTACACCAGGACTGGGTTTAGGAATTTACCACTTTATAATTTATGCGCTTTGCCAATAATGAAACTTGGTAATATGGCTAATGTTACGTTGTATTTCACCACCCATCATTAATTCATCCAATGTAAAATATGTTTTTTCAAGCTTCAATAATATCCAATTCACATAAACTTCCAAAATCAATCCAACGACTCAACATAATGATGTATTAGTTCCAATGTAATGGCGTTATTTTAATTAATTAATTCACACTGTTCATAGTACACGAAACGAGTCCCAAACAATCATACACTTAACGATCAGCACTTCAACAAATTCATAATACAGGCCTGTGATTTAGTTTTAAACTTTACAAAAACAGTAACTGTTGACGAGCAGTAGTGGATGTTACAGACCTCCATACAAATAGTCGGCTCCTCGTACTCCATTCCAACCTCCATGTCGATGATCGATGATTGAGCGAGGTCGGTAATTATTTAATGCGTGCGAACTTAAAAAAATAACATAAATAAATACAAATAAATACAAATAATTATAATTATCAATGTCGACAGTGACATTGGATTTCGAAGCCGTTCTCTTCGTTTTCTGGCCCCGATATCCTTCAGCTGGCACCGGCGACCAGTCGCGTCGAATCCACATCGAATCAAAAAAAAATAAATAAATAAAAAGGTTCTCATCGAAGGTTGAACTCATTTCAACCGTTACAAAACCTCCCCCCAGACGTCGACTGGGAGCTTTGTTGGTCGTATTTTGTGCGTTGGTACCTTGGACAATCACATCTACATTTTATTGACACCCTAAGGTACCCGCCACCAAAACCAACTACTAATGAGGAAGTTTTTAGCAAAAAAAAAAAAATAATTGAAACAAAAAAAAAACGTATACTAACTCCACTAGATCGACATCCCAAAACATCAAAAACCCAACCACACGTACATGCATTACGATACAAAACACAAAATCGTTACGTAGGAGCTACGTCAACTAATCGTATTTCCTTAGAGTTATTCTCTAGGACAATAGTCACGAAAAACACCATAAAACAAACAAAAAAAACAAACGTTTCGAATATTTAGGCAGTTTAATCTCCCGGTCGTCGTCTTCGAAATTTATGCCATCGTTCGCAATTCGGGCAGCCAGGCGTCGGCGTGGTCTCGGTTCCACATGTCCAACAAAACCCGGTACGTCTCGCAATGGTACACTCGTGATGGCCATGTCCAAGCGTTTTACAGTTAAAACAACGCCCTCTTCGTTCCATTGCGATCGAAAACGATCGTGGGTTCCCGAAACGCGTTTTCGGGCCGTTCTGTCGTGGCGATGCTATCACAGCAGCGATTCGTGATACCTGCACGGCAGGTAATCGTGGTGATGGCCGCGACGGCCATCGTACTAGCGACGTAGGGGTCACTGGTGCAGGTCCAGTGGGTCCAGCAACATTAGTCCTTTTGGACCGTCTTTTGCCCCTTCTCGAGCGTTTCGGCGAACGTGAAGACGGTGACACCTCGTCTCCACTGGTCTCAGCGGCAGCGACATTAAACGGAGTCGTCTCCTTCGAATCGGGTATAACCCTTTCATCCGACAACATGGTCGTGCGCGGCTGTTTACAACAACATGGACTGTGCAAGTCCCGAACCATTATAAACAGCTGTTCAAAACGGTCTGTACAGTCCCGGACCAGTCTGAACAGCTCATCAACTCGAGACGATTCCGAACGATCTCGTGGTGAAAAATTAACATGATTCAAAAAGCGGGTTCGTGGGGTTGGAATTGGCCTCTTTTGGCCCGATGGAAGCCCTGTAACCGTAATCGGACTATCCGTGTCCACGGCCAACAAACACGTGGTCGAGGTAGTACCCGTCTCAGTCGTGGTCATTGTCGTTGTCGCGGTGCTAATTTGACTACTCAATGGCGCTGAGCTCGCCACGCTTACACTCAGTCGATTTTCTTCGCGAACCAGCTCACGGTCTGGCAACGGCTGATCGTCATTCGTCCACGCAATACTCGGGTCGTTTTTGCGTCTAATAACACGGTATAAACGATCCCGCAGAACTCCGGATGACCCTGTAGCATTAGCGTTTAGGGTCATCAGGAATCTCTGGATCTGCATTGTAGTCAGGACATCAATCCATGAAAAAGGACTATCTTCCGGCACCGTAAGAGTTGGAACCTCACATTCCCGTTCGTCACCCATTTTTTTTTTTTTTTTTTTAAATGTATTTGTCACGACCAACAAAATAAGCAACAACAAAAAACAAAAACAAAATACACGTTTGAACAATACGTAAATTACAACAACGGAAATATTTCGAATCGCGTTTCGAATCAGACGATGATTCGTGTCCAATTTCGTCCTTTGTTTGCCCCACGTTGGGCGCCAAAATTTGTGACGGTAGTTTCACCACCTTGGAATCAACAAGGTGATGGCTAGCCGACAAATTGTAGCACCAATTCGAAACAACAAAAAAACAAAAATTATGTTGGGCGCCAGGTTTTTATAGAGTACCACTCACGATTATGACACGGCAGCTCGTCAACCCTTGCTCTGGGTGGCAGGTCAAAAAGGTGGACACTCGTCTGATTATAAGTAAACAAATAAACAAAATTACGAAACAAAAAAAAATAAATTATTTATTCACGATAACAAAAAAAAATCAAATATTTAACAACAAAATAAAATGAAACTCGAATTTAACAATAAAAAAAAAAACTATCGAAATGACAAAAAAATTTAGTCAATACAGTACCCGAACGTGTTTACGTGAATCGATTAAAACAACAAAAAATAATAATGAAATTAAACAATAAAAAAAAATACAATTCGAAAAAAAAAGAAATTTACTTCGCAATACGATTTAAAACAAATATTTCACATAAACACGCTCACACGCAAAAAATTTACAACCAAACCTCGCTCGTATTAATCCAAAAATCACGATTAAAATTTAAAAAAAAAATAATAATAATGTTCAACAAAAATAGTTTCGCAGTTTAAAACGAAATGCAGTATCAACAATTTAACAGTTACGATACGAATCGTACGGCTTTCGAAATCAGAGTCTTAATTAATTCATTATCCATCAAATCATCTATTTCTTATCCAACAAAAAGTCCGTCGCACGAAAAACAACACAAAAACAACACTGTTGTTCACATTCCTTAGTGTTTGTCACAAAGCAATTTTTAAATTACACCAGGACTGGGTTTAGGAATTTACCACTTTATAATTTATGCGCTTTGCCAATAATGAAACTTGGTAATATGGCTAATGTTACGTTGTATTTCACCACCCATCATTAATTCATCCAATGTAAAATATGTTTTTTCAAGCTTCAATAATATCCAATTCACATAAACTTCCAAAATCAATCCAACGACTCAACATAATGATGTATTAGTTCCAATGTAATGGCGTTATTTTAATTAATTAATTCACACTGTTCATAGTACACGAAACGAGTCCCAAACAATCATACACTTAACGATCAGCACTTCAACAAATTCATAATACAGGCCTGTGATTTAGTTTTAAACTTTACAAAAACAGTAACTGTTGACGAGCAGTAGTGGATGTTACAGACCTCCATACAAATAGTCGGCTCCTCGTACTCCATTCCAACCTCCATGTCGATGATCGATGATTGAGCGAGGTCGGTAATTATTTAATGCGTGCGAACTTAAAAAAATAACATAAATAAATACAAATAAATACAAATAATTATAATTATCAATGTCGACAGTGACATTGGATTTCGAAGCCGTTCTCTTCGTTTTCTGGCCCCGATATCCTTCAGCTGGCACCGGCGACCAGTCGCGTCGAATCCACATCGAATCAAAAAAAAAAAAATAAATAAAAAGGTTCTCATCGAAGGTTGAACTCATTTCAACCGTTACAATATATATATATATATATATATATATAGATCTGGTATACAAAACTCAAAAAAAATAAAAAGATAGTATGTATGGATGTAAAAGCGAACCGTAAGCCAGCCAGCGCAAAGCGTTAGTTTACCGCGAAGCGTTGGTTTAGCAGCGTTAAGCGTTAATGACGCAACACGAAGCGTTAGTTATTCAATGCGAAGCGTTAACATACCGCAAAGCGTAAGAGAGTCAACACGAAACGTTAAGATAAAGCGAAGCGTAAGCGACTGAAGCGAAGCGTTAGTTATTCAAAGCGAAGCGTTAGTTATTCAACGCGAAGCGTGATTTCACGCTGTGACCAATTGTTTTCGTCACATAAAATAAATAACATCGGCTTTACGGTTAACGTAAAGCGTTAACCAAAGCGAAGTGTAATAATCTAAAGCGAACCGTAAATCAGCCAAGTTGCGTTGGTCAATGCGAAACGTTAGTCAACGCGAAGCAGTAGTTTACGCGAAGCGTCAGTTATCGCCAAGCGTTGTTCAATACGAAGGGATAGATAACGCGAGGCGTTAATTGACATTGCGAAAGTCGCGTGAGTATATATATATATATATATATATATATATATATATATATATATATATATATAGATCTGGTATCCAAAACTCAAAATGTAAAAGAGAGTATGTATGAATGTTATCCACATGTATATCTATACATGCATGCCTTCAGCTTTAATTATGAGAAAACTATTGAGCTTATGAAAATAAATTTCAAACAAAAGAAACACGTTCCGATTTTGCCCATTAACGAACTTGACCTTACTTTTTTGCTCTAGAATACACAATTTTCAGCTCGTTATCTCTTTTTGTTTTTGAGTTATCGGGTTCACAGGCAGACAGTCGGATGGTCATGTGGAAATGGCCGAATTAGGCCATTTTATGAATACCGTTGTGAAGCATTTTTGTCAACGATTTATATTTTCAAGCGTTACAAAGTCGGGACTAAACTTAATATACCTTGTATATTTACAAAGATACTGGGTATAAAAAGGATGAATTGAGACACATGAAAACCTTGAAGCAAAGATAATTTGATAAGCGTTTTATTCCACTTTTTTTTTATTCCTATAAAGAAGTAGAAGCTCAAGATGGGTAGAATGCCTAACATCTTGAATTGCTTTTCTTGACTACTGCAGGTGAAGAAATATAATTAATTTTTTATTTACTATTCAGAAGGAAAAATGATCTGACCGAACCGGATAATCATTTATAAGGTTGCATACATTTTTTCACGTGATTGTCACACAATATTTTATTAATTTTTTCCTTGCTGCTTTTATACCCGGTATTTATGACAAATACCAGGGTATATTAAGTTTAGTTCCGACTATCTGACGCTTGAAAATATTAATTGTAGAAAAAAATGTTTTATATAGGTGTTTACAAAATGACCTAATTAGTTTCTTTCCGGATATCCATCTGTAGATGCGATTATTCAAAAACGAAAAGACATTACGAGCTGGCAATATGTGTGTGTATGTTCTAGAGCTGAAAAGTAAGGTCAAGCTCGTGAATAGCCAATATCGAATCTTGCATTCCCGCCAGGGGGGTAAATATCCATCTTTGAACCGGAAGATAAAGAACAAAAATTTAAGGACAATAGATGTTGCTTTTTTTTAAATAAACAACTTTTTTTGTTTGAAATCTTTTTCATAAGCTTTGTATATACCGAGTATCTAAACTCAGGTGTTTATTTTCACTTGTTTGCTTAAAATTTTCTTCTCAGAAATTAATTAAAATATGAATGAAGAAAATAGCAGACGGGTGATATGGTGAATGGTGTGGTGAATAGCTGACATTTCAAATTGAAAATCGAAATTAACAAAGAATTTGGGCTCAGATTTTCGCGAAAAAGTTTGCAACAATACTTCAATGAAGATTTCCAAAAGTTAGCTTCAAAAAATGAAAAAATATGTTTTTAAGGAAAAACCAGATAAGTGGAGAGATTTTACAACGTCACATGTACACTTCCGTTCATAAAAATTGAACCAGTTGAAACATTCTCAGTGTTACTGTATGTAATATTATACATACAGTAATATATACGCTTAAATGTGACTTATTGGTTCAATTTTTATTTCTATTGGTTCTATTTTTATTTCTATCTCACATATTATGTTATTTAAAATAAGTTAGTCAAGTATAAATTGTAAAGTGAAATCGGCAAGTGTTAAAGTTATTATATGTATTGAAGTTTTCCAAAAAATTCTCAATTCTAACATTGAAAAAAATTGGAGTAGACATACTCCAATCTTTTTTTCAAAATTACATTCTAAGAGCTGGGGCTACATAAAAATGAATTCCAATGACATCGTCAAAGCAAGTGCCGATTTTGCAGAAGTCGCATTGAAGACAGGCAGAGCGGGTGGGCGGTAAATCGTGTAGAGTTAAAAAAAAGATCGAATATAGTTCTGAAAATTGGTGTAGTAATACATTTTGAAAATAGAAATTAACTAACTAACCGCTCCCAGAAGCGGTAAAGCAGTAAACTTTCGGTTGAAATTGAACTCATAAGATATAGTTCTGCAAATTTGTTTACTGCAAGTTTACGATACAATTAGACTTTTCATAAATTTGCAGAAGTTAAAAGTGAGGCTAATTGACCAAAAAGCTTATACACTGCTCAGCAAACACGTGGCGCTATTTCATATCAACTACATTTCTATAGAATGTTTTTGAAGATGCGCGGGTAAAATTGCAACAAAAAATTTCTCGAAAAAAAAGTTTATTTCAAAAAAAGACAAATTTGCATAAATTTTATAATTTAAAAAAAAGCATATTATTTCGAGGTTTTTAGAAGGAAATAATCTAACATTGGATACCACTTCGTCTTGCTCTACTGACTGCCTCAAGTCGTCGAGACATACTTTTAATTAAGTTCGGGTGATTACCTCTCATTCTTGCATAAAAGTGATTATGAGCTCCTGTGAGTTATCAGAAGAGTTAATTTATCTTTTTTTAGGTCGGACCGGTTCTTCCCAGCGGTTTTCTACTGTATTTCACTATTAAAATATTAATTTCGATCCTTTTATTTTAATGTACACCCTTCGGAATCGTGTTTCTATGGTTTCTGAGGCTGACCAAAGGCTCCGTATAGATCCTAATGTTGCTACTAGTGAAAAACAACTGTTAAAAGAAGACTTGTTGCAAAGAAATAAATCTAAATGTAAATCATCGAAGAAACCACAGAATAATCACTGAGCCACCTCCGAATTACACTCTTCCAGTTATCTACATTAAGGGTAGCGTTCGCATGACCTTCAGAAGCCTCTTACATGTATATGTGGCACATACAGTGCATATCGAGAATCATATATATGCCGACACCCACACACGTGGGAATTTTTTTCTGAGGAGAAAAATATTTATTTGTCTCGATTCAAAAAAACGTTTCAATCTTTCATATACCTATTGAGTTAAACACCTCAAGACAATAATGTATATAATATTTAACCCTTTGCCAGGAATACAATTATTACCAACAAATATTATTCGTTTACCAAAAAAATATAGTTATGTACTCAATTAATGATATATCGTATATTTCCCAAAAGAAAATTACTCGTTAAAATTTTTGGTTTGAACGATAATAAAAAGTAAGTGACGGCTACTTTAATAGTAAGTAAGTAGTATTTATTTATAATTACCTTATAGAAAATCCTAAGATGAGTGCTAGCAAAAGACATCCGATTGTAAATGCACATGTTATGAAAAGTGTTTGTACATCCGTAAAACCTGTAACAAAAGACACAACTTTTTTAAATGTAATTTTAGTAGACTTTATTTTTGTTTTATAAAAATAAATTTACTCATCTAGAAATATTATTTTGACCAATAAATGGCAATTTTTCAAATCATTTAATATATCAAACAAGAAATAAAATAAGAATTTGTAATAGAAAACAAGTGAAAATAACAACTTAATTACTTAAATACTCGGTATATACTGAATTTATGAAAAAAAGTTTCGAGCAAAAGTTGTTAATTTTTAAAAGGGAATATTATTGTCTTTAAATTTTTCTACTATTTCTTACGGTTTAAAGATAAATAGTTTTGCTCATTTTGCCCAAATATGGTCCGATGTTGCCAATTCGTTCGAACTTGACCTTACTTTTTCGCTCTAGAATATATATACGAAATTTCAGCTCCCTATCCCTTTTCGTTTTTATGTTATCTTGTTCCCCGGTGGACAACCGTTACAAAGTTGGAACAATACTTAATATACCCTGGTATATAGGGATTGGTATATAGGTATATAGGGATTGCAATAGGGATTGCAACTGTTTTCAATCCAGCAGGATTTTTGTTGGATTGACTTCAATCCAGCGGGATCCCGCAAAGTTTATAGCTTTTTTTTCGAATTTAAATAAATATTCTTTGTTATGGTATAATCAAATGTTAATTAAAAATTACAAAAATCAACAATATCTTACTACACCTAATTGACTAATTATTTTACTGTTGACTACTTATTTATTAATAAAAAGTTCAAAAACAATAGCAAATATCAATATTTGGTAATTTTGTAGTCTTTGTACTCTAGTTAACTAGAAATATTTCTTCTAATTCTAATATTTATCTGAGTTTAAGTTTACTAATTGTCTTAATTTTTCTTACTAAAATAAAGAATCAATAAAAAATGTAACAAATTTATAAATATCAAATAAGTCACTTCTCTTATTGGAAATATGATCTTAAAAAATAAATAGCATCTATAATAATGTTATCTCCCAAACTTCTTATAGAACTACGTATATAGTCAGCTGCGAAAAAGGCTCTTTCTGGCTTCACGCTTGTTAGTTTGATAGTTAATAAATAGTCGTGCAACAAAGTTAAATACTTCTCTTTCACTCCATCAGTTTCAAACGCTGCCATTTCTTTTTTAAATATTTTTTCGTAGTCTTTCTCTTTTCTAGTTCCTGTCTGTTTCGTGCAATCTTCATTGTCTTGCTTTAGCTGCATTTCTAATTCCTCTTGTAATGTTAAATTATTTTCCAAACACTGTTTGTTGACTATTATCTGCATGTAAATCATCTACAAGTTGTACATTTGCAGCGTCATCTTTAATAACTCGGCATAAATTGTTTTTCATCTCTTGTCGTAGCTTATTTTTTTTCGGCATCACAAATGTAGGATTGGGCGTTATCAACTCTTGGTTATATTTTTTTGCATTCTGAAAGTAAATTAACATGGCAGTAACTTCAGTACGTCTTTCTTCTACTCGTGCACGCGACGCCACGGATAGTTCATTGCTCAAAACTGTGTCTTGCTTTACCAGTTTCTCTAAAATAAATCGAAACGTTGCGTCTGCAGTTAGTAGGGTAACTGCAGGCAACAACGTCGCATCAACTCACGCCGCACAACGCGCTGTGAATTGAATTTAAGGCGGCAAATTTGAATGAGTTTGCGATCCCACAGTTCCTTAAATTATGCTGGATCCCGGTTTGTTTGCGGGTACCCACTTTGCTGGATTGCAATCCCTACTGTTATATATTCTGTATATATAAAAGGAAACCGTAACTGACCGACTGACTGATCTATCTACACATAGCTCAAACCACTGGTTGGGCTGGGTTGGGCTGATTTAGCCTACAGAATTTGGCGCTAAGAAAGGCTTTTTGAAAATTCAACCCCCAAAGGGGTGTAACAGGGGTTCAAAATTTGTATGGAGAAATCATATAAAATAGATCAATTCGAAAATTCTCAGGATTACGCCTGTCAGCAAATGAATAAACAAGTGTTTCGTGCTTTTTCAAAAACAACCCATTCCGGGGATGAAAAGAGGTAAATAGTCTGAAAATCAACATGGGTGTCATTTTCAAGGTTTGTCGGAACGTTGATCACGTAATTGTCATCAATTTGGAAATTTATTACGCTTGTACAAAAAAATTCTCAAATTTCCTAATTTATTAATATATTGTATTGATCTAAATAACAAATTTAGTTCCAATAAGAAACGATAGATGGCGTTAATAGTATTTTAAAATCCGGTGGTAAATGGGAGCTTCATTCTGTATCGCAAACATACCTTATACATTGTTAACGGATATATTTATCGACGAACAAACGAATTTGACTAATAATTCAAATAATTTAATCTCTTTGTTTGTTGTAAATAAAAAGTTAATGGGTGGTGTGCCAAAAGGAACCAGAGCCGATGAAGTTAAGTCATATCTTAAGCGATCTATTTTATGGCCTCAGGTTAATATCCTCAAGCTCTCGAAAAATATGACGGTACACTTGGTAGGGGAAGAGTCTTCGATAGACTTGAAAATCTCCTACTTGAAATCGGTAACGATGACTACCCGACAATTGACGGAATGGTTACCATCCTGGAAAATTTGTGCACAGTCGTAACTACGGTTCAGAAGTTTTTCTCAAAAATGTATCCAGATATTGCTCATAACGATTGAATGGTTCCATTAATGATTGAATGGTTGTGTGAACGTGCCATACTTACCCCGAAAATCGACCAAGCTGTAGCCATGAATGATACATTGCTGATGTCTTTTTTGGGGGAAAGAAATGGTATACACTTCGATAGACACGGTGGTTAACACAGATGACGCTATTAATTATCCCGTCGAATTTCTAAATTCATTGAAACCAGCGGGTCTTCCATATCATGGGCTTATTCTGCGCGTGGACACTCCTGTTATGTTGTTACGAAATTTTAAACCTCCTAGACGGGACCAAACTGAAAGTCAATGCGGTATATCACAATATAATGGGAGCCACAATTTTAACTGGGTGTGCGAAAGGGGAAAATGTATTTGTACCACGAATTTCTTTAATTCCGAATGATCTTCTGTTCGAATTCAAACGATTACAGTTTCCCCTCAAAGTCTGCTTTGCAATGATTATAAACAAGTCACAAGGGCAGACACTAAAATTTTCGGGAATAAACTTGAGAGAAAACTGTTTCTCACACAGTTTGGTGGTATTGGCACCAACTAATAGATTTGTTGAAGGATATTGTCTATAAAGAAGTTTTTTAGATAATATATTTTCTATTAGCATGAATATATTCTTTGAACCTAAAATTAAAACGCTAAAACTAAAATGCATCAATCAAAATCAAAATTTGCGCGAGCGAACCCGCGGGCAAAAGTTAGAATATATATATAGTATATATATATATATATATATATATATATATATATATATATATATATATATATATATACCGGATATAAAAACCTGTTATAGGAAATCATATTATATAAAACATCAAAGAAGCGAATCGCAATAACGTTTCTTTTACAGTTAGAAGCAATAGACACTTATTTGTTTGTATAATTTCATTTTCTTTACCTACATGCTACAAAATCAATAACTGTCGTATTATTAGTGATGTCTTGAGAGCCGAGACGAGAATAAGTCAGCGAGAGGCCAGACGAAAATTAGAATTGAACTGAACTGAATTTAGACAAATATGCGAGACACGATAGTACTCGCATTCAATCTCTACAGATTCTTAATCTTTAAAAAAGTATTAATCAAAGAAAATCATTTTGGGTGGTAAGGATTTTATATTTTCTAAATTTTTCAATTCTTATTAATCATATCAACCGACATGTATAAATATGTAAAAACTCTCGCACCGTTTATAACCTACCTTTATAACAGGCATACATGGAACAAAAAATTTATACGTGTGATCATTTGAAAAGTGATTACTCCAATATTTCTCTTAGAGTACTCTTTTCCAAGCTGCATATAGTACTTATCTCAGTTTTTAACAAATCGTCGTGTTCTGACCGTCGTTTTCGAGTATACTATTTAACCAAATTATTAAGTTGATATACTTATTCGACACAAAATTCAATGTTCTTCAATTAGTTACACAATGATATTTTCGCTGGAATGCACCATTTAAGAGTTATAGATGCTAAACAAAACAAAAATGACGAGTTTTTGTTTCCTGCTAAAAGTTTTCCCGAGGTCACTCGTGTTAGAATTTTGTTTTTACATGTTTGAACCCATATATACAAGTTAAAAAAATAAATAATACTACACCACGTTTTGCATACCTCTACTGACTGGCGTAAAGGATTGGATACATGTTTTATTTAATCACGCTTAGACGAATGTAGTATCATGAAACTAAACAAAATAAAGATATCCAACTTTTATTTCTAAGGTTGGCTTGTAAACAAATCTTCGGTAAATCCGGGCAAGACTAACTATAATTGCCTTCCGCCTCGGAATTGGAATATTTTGACAATTTAACTCAAAAATAAGTTTATTAATTCTTATTTTTATTAGCACTGGGTATTAGTCTGTCAACCTGGAATCAACGGAATAACACCAATTTTGAACAGAATAACCTACAAATTCTACAATTGATTGTAGTAAGGTTCATTTGTTTCTAGTAATAAGATTCATCAAAATAAAACAATAAAACTAGAACCGTATGTAGTTGTAGTCTTATCAAAAAACATTTTTTATTTATATAACCCCAGAAAACATCCAGAAAACATCTGGACGGGCTATACTTCGACCATAAGGTTCATTGTGATGCCTAATGATGTGAGGATGTGCGTGGAGTGGAAGGTATTTTTGTGTATAGACTAGGAATTGGTAGGATATGCGGCTGCAGTCGACTATGATAGGAACTATGCCGATATTCATCTGGAGTTTGTGAAGGAAACTGCAGAAAACCTTCATTATCGATAACAAGATATTTTTCATTATCGATTATAACTGTCAAACCTGTATATATATACATATAAACATATATGAATATATACATACATATGTATATATGTATATATACATACATATATATATATATATATATATATATATATATATATATATATATATATATATATATATATATATATATATATAATATATATATATATAATATATATATATATATATATATATATATATATATATATAGGATGAATCTAACCTGCCGCATGATAGCACACATCTCCTCTTTTTCCACGATCCTCGCATTCTTCAACAACATCCAATAGGTTCAAGGATTTTCGCTTGAATTTTACACTAGATTTCGGCTACAAATTTATTACCAATTTCATGCCGTAATGCCGAAGAAATGTCCGAAAAATTTTGTTCCCATCCTTTTTCTTGGTAACTATGGGACCTACCTATTAAGATTTCTAAGATGAAAAATTTTGTCTGACCCGATTCAATCATTTTGAGGTCAAGGCAACGATTTTCCTCGGCTGTACACCCACTAAACGTATTAGAACTGGTTTACAATTTACTAAAGCTACTTGCAAATGCCCAAGTTATTTGCAAATGTTTCGGATCCCATATTTTCTGGAATGAAAACTCTAAATTTGAAGTGACGTTTACGTCTCTCCTTATTTTACATAAGTTTATATGTGTATTTGTATAAAATAATTTAAGAGTGTACAATTTGAAACAGACCAAAAATGTAAAGCACGGAGTATACAATACTATACACACACCACAAAACGAAACACACAAACACCACAATAGCGCAATATGTATACAACACTGTTGGATGTTGTTGAAGAATAGGAGGATTGTGAAAGGAAGTAGAGGCGTTTGCTTTTTATTATGCGGCAGGTTAGATTTACCCTATATATATATATATATATATATATATATATATATATATATATATATGTATATATATACGCATATATATATATATATATATATATATATATATATATATATATATATATATATATATATATATATATATATATATTATATATTAGATACTTTTCAATGAACATTGAGAAATCGATAGAATATCTTAGACATAGACCCTGTTTGCAGGATATCAGATTTCGATTTTGTTGATTTTAATACAGTCATCTTACAGTCTTCAACTTGTTAATCATCTTTGTAAGGGATTTGTAAACCTTGGACAAAATCAATAAATGGACATATTATAGTTTGATTTCTGTTTATTTTGAATTTATTAAAACATCTCAAATGTACACCCAATAATAATTTAGATTTTCCAAGATTGTATTGTCATAATTAAAAGAGTGTGGTCTTTTGAAATACAAAATTTTCAAATTTTCAACTCAGAAGTAGTTTCAACTTTACAATTTGTTATTTATTTCTTTGGACACTTTGCATATTGACGATACAACCTTAACATAATTTTATATAACAATTATCCCATGAAACTCCACACTAATTACCGTCAGATGGATGATTGGATAACCCTTGTATATGATACAAATGAAGCATTATACAGGCTGCTCGCAAAAATACAGCAAAAATTTTTAAAAATTTTTAGCGATAAGTGACCGAACTTATCTTGATAAGAAAGACGGTTCATATCAACATTAAGCCGAGAAAACATTCTTTTCGAGATTAAACCTCTAGATTACACGTGTAGAATTGATACGATTCAAACAGAAATATGAACAAAAATACATTAACAATACACCCTTTTTTAAAAGGTCGTATCTCGTTAACTATGTATTGACGGATGAGCTTGAGCGTTTTTTTTTCATATTTTGATTAGTAGTACAATAGATCCAGTAAATCTAGTGCACTTTCAATCACGAAAAAAGGGTTTACACACCTACTCCTTCAAGCTGTATCTCAAAAACACAGTTTTTTTGGACTATGTTTACATGAACTTTTTATCATATTTTCACTCGTTATATCACCTATTTTTGCTAACACCCTGAATATCTACGAAGCGTGTATTTTGCAAGCGGGTTTCAAATATTTACGAAAAATTTCAAATAGTTCTTGGATGATTCAAAAGTCGGTTTATATATTATAAAATATTCAGCAGACGAGATGTTAGAAATAAAAAGTTTAGTACTGAATTATAACAAACAATAATGTACATGTATTCACTTTTCATCTTTATCGTCCTTGATCTCCAACGAGTAATGATTTTAAAGAATACCTCGTCCCAAAATGAATCAAAGAATCCCCTGCTTGAATTTTTCGCATATATTTGGAAACAACCTGTATATACATTGATAAATTATACTTACTCGTATCTGCATCATCGTTATCCACTACATAACCGGTGATGTTCAATCCAACACTCTCCAGACTAACCACTTCAATGGATGAATTATTTATTGATGTAAATGTACTAGAATATGTTGATGATGGTCGTTCATTCTGTGCCAAATCATCGATTGTATTATTACTTGAAGATGTAGATACTGTTGTTATCGAAGACGTGACATTGCGGCCACTTGTTACAACATCATCATGACCTTCTGTCAATGGAATTGAATCACTATTTGTGCCATATAAATATAACATAAAAATTATTGTTATAAAAAAGATTTTCCAATTATTATTTTTCATCTTTATTTTCAATTTATTATCGCGTGATTTTCATGTAGTGATTTCTTTTAGTGATTATTTTCACAGTAATATTTTTATCAGTTTTTTTGTTATCATTTTTTTTAAATATATTTCTATTTTGGATTTTATTTAATATCATGATATGGTTGTTTTAATTTTAACAAACATAATTTGATAGTATTTTAATGTTTTTAAAGTTATATTAAACATTTTACACATTTTTCACTTGAATATTATTAATTGTTTAACTGTTTATGAATTTTTAGATAAAAATTTTATAATTGTGTATATATAAGTGTGTTATGATACTAAACTGAAAACTATTATTTAAAATAAAAGTGGCATGAAAATTATTCAACTGTCAGTAAACAATCCAGTTCAAATAGTTGGAGTATAAACTTAAAAAAATTCGTTACGCAGGAGCTGCGTCCACTTAGCGAATTTCTTTAGAATACATCAATCACTATCTAGCGGTCACAATTTTAGTCTGATCGAAATGAAATGTCGTATCTGATATGATTTTGGTTTTTGTTCAGTTCAATTTTTTAAATAATTTTTAATATTAAATTAATTTTTAATAATTTAATAATTTTTCAGATCCTAATAAAGATCGTTAATATAACGAGCGTAAAAATAGTGCATCTTTTTCGATACTGATCTTTAAGATTTGTTATTTTAAATTTCACAACCAAAAGCTATTAAAATTCGACGTTTCGCATCTGTTTTAAACTAAAACTTGACTAACGTTGCAAAATGATATACAATATAAGGTTCATACTATTTATATATTGCATATGCTTTTGCAACTTTAGGTAAGTTTTAGTTTAAAACAAATTAAGATACCCTTTTAATTTTATAAATTTTTTTGAACATAAGCTTGTAAAATTATTTAGATAATGGTAAATTTATAAAAATAGGTGGCATGGAAATTTATTAATTGTCGGGGACCTAATTTTTTTAAGGGATAAATTGGGCACATTATTTTTAACATATAAAAGGCATACTTTGCCATTGTTTAAAAAAAATTAAGTAATTTTTAGATTTTTTATTTTAATTAAATTTAAATTTTTGCGTTTTTCGAACTTTGGGAATTTTTTTCTCGAATTCTAATAAACCGATTTTAATGTTTATGGACTCATTTGTTTTCTTTTTTTATATAGAATTGAATAATATTCTATGTCATTTTCAAAATTTCTAGATTTAAAAATATATTAAGAAAAACCGCTTTTCTTTTTTCAAAAAATTTAGGGTCATTTTCAGGACGTCAAAATGAATCGATTAAAAAAAATTGCGGTTCCAAGCAACTTGCATGAAAAATCCTTATTTGACTACAAATCACAAATGGTTAAATAAAATTAATAAGGTGGCTAATTAAATCTATCGCCACTCATACAAGATTTACAAGAATTTACAAGAAAATTATTTCAAAATCTTAAATCTCTAGTAGAGGTAACAATAACAAGCAACGTTTAAATTTTACATAGAACACATTTAAATTAAAAAATAATTTATGCAAAATTACGATAGAAATTTATTTACATTTAAAAAAGTCTTGTCATAATTTACTTATACTAGCCAGAATGTTAAATTTAACAAAAAATATTTCATTAAATTTATGAACTTCTAGTTATTTTAAAGGATTAGTGTTTCACAAAATGTTTTTTTAAATTTAATGATTGTGCTCGTCAAAATCGATAAGAGGGCATTTCGGTTGTATTTTAACTAGAAGTTTCTTAAATCAACCTAGATGATTAATAAATATTACAATATTTTATGTGTGTGCGATTTGGAACAGTACACACAAACACTTATTTAAGTCAACAATAGACATTAAGGATGTTCCAGCATGAAACCACTTTTCGACAGATTTTGCTCATTTTTTTAACAGGCTAAAAATAACGTTTTCTAATAAATCCCGAAGTTTCAGAATTTTTACTGTTTAGAACGCGAGATAATTTATAGCAAATTAATCATTCTCTCTCAGTCTCTCTCATTAGAAGCATGTAAAACTTCATACCCGCTCCACTATTATCTGTTGTATTAAAAAAATACTAGTCAGAATTTAAAAAAAAACTAGAATAGTAAAGATAAATATTAATTAAGTAAATTTTTTTTTAAATCGCATTTTACCGTTTTGTTTTCGAAATATAATAGTTTAAAATTATTTTTTATTTCAAAATTACATTAATTTGTATATATGAATAGTGAATATATATCTATCTGTTGTCTATGTGCGTATATGTATTTGTTTTATAATAAAATCAAACCGGTGTTTTCCCTGATTATATAAAAACAGTGCTGGAACTACCTTAAATATAAAGCATACCTGTGGAACATGTGTGTTGTACCTTTCCTCACATATTCCTCAGACACTTGGACTTTGAACAAGAAAGTAGTCAATAAGATGGGCACTACCGCAAGAACTTAGAAAGTCCATAAGAGGCAAAACAAAGAGAGATAGAAAATGAAAAATGTGTAGGATGCATAATTAGAATGAAAGATGATCGTTGGACAAAGAAGATTGCAATGGTGCCCCATAGAATATACCAGAATAAGAGAAAAACCGAAAATCAAATATGATGAGGAGATGCAAAAAGTATATGGGAAGTAACAAAAGAGTACCATGGGAAAGGAAGGAAGGGGGGATAATGAAACAAATATATGTAGATGTTTGGTTACAGGAATCCTAAAGACGTAGTTTTTTCGTAAGCGAAATTTATTAATTTTTTTGTTAGTTTTGAGTTTCCATCTTTTCGGCTCTTTTATATATATTTGGCTAATAAAGAGAACTCTAGGATTTTTCGAAATAAATTTCGATTTTTTCCCCAATTTCCTAGATCAAAATTTTTTTTATTTTATAAATACGTTTTTCGACTACAAAGTAGTCATCATCAGTATGAAATAGCTAGTCTGCCGACCGTCACCAAATTAGCAACAAGTAACATCTCCTCGGAGAACAATTACAATTAGTTAATTCATATTGATGATGACTACTTTGTAGTCGAAATACGTATTTATAAAATACAAAAAATTTTGATCTAGGAAATTGGGGCAAAAATCGAAATTTATTTTTTTTAAATGATTTTGAATGTTTTTAAATGTCCTTAATATTTAATTTTGTTACATTTTTAAATTTTATATTCATACCTCAGCATATTGTTGAATTGGAAATATTAAGCGCAAATGAGTTGATATTAAGAATAACATGTTAATTATCTTTTCCAAATAAAGGTTTATTTATTTATTTGTTTAGTACGGCCAAAAAAAATTTATTTCAGTATAATTAAATTAAATACACCCTTATTCATTCACCATAATTAAATTAAATAGAATTTAAATTATAAGAAAAACATTCATCTATTTCTTTCTATGCAGTACAATAAGTAATAACAACGGAGTAATTATTCCGTAATAAAGATAATTATTGTTGTTAATTAAATTTTAACATGCTTTTTATTACGCTTTATCGTTAAACTAAAATATAAAATTAATGTGATGTTTCTGTTAGATCATCGGTATCTTACACATGATAAATGCACGTATTTTTTAACCCGACTTCATAACGGAGGATGGTTCTCAATTCGTCTATATTTTTTTTTTTTTTATGTGTGTCACCTCAGAACTCCCGCATTTATGAACCGATTTTGAATTTTTTTTTGTTTTAAAGGGTTTGGTTTCCCATTAGTCCCATTGGCACCAAATTGCATTCTGATGAGGGGATCCCCGGGAAATCGAGGAAAATCCTCATTTTATATGTGATAACCGATTTCTGCGAATTTTTTTTTTTTTTTTGAAAGGGTATACTCATTCATAATGGGAAAATAAGAAAATTTTTTTAAAAACCGACTTCAAAAAAATTTGTTACAAAAAAAAAGCGACCCCAAAACAAAAAATTTTTACAAAAAAAAACAGAATGCATTTAAAAAAAACTGAAAACCTGTTATGAAAAAATTCACTAAAATTTAATAAAAAAAAAAAACAACGGATAAAAAAAATGTGTTATAAAGAAATGCACTAAAGGTAAGTAGGTCGTTTAGTTGGTCTACCCATATTTAGACAAATAAAATAAGTTATAGAACTTCAAAGTCACTAAAAAGCGAGAAATAAAAGCTATTTTGACGAAATGGAAACCCGACTTAAAAAATCAAATATTCTATAACAAAAAATGCACTAAAAAGTAAAAAAATAATTACATATTCTTGTGCCAATTTTAGTTCACTTGAGCAAAAATTTTTAAATATATATTTACAATTATTGTTATTTTTGGAGTCGGTGTCAGCATAGAGAAATTTACATAACTTTTGGACACCGCCTCCAATAGTCTCTCTCTCTCTACGAGGTATTTCTATTTTTTTAAATTTTTCTTATATAGGCTGCAATTGATTTTAATGGATTTTAAGATCGCTGCCAGTTATGGATGTATTCTAATTATTCAATACTTTTAAATTAGCTAAATATTTTTCAATTAACATATGAGGGAAGTAAGCTAAGTTTACTTAAAGTTTGAACACCTGGCTGCAGGTAACCGTAGCTGTAATAAGCAGCGCTGCCTGCTATTACAAGATTTGTCGTATCGTATACTATGTTATTTAACAAGCAAAATTCAATTAACACTTGAGTGATTTAATTATAAAAAGTCAATTTTTAATTAATTAATTAATTAATGTTAATTGCAGCAGAACTACCCTGGCAGACATTACATTGCCAAAGTGTTTATATTGCAATAAGCGTTTTCAATAATATTTCAATCAATTAACAGATGAGGGAAGGTTTTCTAATGCCGAATCTCAGACCATTACTTGTTCTTACTTGTTCTTACTCACATACGTGTTTATCAATTAATTATTATTTTTTAATATTTATAATTTTAATAGAGTTTTTGTCGACGTACATTCCCAAATCAGATAACTTTTATTTATGGTAGTTCCGGCATGAAATTACTTTTCGACAGATTTTGCTCATTTTTTTTTCACAGGTTAAAAATAACGTTTTTCTAATAAATCCCGAAGTTTCAGAATTTGTAACCGTTTAGAAATATATAATAAAGTTCGCAATTTTGACGTCTCATTAGAAGCATGTAAAATTGCATGCCCGCCCTAATATTATCTGTTGTATTGAAAAAAAATTAGACAGAATTAAAAAAAAAAAAAAAAATACGAAAAAAAAGATAAATATTTGTTAAATAATTTTTTTTTTAAATCGCGTTTTACCTTTTTGTTTTCGAAATATAAAAGTTTAAAATTATTTTCTCTCAAAATTACATTAATTTGTATATAAATATATGTATGTAAGTATATATGTGTATTTGTATTTATTCTATAATAAAAGCAATCCAATGCTGGAACTTAAATCATTATATAGATAATATAATTTTAAAATATGGACTCTACATTGCAATGTTTCCCGGGGTAACTATACAAATTCTGATTTAATAAAATAATTAAATATTGAATAAATATTGAATGTTGATTTCATTTTTTCTTCAGCCAAATGCTCGTCAATCAAAAACGGAGGAGTAACAAAAGAATATCATTAGGTATATCGAGAAATATTTTTATACCAAGAAATCCTATGCACATTTTCGCCTGGTTCCAGACGTTTTAGATTCAGATGTTTTAAATTCGTAGTTACTGATGGACAATTACATAGTTGATTAACTACGTTTCGATTGATGTAAACTAAAATATTTAAATTAAGTTATTATAATTTTTATTAGGTATATAAATAATAATCATTATAATAATTTAATAATAATTTAAGTCAATCGTAGCATCAAAGTGCTGCTTAGAAATAGTAATTTTGTCAAATAACTTTATAACAGAGTCAAATTTGGTTCAAAAAGTCGGTTTCAGGCAGGTTGCTCGGAATCGCAATTTTTTTTATCGATTTATTTTGACGTCCTGAATATGACCCTAAATTTTTACGGTCCGACTCGTTACGGAACAGGGTCAACATTTAATTTTTTTATAACAATAAAAACGTTTTAACAAAAAATAGAACCGACGAAAGAAGAAAGTAACTGAAAAGCAAAAAATAAAAACTTTTCAACAAAAATTTAAACCTTTGAAAAAGGAAGGAACTGAAAAGCAAAAATTAAAAAAGAACCTTTTTAGTTCAACTAAGTCAATGTAAAAACCTAAATAATTTTGAGTCGGCGCCAAAAAATCTCCATCGAACTTCAAAAATCAAATATTCTAAAACCAAAAATGCACTAAAAAGTAAAAAATAATTGCGTATTCTTGTGTCAATTTTAGTTCACCAAAGCAAAAATTTTTAAATATATGTGTAGACTGCTTAAAAGACAATCAAATTATTAGGATAATATAATGTACAATTATTGTTATTTTTTGAGTCGGTGTCCAAATTTTATGTAAAAAATAAAATTTAAATAAATACAATATTTTTTCGAAAAAAAACGACAATATATTTTCAATTTCTCTTGGACCACCGACTCCAAAAATAACAATAATAATACATTATATTATCCTAATAATTTGATTGTCTTTTAAGCAGTCTACACATATTTAAAAATTTTTGCTTAGATGAACTAAAATTGACACAAGAATAAGCAATTATTTTTTTACAATTTAGTGCATTTTTGGATTTAGAATATTTGATTTTTAAAGTCGGTTTTCCATTTTGTCAAAATTATTTTTATATTTATAAAATTTTATCAATTGTCGGGGACCTAATTTTTTTAGGGGCTAAATTAGGCACATTATTTTTAACATATAAAAGGCAACTTTGCCATTGTTAAAAAAAATGAAGTAATTTTTAGATTTTTTGTTTTAAATTAAAATTTTTGCGATTTTCGAAATTTGGGAATTTTAATCTTTTTTTTCCTCGAATTCTAATAAACAGATTTTAATGTTTTTGGCCTCATTTGTTTTCTTTTTTTATATAGAATTGAATAATATTCTATGTCATTTTTAAAATTTGTATACAAACAAATTCATTTTTGGCCCTGTTACGTCACGAGTCGGACCGTAAAAATTTAGGATCATATTCAGGACGTCAAGATGAATCGATTAAAAAAAAATTGCGGTTCCAAGCAACCTGCCTGAAAAATCCTTATTTGACTCTATTATTAGCTTTTATCAAAATACCATGCTCATATTTACACTCTTCAACATTTGACACAAGTTTCTGTTTACTTCAACATAAATTATAAACTTTTTTGACAAATGATAGAAATCAGGGATAATAATTTTATGAAAAACACTTTTAATAATAATAATAACAGATATTTTTTTATAATTTTAATAATAACATTATGTTTATTTTACACTAGCTGTTTCACGCGACTTCGTCCAAATTTACATAAAATTCATTTATATAGCTATCCTCCGTGGTATATATAGCATAAGTTAAATGACATAAATTATTTAAAAAAAATTCCCCTATGGATATCCCCAATATCTATTCTTACCCTATATTTATTCCCCTATATCAATTCGACCTATGGATATTTATATCTATTGAATATAATTTTTCTTCCGACTTTACAAATATCAATATTTAAGGCAAACTGAGAATTGTTGCGTAATGCTAGATAGCCTATATTTTTCCTCTTGAATGTAGCTATCATACACAAAAAGAATGTTTCAAATTGGACTGACAGAGATTAGCGCGTTCAAACCAACAAAAAAACTCTTCAGCTTTACTATATTATAGTTTAGATGGAGCCAAGTTTTAAATTATCACAGAAGAAATGCCAATTTTCGCCACCATGAACGCTAGTATCTAATCATGCTGGTCACGCAGGTTTTCTCTTTACCCATTTTTCGCATAATTTTTCACATACCAGCTACTAGTCTATGCTGTTTAGTACATAGTAAACCGTGTTGTTCTTTTTTCTTTCACTCCACTGTTTTCAGATCTATGTATGTTATATTGGTTCATTTATCAATATTAATTGGTTGGAAGAGTTATTTACTCACTATATCCTATATGGATACGGTGTTTAGTTTTTCACCACTGGAATCGATTACATATTCGATTGCATGCTGATAACTTAAATTATATTACCAATAATTCTATAACCAATATACAGATAATAAAAATAATTTCCTTTGAAGTTGAGAAAGTTAACTTTTTCAAATTCGTATAACTATTACGCGGCCTTAAAAGAGAATCAACAATCCCTAGTACCACTCAAACGACATTTGACATGTCCTTCCCACAAAAACAAAAATAGTGAAAAATGGTTAAGATTTATTTATAATATTTATAATATAATTTATTTATAATAGGAGATTTTCCGAGTTATAATATTCAAAAAACTCTGAAATCGATCAAATTCCCAAAAATAGACTTAATAAATTAAAAAACGCATGCAAATTATTTTTCTTTGTAAAATTCAAATGTTCAAAGAGAAACAGATGTTTCTATTATAATTTTGTCGATTGCCCTCAAGTGGCGGAGTTCTAATGTTGGTACAATTCAATACATCAAATTTTAGAGATGCATATTTTATTTTTGAACAGACATTTATACTGCATTGTCAGTTGCCTTATTCAAAAATTTCAAACGGCTTTGACCTTGACCTCTCCTTCAAGGTTATTGAAATCTCAACTGGTATTTTTCAAAAGAAACTCCATGTTACTAGTCTCTAGAATTTGAAATCTACAGAAAATCAACACACACATTTTAAAGAACTAAAACATATTAAATAAATTGCAATCTTTAACGGCTTCGACTCTAACATAATGAATAATTTGATCCGCAGAACTAAATTTAAAGATTTACAAAATAATTCTACCGTACTAACACGAGACAATGAGAACGCTGAACCAACGAAATGGTGGCAAACTAACAAATTACCATCCATGCATGTGCAAATAAAATCACAAAAGAACACATTCATGTTAGAAATCACATTCATGTTATAGAAAAAAAATGATGAGACAATGAATTGTAGCAAATATAATTTTCTACAACTTAACTCCTTACACATTTTCTAATATTTAGTGAGATATTTTATATTGTGTGTTTCTTCTTTCTCCAAGCACCATGATCGTAGAGTTTCTACTTTCCATAGACATTTCATCAACAAAATCTTAATAAAAAAATGGCATTTCCAACTGTCAAAATTTAGAAAAAAATAATTAATTGACATAATTTATTTATTGCATTACAAAATTTATATGATATTAAAGCTTGTCGTAAGATTTACTTGTGTATAAAAAAAATAGGTAAATACATCTACACAAGTAAATCTCGCGACAAACTTTAATATCACACAAATTTTGTAATGTAATAAATTAAAGGGTTTGATTCAATTTAAAGTTTACTTTCTTCTTTTTAGAGCATTTAAATAAAAGCTTGTTTTTAAAAATGTTTTTTACATTAATTTATTACAACTCGGATTTTACCTACACAATTAACGCCTAGAAGATAAAAACTTGATGATCGGATTAGAATTTATTAAGGCGGTACAAAGAGGGTGGAAAATTTGGAACAGATTAAAAATAATCGGATCGGTAAAAAAGTTGGTACGTTGAACATAAGCACTGATCAAATCGATTTGAATTGTTTCTTATTTGACTTCATATTCTTCGATTTGACTTATTTTACTTGCGGCTAAAATCTAATAAAGTTTTAAAGTTTTTAACGACGTTGTATTTCATTATATGTATTTATATCCGTTTTTCTAATTTTTCTTCTTTTATTTTAGAAGGAGGAGGTGTATAAAGGCTTATTCCAGTTATTCATAATACCTTAACATAGGCTAGAAATAAACAATTTTGGCAAATCGGAATTTAATAATGTTTTGTATAATTTCGATTTTTATTATTGGGTTCTTTATTAATTCACCCTCTAAAAGAAAAATCAATTATTTTCCAGACAGTATGTTAAAAAGGATACCGATATTTCTCGTATACGAAATTCGGAAATCATTTAACGATCACGAAATTTTGAAATAATATTCAGAAGATTGATAAGAATCCATTCGAAATCAAATTTTTTTCAATGGAAAAAATATCGTAGCAATGAATTATTCATGTTTACTAACTTTAAATGATATAGGATTACAATTCACACACAGTTGACGCATTTATATTCTACAAATCACCTGAATTGCAAAAAACAATATCGTTACACAGTTTTATTCAACAGTCAGCCGGTATTTCTTTTTTTTATCAAGATTCGTCTTTTTCTGTAATATGTTGTAAAATTTGTTACACTATTTTACGTATATTAAAGGTTTTTATACTTTCTACGTAGGAAATTCGACGGGTTCTGTATACATTTAACGCAAAACTTCAAGCTTTCCAAAAATGCAAATATGAGTAAAAGTGTAATTTATTATTATTATTTGCGTCCAACGTATTACATGGAAAATTCACTTAGGAACTACGGAGAGAAAGCGAATATTTTCAGAGGAAAGAATCATAATGAAATTAAGTAACCATGGAGATACTTCTTGCATTAATTAGAAATTTTCCTCTGAAGATTTTAAAAAAATCCACCAGAGGCTGCACTAGGTGGGGGGGGGGGTTACACATGTTTTGATTTTCTCATTGACAGCAACGTTAAGCAACGTCATAACTCAAAAAATTAAATTTTTTTTAATTGTTCAAAAAGCATCTGTTTGGCTTGCTTTGGGCTTTATTTCTGTGGATTATTAGACATTTTTATGAAAAACTCAAATTTTTGAAGCAAAAACAAGAAATCGTTATTTTTGACGGTTTTTCCTATTTTTCTCAAAAACTACCGATCTAATTTCAATTCAAGACACATCAATCAATAGGTTTTTTTGATACCTATAACTTTCTCATTTAACTTTTCCTGATCGGAGTTCAAGTTTTTGTTTTTTATTCGCAAAAAACATTTTTCCAAAAATTACTTGTATTGATATATGCCAACAACTGGTTCTGATCCAAAAATTACTCATGAGGGTGGTGATCCCCTCCAGTATTTATTTTAATTGTACATCTGATTTAGTATCGATCTGATTGAGTTGTTTGCATACACCTGTTCATATGGGAAATACAGGTTCTTCTGTAATTATGAACTTTGAAACATTCGTTATTTGGAAGTATTTCGCAAATACAGAATATATTAAGTGTTAAACCATCTAAAGCCAATAAATATTAATAATTATATTTGGTTGAAGTTGTTGCGGAATTAGCAGTGATGGGCCTTGATTTTGTTTATGATCTAATTTTCAACTCTCTAACTACAAATAAACAGGATCCCAATACTCTCAATCCCTATTTCACCTTCATACAGGTTCATTTTGCTTAAAAAGCTGAAATGCTCATTTCTATATTTATTGTTAACAGCCTAAATACCAATTTTCATGTTTCTACTTTAAAAAAAACGGAGGCCCAATACAAACTTTCATCACCTATTTGTGAAATACGTCTTTTTAATTTATTATTAATATCCCGAATACCAATTTTCATGTCTCTAAATTTACCTTGGTTTTTCCCTTTTTGAGTGAATTTCAAAAGTTTGGGCTGGGTGATGATCAGTCAGTTATATTACATAAGCACACTCTTTTATAGTAAAGACCAATCAAAAAAAAACAATTTCTTGGAGATTCCATACTTCCGTACTACAGATATGAACAATGTTGTGAGATACTTTTTCGATTCAGATTTATACATTTTTTTTAACGGGAGTGTATATATATTTGTATGTATTCCATAAAGATTTTACCGTCAACATATCAATCCTTGTACCCTTCATCAATCAACTCAATTGTTTATTTGTCCTCTGTAAATATTTAACATAGCATCCAAAGTATGTATGTATCCAAATCTTCTTCGAAAACGATTCGTCAAATCATTGTAAGTAGGTTATAAAATAGATTTTATTCAATTACAAATGAATAATAACATTTTTTTGAAAAACAATCAGACTAAGTATTATATTTCCTGAATTGATCACATTCAATAACAGTTTTACATTAAAAAGAGTATGAGAGTATAAAGATTGATGATGAAACCAAATTTTGAAGATTCTTTTTTAATTTAATGTTTAACGTTCGACGTGTCGGTATTATGTATTTCCATTTGAACAAACTGGATATTTTCTTTATTAACCCGACTTTAAAAAGGAAAAGGTTATCAATCCGTGTGAATTTTTTTTTTTTTTAATGTATGGTAACTTAGAACTCCGTCATTTATCAATTTTTTTTTTTAAAGGGTATACTTTCAGAGATTGGTACTATTGTCATCAAATCATATTCTGATGAGGAGATCCTTTGGAAATCGAGGAAAATCCTCATTTTATATGTATGATCACCGATTTCTTCGTCAATTATTGATCGATTTTGAAAATTTTTGTTTGTTTGAAAGGGTATACTCATTCATAATGGAAAAACAAGAAACTTTTTTTAAAAACTGACTTCAAATAAAAAAATTTTTTACAAAAAAAAAACCGACTTCAAAAAAAAAAAACAGATCAAAAACATGTGCTATGAAAAAATGCACTAAAAAAGTAAAAAATAAAAATTTTTGTACAAAAAAGCAAAACTCGAATCCAAAAAACAAAAACGGATCTAAACAAATCTGCTATGCAAAAATGCACTAAAAAGTAAAAAATAATTGCCTTATTTATTTACTTCAATTTACTTCTACCTATCCATTTTGTTCAAATCAAATATTATTATTTTTGGAGTTGGTGCCAGCCAAGGTTAACAAACATTTAATTTCACTTTGACTGCAAAGCATTTCATAATCGACAACAAGTAGATGCGGCTGGTACCAACTCCAAAAATAGTAGTATTTGATTTAAAAAAGATGGATATTTATAAGTAGATTGAAGTAAATAAATAACGCAATTATTTTTACTTTTTAGTGCATTTTTTCATAGTAGATTTTTTTAGTTCCGTTTTTCTTTCTTGGAGTTGGGTTTTGTTTTTTTGTAAAAAAATTTGTATTATTCGTTTTTCTTCTTGTTTGGAATTGAGAATGTGTTTACGCTTAGAGTGAATTGTTAATATATATATATATTTAATACTGTATATACTGAATACTGTGCATATTGTGTTCTTTATCAGTGCAAATACTTTTTATTTTACTTCAACATACACATTTATATTACAAAAAACACTTCTATTTTATTTAACACTGCACTCTATTCAAAGATGATAACAAATTGTAAAAAAGATGGATTTATTAGAAAATGCATGGACCGGTTTTGTTCATTTGCGATCTCGAAATCATCTTTCAACTATAGAAAACGCTGAGAAATTTTAGCGCGATTATATTTTACAGGAACATATCATAGTTTAATTTTGATCATAATCTTAATAACAGTCTGTTTTTGTTAACAATATAATATGTTGAGTATAAAAAACTAAACAAACGTTCAAATGCTTTTATTGTAAAGATTGTTAAAATAATCAAAAAGAACTCTAGGTTTTTTGAAATTAAATTTCAAATTTTGTCCCAATTCCTAGAACAAATTTTTTGTATTTTAAAAATATGTCTTTCGACTACAAGGTAGTCATCATCAGTATGAATTAGGTAATCGTAACTATCTCTGGGATATGGAGTCAGAGATATGTTGCTTGTTGCTAATTTGGTTCGTGTGTCACAATTATATTAAAAAAGTTTTGTCTTTTATATGATCTGACTGAAGTAGTACCAGGAGGACTATTTGAGTTGACTGACCAATTTTGCCCATTAAGACCAACCCATTTATTGGCGGTATCCTTTTCTGACCAAACTGTGATTTTATTGTCAATAAGGTGGATGTGTTGATCGAAGCTAACCTTGATATTCTGGTATTAAATTTTGAATATGGTTTAACTTTATTAAATCAGAATTTGGAATTGGACCATTCTCTAAATTAATTATCTGTTTTCTTAATTTGTGTATGTAGATACTTTCGTATGCATTTAATACTGTGGAGTTTTGTACCGATTGCAGTAGTTTTAAATTCGATTTGTCAATTTTGTGGTTGTTCTCAATAACATGCGCAGTTATACACGATTTTTCGATTCTCCCGAATTTCACATGAGCCAGATGTTCTTTTATTCGAGTTCCGATCTGGCGACAACTTTGACCAACTTCGACCAATTTTCGAACAATTTTGACAACTGACACTATACATGCTTGATTGTTTTTTCTTGATATAAAAAAAATTTTAATTTTGAAACTTAATGCTTTTATTGGAATATGAACTAAAAAATTTAAAATAATTTAAAATAGAATAGGATAGAATAGAATAAAGAGATGGACAAATAAATTAACTTTATTGTAAACAAAAGCATGGGGTGCTCTCTACTTACTCTTGTAATAGTAGAGCCATTATGACGACGTTTTGTTGCCAATCTTTTTATTCTGTTCTATTTTAAATTATTTTGCATTTTTTAGTTCATATTCCAATAAAAGCATTTTTTTTAGTTTTTTTAAATCGTTAAATTTTATTTTTTGTTTTGTCGTCTTATAACTTTGTGTTGTATTGTCATTCTTCATTATTATTCCCACAAGTGATGGAACGAATCCAATTTTTACCATAGCATCGGAAATTTATGACAAATAATTATTTTTTTCTAAATTGTGACAGTTGGAAATGTCAATTTTTTATTGAAGTTTTGTTGATGACACTTCCAAAGAAATTACAAACTATACCATCACACTATAAGTCGTTATATATAAGTTAGTGATATGCAAATTTGTATTTTTGTTATTAATAAATTAAAATTTTTGTCTTTTTTTGTATACTATTGTATTGTCACCGGTTCTTAATATGTCCGCAAAATTTCAATGTTTAGACGTTCGAAAGTTGGTGAAAACTCACAAAATTCCAGTACATTCATACATAGATATATACAGGTCAAGCTAATAAAAGAATGTTAACAAAAAGAGGTTCATTAGCGACAAAAATCTATAAATATATATTCCAAAACATGGAGTAGACCGTAGTTAACAAAAACAAAGCCCATTGGTGTTAATTCAGATAGCCCTTCATGTACACCGTATATATAGAATGTCCCATAAGTCACGGACACAACTGAAGGTATGGATAGAAAATTGAATTCTGAGGCAAAAAGTCCTTTACCATTTTTTAATCAGACATACAGGTAATTAGTTATTAATTAAAACAAGTAACCAATTAGAGGCGCTCAATAGCGTATGTGAGTGAGTGTTTGTAAGTATGTAGTGGGGAATGCATGTACGTGCGTCTGTCGTAATCAAGTGCACGCCTCTGATTGGTTACTTATTTTAATTAATAACTAATTACCTGTACGCCTGATTAAAAAATGATAAAGGACTTTTCGTCTCGGAATTCAATTTTCTATCCATACCTTTAATTGTGCCCGTGAGTTACGGCACACCCTGTATAGCATCCACATATTTATGTTCTGTACTATGTCTTTCACACTTAAAACTATGAAGAATATTACTATATTTATCATTATATATATTAAATATTAATTATTTACAAATGGTTCTTTGTTTTCATAATGATTTTTCTGTATTTACAAAAATTTAGACACTGAGCAAAACAGCAAACTTCCGTTAAATAAATACTGATCACGATAGATCATAAAGAAAATTCATTATTTAATTACATATTAATTAAGTATACACAACTAATAATATGTGAAATATTAATTATTTTAAAAACATATTTAGATGCGCTTTTTTTTTCCGAATCACTTTCGCTAGTTGTAATTGGTCATAATCAATAGCTTTAGCAGGTTGCAAAATATAAATAGGTTATCAGTTTCATCACTCACAGTAAATTAGTCGTTCTAAAAATTTTTATCTACCTGTTGTAAGAAGTGTCAACAGTTTTGTAAATAATTTAGTGTTACATATATTTAACAATAAAATCGCTTGCAATTTTCCAATTTAAAATTAAAAGTTTTAAATAAATTAATCCATCCCATTATTTGTATTCTCATAAATTCAAAAACCATTCACATTTTTAAAAAAATTTAAAGATATCTTTGTGCTTCAGACTTTCGTAATAAATTATGATTGTGTGACTATGTATAACAATAATAAGGCTATGAATCAATTTTTGTATAAACAACATTTGTAATGATATAATCAAAAATAATTGAATTATTATACCCGATATTTATATTAGTCCCGACTTTGTAATGGGTGTTCATAAAATGACGAAAAAAGTATACAGTCTCTCCGTTCGTCTGTCAACACGGATCAAAAACGAAGACAGATAATTTTGTGTGATTTCCAGAGCTAAAAAATGATCAGATAAATCACCAAGTACGTGAATAGGCAAAATCGAGCGTGGGATCTCCCACTACAGCGGAATATCTCTACCTTTAAAGTGGTAAGAGATAGAGATAATTTTGCTCGAACTTTTGTTCAAACAAACAGCTTCTGTTTGAGACTTTTTTTCATAAACTGGACAGTTTTGCGACAATTTCAGCTTAAATATCTGTAATTACTCTTGATTACAATATAATTTTTTATATAGTACCCTTCTATGCTACTTTGTGTGTTTATTAATCTGTACATGAGTAAAAAGTAATTGAAATATTTCACGCATTGATAATGAAATCAGTATGTATTGGGTATTGAAGCAATTGACTCAGCTAGTTGTAATTTTCACTTGTTTTTTTTTAAATAAAATCGACATTTGTTTAGGAATTATATAAATTAAAAAATGGGAAATAAAAAACTGTAAATTATAAAATAATATTAATGTAACCGATTACGAACACAGAAATAGAATTGAATAGTTTTGTAAAACATACGACAATTTTTTTTAAAAGATTATAATAATTTTGCAGCAAAAATAAACGATCCGATAATAAAGGATTTCATAGATTTAATTAATCACTGAATTATTTTGAAATTTTACAATACTCACCCGCATTCATTTTAAATAAAAAATGTATATTTTTAATAAAGAAAAAAATTTTTAAAATATTAGGTTTAACAGAAAAGGAAAGAAAATTTCATATACAATTTATATAAATCACTTTTTAATTTTTCAATTTCAATTGAAAGCAACACCACTATTTCAACAAAACAACAGTAGGAACATATTAAATTTTTATTTAGTGTCAAACGTTTTATATTTTATATAAACTACAAACTATTAATTGAAATTTTAAAATATTAGTTAAACATTCTCACAAATTTATTAATTTTATTAACAACAATGGAATTGCAACGTTTTCATATTAACGCCCGATAAGATAAATCATTTACTTGTTTGTTTTTTTGACAATTATTATTTTTTTAAAAGAAATGGATAGTTTTCATACTGTGAAAATACATGAGATGAACGAACATCATCTGTATTGACACGCCTCTTGTGGATGCTGCGGCGGTTGCCCCGGCGTCTAGCATCGCGACGGCGCTCTGATAACAACAGCAACAACCATTGATTCATATCCCCCCTCTAAAAAACCGAAGCAAGTTAACTGAAAATTTATAGTTACAATCAGTAGCGTCAATTATTTTTTATTGTTTAGAAAACTGAACTTGAATTTGTATCATACTATGTATATATATATGACATATATAAGGTTACAATAGGTTTAGTCTCGGTATTTGGTAACGGTTAAAAATATTGATCGGAGAAAAAAACTTGTAATAGATGTTTATAAAATAACGTAATCAGCCCACTTTCGCACATCTGTTTTTCCGTCTGCCTATCAACACGATAACTCAAAAAGATAGATAAGGAGCTGAAATTTTATATATATGTTCTAGAGCGAAAAAGTGACTTCAAGTTTTTGAATAAGCAAAATCGGTCCGTGTGTTTTGCCGTAAAGGGGGAATTATCTGCCTTTAAAGTCGTAAGAGATAGGAAAAAGTTTGAATATAAAAAATGTTTCTTATGTAAACCTTTGTTTTCTCTTTTGATTGGATTTTTTTTTCATAAACTGGATAGTTTCATCACATGTTCTGCTCAAACATTTGAAACTTCTGTAGATTTAAAAGCACACGTTTGAATATATCACATTTGCATAAAGCACATTTTTATAAACACTGCAAGTAATATTTTTATACATCTATGCATGAGTAGAAGTAAAATCAACAGATCATGCATTGATAATGAACTCAGTAATAAATAGAGTATTAGTTAGTTAATTATTAATTTTTATTTTCACTTATTTTTCTACCGTTCTATATAAATGGATAAGGTTTTCTCAAATCTTACCTCGGTAAGTCGATGGTTTATAAGGAGGTGATCAAATGCCTCAATTGCCACCAGATTCGCAATATTTGGTCACAAATCAGGAATCAAAGTTGAAAAATAGGTTTAAAATAAAAATGTAGATGAAGGCACTTTGAAGATTAAAAATCGGCAGTAGCTGCACCCACAAGCCTCGCACTGAATTTCTCTCGCAACTTTTAAAATTTAGGTTTTTAGCGTAGCTATCACGCGGGATCCTTGAAATGCATACTTCTTATAGCCTATGTCACTCAAGAATAGTGTAGCTTTATATCAATAGTGTAGCTTTATATCAGTTTTTTTGAATTTTGAGATTCGGATCAATAGCTCCATAGATTATCCAATACAAACTTAAAAACAACTTAACTTCTTAATAATATTAGTATACTTTAAGTGTTTTTAGCGAATTTCCTCCAAAGGAAATGCAGCTATTGTTTTTGCACCAATTTTGGAATTTCGTAAAAATTTCTTCAAATATTCCATCGATCCTACCTATTAGATGTTAAAAATCACTATCGCTAAAATTTATGTATATATATATATATATATATATATATATATATATATATGTAGTTTTTTTATGTGCTTGTGGACTCTCTAGCGGTCACAGTTTTATACCGATTGGAATGAAATTTGGTAATTGAGGCGCTTTTGGTATTCTAAAGGTCAAGTTCGTTAATGGGTAAAATCGGACAAGGGGCAAGGGAGTGTAGAGGGAGGGTGAAACACAAAATTTGGTATTTCTCCAAATTTTGTGTTTTTAATTTAATTAATCTTTTTAATTTATCAGGAGTTAAGTTGTAGGTACTAAGTTTTACTGTAATTTCAATTCAATTTTTACTGTAGTTTCTTAGTATTTTTCTGTTACACTAATATTTACAGACATAATTAAAATTAAAGGCTGAAAGTTAATATTCTAAATATCTCTATTCACATCAGAGTTTGAGAAAAATGATCAGGTAAAGATTTGTAGCAAACTTGATTTTCTAAAACTTTACTCCTTATACATTTTTCGATTATTCTAATATAATACTGAGATATTTTATATTTTGTGTTTGTTTGACACGAATACATGATATATATTTTATTGTAAAAAACTTTTAAAAAAAATTCAACCGACTTCAAAAAACACAAAAAGTCATTATATTAAAAAGCTAAAGATAACAATTTACAGATTTTATCCAAGAGACAATTTCTTGCCCAAACCTATTACCTATAATTAAGTATATGTAAATATACAAGGTATATTCAGTTTGATCACGACTGTAACGCTTAAAAATATTGATCGTAGGTATGCATGTTTGGTATATGTGTTCATAAAATTTGATCCTTGATTTGTGATCAAAAAACGAGTTTCCGAACCTGGGAACCGTTGAGACATTTGATCACCACCTTATAGACTATGGATTTCTTGGGGTTATTGGGGTGGGGTTGTTACTACATTATACGAAAATAGATTTCCGTCACAATATTATTATTTTGACTAAAGTTTCGCAACTAGAGTTGCTTCTTCAGATAATAATGATATCTCATATATTTTATCATTATTATATATTATCTGAATAAGCAACAGTGTTGGCGAAAATATAATAAAAATAAAAATATGACGTACTATTTTTTTCAGGAAGCATTAGAGACGATTTTTAGACCTCTGTACCTCAAGAACCAAAAATGCTATAAGCAAAGCTCAACATTAAAACGTAGCATCAGACTAACCATCTGACGGCAACTACCAAATTTCAACATAACAGCTTTAATAGTTTATGGGATATTTAACCCTGAAAACGATATTTTGGTGGCTGGTTGTCTTAGAAATTTTATTTTTTCTAAAAAAAAGGGTTAGGCTAAAACCAGCCAGAAAAGTCTGAAAACCAGGAATTTTCTTTCCCACCGTCAGAGGGAAGGTGGGAATTTATGCATCAAAAACGGTAAGAGATAGAAAAAAGTTTATATAGATAATAAACTTGTCTTTTCTAAAAACAAATAATTTTTATTGACATGTTTTTCATAAAATTTTTAGACTTAGCCATAATTTCTATTCTGTAGGTGCTTTTGGTATTTGAAATATTTACAATTTAACATGATCCGGTAATGAATTAAAGTAAAGTTGGTATATACTTTGGGTAAGTTTCTCAGGTGCAGGGTATTTCATATTTTACGTAACAAGTTGTCAGATGTTATTAAACTTAATATAAATAGAAAAAAAACTGCCAAGTGAAATAAAATACCCTGCATCTGAGAAACTCACACAATGAATATATACCAAACATTTTTTTTTTCATTTTTGTTAAAAAACTTGACCCTGACAAAGATTTCACTACTTTTCAAGATGAAAAATTTTTGTTTTTGCTGGGAAATCACTATTTTTTGTATGTGAAAACTTTGCCCCCTTACATTTTTGTTTTTGGTGAGGTATCATTACTTTTTACAAAGTTTTCAATGTTCACTGTATGCATGAAATGAAATATTCATATAGTCTAGATATTTTGGAGAGAAAAAAACCCAGAATATAGAATATCTCTCTTAAGATTAAAAAAGTCGAAAAATGTATAAGATGTAAACTTATAAGGAATCAATTTTACGTCAATTCATTACCTTATTATTTTTTCTCTAATATATACTCTAATATATTTTCTCTAATATATCTTATCTCTAATATATATTTAGGATTTTAAAGTAATATAAAAATCTTCTAAAATATCTTTGAATATATTAGAGTTTGAGAAAAAATGTCCAGGTAATAAATTGAAGTAAAGTTGATTTCCTACAACTTTATATATTATATATTTTTCGACTATTCTAATATTAAGAGAGATATTCTATATTATGTGCCTTCTCTAAAATATCTAGACTTTATGAATATTTTATTTCATGCATCATATAGTGAGGATAAAAAGGCTTTGCAAAAGGTAATGAGGGTTAGATTTTTTAAACAAAATTACTTTCATATATTACCAACCAAGTAGCCGCGCTTGTTAAGGCATTGTTTCAACTTGTAACTGGGAGGTTATGGGTTCGAATCCCGATACCGGCAGTTTGTCAATTAAAAATTAATGGGGCGTTGGTTGACTAAACTGTCGGCGTATGGACTAGAAAGAATAATCGGCTATGCTTGTGAAGGTTTTCTGCAGTTTCCCTTCACGAACTCAGATGAATATCGACATAGTTCCTATCAAAGTCGTCTGCAGCCGCAATCCTACCAATTCCTTGTCTGCATAAGAATTCCTAATCCTCCACTCACATCATAAAAATGTGAAATAAAAATTCATAATGGTTGAAAAATAATGATGTGGATGGCCTCTGTTATAGACCGTCGTGTCTCAAAAACTGAGGTTAAACCCCATTATTATTTTATTTTTTATTATAATGAGGTAATAATATAGCACCGAATACAAAAATGTGAGTGGGACCAAGCTTGAGCTCCATTAGAGACACCTCCGAGTATTATTGATTTTGACGCACACTCATTCATTGTCTCATCAAAACCTAAATATTACCACCTATTGAGCCTGAAATTTCATAGACCAAGTTTAATATAAAAATAAAAATCAGAATAGTGGCACCCCCTCTGTATTCTTCTCCTAAAATAGTGGCGCTAAAGGATTCTGTATTATTACCATAGTAACAAATAACTTAGCTACCCTGTGACCTAGATTCTTGAAATTTAGTAAATATGTAAATCTAAGGATAAAAAGAAGAACATATGAAAATCAAAATACTTTTATTCAAAAATTTTCGTAAGATATATTTATCTTAAGTCTTAAGTCACAAATAAAGGGAGAATACCCTAAGGTTTGAAAACGAAATTGTTCTTATCTATATTATTGATACCTAATCAAATAACCTAGTAACTTGACAAGTAAAAAATGTATTGATTTTAGAACAAAAATAAAGAAGAAAATCCGAAACCCTGATTTCGTCTTAATGATAACTAAACAACTCAACAAACTAAATATTCAAAGACTTTTATTCCAATATTGTACATATTTATGTCTACTCGTAAACGTAATTGTCTCACTCATACAAAAAAAAATCTTTACGCAGGAGCCGCGTCAACTTAGTTTATTTCCTTAGAATACATCAATCATCTCTAACAGCCACAATTATAGTCTAATCAAAATGAAATGTCGTATATGATATGATTTTGATATTTGCAAGGCCAATTTTATTATTAAAATGGCATTGGTCAAGGGGAAAGGGGGGTTTAGAGAAAGAAGAAAACACAAAATATAAAACATCTCTCTTAGTATTAGAACAATCGAAAAATGTATAAAGAGTAAAGTTTTTAGAAAATCAAGTTTCCTACTATTCATTACCTAATCATTTTTCTCAAACTCTAATGGGTACAGAGATATTTAGGATTTTACCTTTCAGTCATATTTCTGTACATATTAGAGTAACAGAAAAAATGATAAGACACAAAATTATAGTAATACTAATTTTCTACAACTTTATTTCATAAAAATTTTTTTAATATTAGGAGGGAAATTTTATATTTCCCCCTCCTTCAAACCCTTATTTTCTCTTGTCCGGTTTTACCGATTAACGAACTAGACCTTTCAAATACCAAAAACGCCACAAATACCACATTACATTCCAATCGGAATGAAACAGTGACGGCTAGAGTCCACAGACACAAAAACGTATATATGTCCATATATACATATATATATATATATATATATATATATATATATATATATATATATATATATATATATATATATATATATATATATATATATATATACATATATATATATATATATATATATATATATATATATATATATGTCCATATATACATATATATATATATATATATAACGATAGTGATATCTACTAGAACATCTAGTAGGTAGGATCGATGGACTTTTGATAAATTTTTACGAAATTCCATCATCGGTACAAAAACAATAGCTGCATTTCCTTTCAGGAAATTCGCTAACAATTAAATTAATTTACTTACATTCGTTAATTCGTTGAGGCTGCTCCCACAGATTTTCTACCTAAAATTAGCGTTCTCATAGATTTACATAACTATCAGTACCGAATATACAATTTATTTTACTGTTCAAGAATCGCCACCTTTACATACCCATGAATAAACAAGATCAAACTCCAAACAAATATTTCATTCGACTTTTATTTTTTCGCAAAGACCACCAATACATTTAGACGTAAAGCAGCAGAAATCTGGTAGAAATGTTTGAATTCTCAATGCTGAATATGTTTTTCGATTATAAATTTAATGTTGCAAAAACGGCACTGTCTATACGATGCATTATTTTATTAGTTTAGTTATATATTATTTCATAGCGTACACTTACTTACTTACCTACCTTTGAGATCTTCCTGTTTTGAATACTGGATATGTTCCTAATAATTAGACATTGGTTACAAATATTATAACCCCAGCAATGATTCAGGGTATTTGAAGGTTCATTTTTAAAAACATTTTTATTTTAAATTCTTTATTCCTCTTATATGTTAAAAATTCGTTAAGCAGGAGGGTCCTTTGAATAAATAAATCACATCCCGGAAATAGATCTTAATTAACTTTTATCTTATTAATTAATTTCATATCGCCAATTAATAGGTAGAATCGTAGAAGGAAAAAGGGGGGATGAGAACCACAATGAAACACAAAATACATAATATTAGAAAAATAGAAACATGTATTAGTAGTACACTTTCAGAAAATCAACTTCATTACCTTTATTACAACTACAATTCATTACCTAGTAATTTTTTTAAATATTTTCAGAGATATTTAGGATATTAATTTTCAATCTCAAGTCGGGGTTATTTATGTTAATATTAGATTAACAAAAAAATGATAAGAAACAAAATGATAGTAAAATAATTTTCTACAAAGAAAAATATATATTTCATTCAAATCGGATTAAAACGATGACCGCTAGAGTGGCACATAAACAATAATATATATATATATATATATATATATATATATATATATATATATATATATATATATATATATATATATATATATATATATATATGTATCTACTAGGTAGGAAATCGGTATAAACTCAATAGCTACATTTTCTTCGAAAAATCGCTAATAAATGTATGTTCCATGTATTTGTGTGCTCTCTAGTGGTCACAACTTTAGTCTAATCACAATAAAATGTCGTTTATCATATGCTTTTGGTATTTGCAAGGCCAATTTTGTTAATATGCGGCATAGGTCAAGAGAAAAGAAAGAAGAAATCACAAAATTAAAAATATCTCGCTTAAGATTAGAACAAATGAAAAATGTATAACAAGTAAAATGGTAGAAAATCATGTTTGCTACAGTTTATTGCCTTATCATTTTTTCTAAAACTCTAATATGTACAGAAATATTTTGGATTTTAACTTTCAATCTTAAACCGTAAAAATTTCTGTAAATATCAGAGTAAGAGAAAAAATGATACGAAATGAATTGTAGTAATACTTATTTTTAATACTATAAAATTTTTAAAAAACAACGCTACTTTTGTGGTGTTATTGTAGTAATATTAAGTTTCCAATCGATTTGATAATTAAAAGTGGATGGAAATCGACCTTTACTAGATTTTTTTACCAAATTAAGCTCCATAAATAAATTTTCAACCTAATAAAAAGTGTTAAAATGAGATTATATACCGAAGAATATGTTTCACATATTGGTTACACATGATGAATGCTCTGGTCATTACATATTACAATATATAATGTCATATCATATTTTCAATATACCGTCTGTTTTGGAATGCTTTGCTAATAGAGAATCAATGTTAAATATTATTGACTATAGTAACTACACAATGCTTCATAAAGAAATAAAAATAGTGGGGGTACTCTGTAGCCTGTAGTGTGTGTATGCATACGTAATGAATAATAGTTTTATAAATTAAGTGGGCATCACTAAATCCCCACTCTTGAATGACATCAATCAAACATCATACCACAAGTAAGTAGTATAAGTATAATAAATATGTGTATGCATGTATGGTTTTATAATAAATATTTTATTTATTTTATTCATTTATTCGAAATGCTTTTGAAAACAGACTGTATAATGAATGACCAGTGAATCTGATAAATGCAAATAATAAAGAGAGAGAGAGGTAGGTAATACTCCTGTAACTTTTTTTTAACGCAAATGTCTCCTCAGTTTCAAAACAATTTTATTCATTTAGATACGATCGTTAAAATGTTTGTGTATCTAGATATTGGAAAACATATGTTAGAGCACTATTTACATGATTACCAAATGATTATTAACACGCAGTGTATGAGCCTCATCACTATCATGTAGAAAATATGTATTATGTAGTTTAGTAAGGTATAAAAAGTTGTGCATCACCTGACAATGTTGACGATACTTTTTTTAAATCTTATCAGTGAACATAATTATCAAAGAAGAGTGAGAAGTATATTTTAGTACAACGCTTCTGAATGTTGTACGTAGATAAAATACAAACGAGTAAATTGATCTAAATGGAAATTACTTTGAGCAACGTAATCGTTCTTTGAATCTAGTGTTTTCAATTTATTTGTTTATTTTACGGTAATTTTTATATTGATTTTTCTTCAGGTGACAATGATTGTCTATTTTTAAACTGACTACAAATCCAAACTTTTGTTCACCATATTGTAAATAATATAGTACGATATAAACAATTTACATGTAAAATATTCTATGAAGAAATTTTGTCAAGCGACTAGCGACCTTTCATAAGAGCTGTGTAGACTTCTTCATGTCGAGCCAAGTTTACCATGGTTAAACAGCCCGTATTTTAAAAAACATCCAATCTGGAAATAATGTATAGTGTATCTATTGCTGTCTGTATGTAGTGACTATGATATGGTGTCTTTGTTACATATACATGTAGAAACACTCACACGACCGACGACGGACAATATCGACGATGTATACATGCACGAGATGCAACTATATATAAATTATTGTAGTTAGAGAGTGATAAGTATAATAGTTATACGTTATAAAATACTGATTTTAATACAGTTTAAGTGTGACAAAGTAAACCATATCATAGTTAATAAAAGATATAATACACCAGAGGTGGGTACAGACGGCTCGCCGGAGTCGAATGGACTCTCCATAAGCTGGGCGAGAGTAAGTAATAAAGGTATGTTTTGAAATAAGACGGAACGATGTTTCAATACAGGTTGCCCTACCGATTATTGCCCAATAATTTATTCAATCAATTTAGAATTAGTTTTGTAAAATATTTATTGTTTAAAAAATATATTTTACAGTATGGAGAGATACACCAAAAAACACAATTATAATAATATCAATAATAACAACAATAATGATGATAGCAATAACAATAATTACAACAACAACAACAACAACAACAACTATATGTAATCCCACAACAACTATATGTAATCCCACATTATGTAAAATTTAACCATTTCGAATTAGTAACAAATTACCAACCCTAGCCCCCCCCCACCCAGCTTTATCATTGGCATCTTTTTTGTATCCAGTGCCATCAAATTCCCATGACACTATAACCCCTACTAAGAAAAAAATTATTAAATCAGGTAAATAATTGTTTATTACTTCTCCGATATGAATAGTTTAGGCAAATTATTTGGAATTTCCAAAAATCTAATTCTAAAATCTAAACTAAAGCTAAACCATCAAAAAATTTACAAGTGGTTTACAATTGTCAAGCGGTAAACGAAAAAGGTCAAAAGATTTATCTTTTATTATTTATATCACATTTATATTTTATATTCATACACAAATATATTAAAAAGGTACATTTTATGCCCCAAATTACCTACCAAAAATTCCAGAGTATGTATTCAATGTATTGTATAATAGTGACCATAAAAAAGAGTTGGTATCATTATATTTTTTTCAGAAAATGTTTTAATTAAAAAAAGAAAATAATAATAATTGGTAGGTACCCTATATTTACTTTATCTCACTTCCTACCTCTCACTCAGAGCTCAGTCGAGTCAACCCGTGCCCACCTATGTAGCACACTACGTATATATATATATAGCGATAGATACACTATAATCTATATGACTATACATTGTTTGCAGATTGGGTGTATTTAAAAATACGGGGTATGTATAGGTGTAATATTCATTACCTACATTGTAATATTGTGGATATTATATGTAACTTGTAATTTCTGTATTAGACGAGTATTCGAGTATTAGACTATTAGATTAGAGTAATAGAACATATGGTCAGGTAATAAATGTGGTCAGGTAGTAAAATTTATTTACTACAACTTCAAAGAAATATTTAAGATTTTATTGATCTCCTATCCTCTGAGCTTTCCTTTCCCTTTTAACAATTTTGTCCATTAACGAAATTGAACTTTTCTATGCAGAAAGAACGTCACGTACCATATTTCCTTCCGATACATATATTTATAATATATATACTTAAATATTTGACACATATCACCCTGAAATAATCACAGAGAAAAATAATTTTATGGAAATATTTTAGTGAATTTTCTCTAAAATGTTTCAATCAAATGATTCAATCAAAGTCAGGGAGATATATCTGCTCATCTAAGAGAGTGAATCCAAATAGTAAGATGATCTCAAAAAGCATGAATATCCTTTCAAGCATTTTTAATAAATATCAGTTGTATTTGAGTTGGATATGTTTCGAAGTAAGTTTTTTAATTCTTTACTATTAAATTGTTTCATGACATTTTCACCAATTTCTTTCGAGAGCATTTATTTCGCCTCACTTAAAGCTTATAGTAAGAAGCAAACACGTAACAAGTAGCTCACAAACTACTTTGTTCAAACTTTCTAAATTGTGGAGGCACTTTACGTATGTTCTTTATAAATTATGGAAACACAATTATTTTACATATAGATTGTGGTGTGATATGGCTTATTCAATCAATTCAATTCAATTCAATATATTTGACATGTAAATAAAAAAAATTACAATAAAACTATGATATATGAAATAAAAGAAAGCATATGATATAAAACAAAACATATAATAATATGCTATAAAGAGATCAATAGGAAAATAAAATAACAAATTATAAAACAAAAACACACACGTATAAAATTGTGTAAACAAGACAAAGATTAGGACAGATATTCGCTTCGTCTAGTCAAGATTTACTCCAAATATTGCGCAACGGAAGAGAGAACTTGTCCGTCAGACTCATTTAATATGTTTAATGCTGTAATTTCCTTTTTCGTAATTCTATTCTAAAATCACCAGTTGTTCCCTCGCAGTCCTCCAACAAGTGCTCGACACTTTCAGATCCACCACATAGCACACATACTATCTCATTGTTCTCTTTCATGCTACTCCATCTAAAGCCATATAAGCGAAAATTACTAGCTTTTCGAATAGCTTTTTAAGAATACTAGCTTTTTAAAAATACCTAGCTTTTCTACCCACAACAGATAATTATTTTTCGCCGTTCTGGTAGTGAATTGGCCTGCAATAAAGACTTAAGCTGATCAGAGCATTTACGTCCCTCAGAGACTCTGCCACAGACTTCTCCATAATTTTCATTTTGAATAATTTGTTTGTTGGCCTCGTAAGGGTCACAAACACCAAATTCAGCCAGTCTGTTAGCATATTTTACACCCCACTTCCCATTCATGCACCGTTTTTGTAGGTTCTTGTCGCTACTGATTACGCGCACATAATAACCGAGAGGTTTCCCATTCAACCGAATTTTAAAACGCGGCAAGTTTTAAAAAATTTGAATAAAAAAAAAAAATTACTTGCCGCGTTATAAAATTTTAAAAACATACTAAGGAAAAATTTCAACCGAAATAAATTTCAAAGAAATTTGTTCTTATATTTTATCAATTTACCCCTCATTTATTTTCTTGGTAAATAGTTTACCGAGCTATTTACATGATAAATAGCTCAGTCCTTTATCCTATATCATCACTTTTTACGCAGCAACTATTGTATGAAGTATCTCCCCGAAACCTCGACACTTGTTTACATTTATGTTTTTGATCGGATACAAATGCTTTTTGCAAGGCCTAAATATACAAATCCGAAGACTTCGCATAAAACACTACCCGTTTTATTATGCTTTGCGTTACTTTAGGCATCGCGTTGCATAACTCTTTTTCCTTCTACGTAGATTCACATTTACAAAAAAGACCGCATCGCGTTATATAATGTTAACTCGCTCTGTTCGCTAGGGGGTTCCACCTTCTTAAACCCCACGGCGGCCTTCGGCCTTGGTTTCGCGTCTTTCGCGAAAGATTACCGCTACCTTCTAGCATGAATAGATGTAAAAAATTCGTTACCCAGGAGCTGCTTCAACTTAACGAATTTCCTTAGAATACATAAATCATTTTCTAGCGGTAACAATTTTAGTCCAATAAAAATGATAATGTGTACAGAGATATTAAGGAATTTAATTTTCAATCTTAAACCGTCAATATTTCTGTAAATATTAGTGTAACAGAAAAAATGGTAAAAAACAAAATTACAGTAAAACTTAGTACCTACTTCTTATAAATTTTTCGATTTTTCGAATATTAAGGGAGATATGTCAAATTTTGTGTTTCCCCCTCCCTCTAAACCCCCTTTCCCGTTGTCCGATTTTACCCATTAACTTGACCTTTTGAATACCAAATAATTGAATTTCATTCCAATCAGATCAAAATTGTGACCGCTAGAGTGATTACAGACACACATATATATATATATATATATATATATATATATATATATTGTGGCGTTTCGTCACATTTAGGTTTTTAATTTTAATTTAATAATAAAAGTGAGTGTAAATAAAATAAGATTTATATTGCACCGTGGAAAATTATTTAAAAAATTAGTAAAAAAAAGGGTCATAATTCATAAGTCAAAACGAACCTTATAAAATAAAAGTGTAAAACATATACCAATGAATTGTATCGCCGCGCAAATGATTGCAATATAACTCTTATTTTATTTACACTCACTTTTATGATTAAATTAAAATTAAAAACCCAATGTGACGAAACGCCACAATATATATACATATCCATAGATATATATATATATATATATATATATATATATATATATATATATATATATATATATAATTTTACTGATGGTGATTTTTGACATCTACCAGGTAGGATCGAAGGACATTTGAAGAAATTTTTGCAAAATTTTGACTTCGGTACGGGACCAATAGCTCTATTTCCTTTCAGGAAATTCTCAAATAATAAATTCAGGTGAGGTTAAAAAGAAAAATATCGATTTCAAACAAAACAGTTTTTGTTTGTGCACTTTTATTATATGTCCTTAGTTTTTGTAGCTATAACTTGTCTAAGGTTTAATGATTGTGTGCACACTTATTGTATATCCGAGGTTGACACTGCTTGATGTTCAGAGTAACTGTGCTCTCCATAAGCTGAGTGAGAGTAAACAAGAGAGTTTTCCAAATTAGTTTTCAAATAATTGACTTGGCCCTAAGAAAATCATCTTTAAGAGGAGTTTACATTCGAGTAGATGGTAGAAAAGGAAGACCTGCTCCAAATAAAACTAATTCAGAAGTAATTGGTCATGTAAGGAAGCATATAAATAATTTCCCAAAGATGGAATCTCATTATTATAGGAAACATTCGAAAAAAATGTATCTATCACCAAATTTTAATGTTGCAGAACTTTACAGATTATATGTAGAGGAGTATTGCATTAAAGAAAACATATTAACTCCAGTTAAAGAGCAAATTTATTGTACTATTTTCAAGTCGTACAATCCTCCACTTGCTACTTATATTCCCAAGAGAAATCAATGCACAAAATGTAACCAGTAGCGGTTTGCTCAAGATAAGAGTTTATTTGAAGCAGAATTTCAAGTTCATGACAGTCGTAAAAAAGAAGCTATGGAAATGAAGAAACAGGACATGAAAGAAAAAGTAGACAACCGCATTACAATTACATTTGATCTGCAAGCATTTTTTCTTTTACCTATCTTTGTGGGAAAATTCTTTCCCGGAAATCAACGCACTGGGCCAATTTGACCCGAATACGTTTCTCTTTGGGAAAAAATTTCGCATACCACATGATCTCGATTGCGTGGCATGTGGCATGCGAAATTTTTTACCAAAGAGCAACGTATTCGGGTCAAATTTGCCCAGTGCGTTGATTTTCGGGAAAGGATTTTCCCACAAAGATTGGTAAAAGGATTTAGAGGTAGTTTGGATAAATTTACGGATAGTAGGATGTCCAGTTTCTATGTGGAGAGCTTCAGACGGAAATCTTAGGGGTAAACTTGTAAAGTCGATGTTTCAAACTTTCTTCCATTTTCGAGTTTCGCGGATTTTGGTGTTAAACATCTTCAATTCAAGTGGGTAGGAGGAATATTTATTCTTCCTAGTAAACAAGACGGACTGAGTATTTGTGGGATTGATCTTGATTTTTCATAATTTGAAATAGTTTTCAAGCCTGGATAGTCGAAATTGAAGACAACTCAAAATAGCTTTCGATTGCCAAATAGAGCAATAGATACCCGTATAGTCGGCGTAGAGTGCTGTTTCAGTAGCTCGATCCTTTGGGATATCGTTTATATAATGTATAAAGAGACGGGGTCCAAGCAAAGAACCTTGTGGTACACCAGCTTGGACACGGTATTTATTCGATTTACATTATTGGATATGCATTTGTGATTTTCGGTTTGATAAATATGAAATCAGGAATTTCAGGATGTAGGTTGGAATATCGAGTTTGGATAGTTTACATTGAGTTTATACACTAGTTATATCAACTTATTTGTTTGTAAATATGATCGAAGTACAAATATGTTATCGATAAGGATGAACTATAGCAATGGATCAGTCATGTTTGAACAATTGTGACTTTTTATCTAACTGAATACATATATAATTTCATTTCATCCATAATAAAGGTTGTTTGGATGATTCATGTTTTTGAACAAATAATATTTATAATTTTAGATATGATATGAATCTTATACAATGATTCATAACTGACAGTTTACACAACTTATAATATTTTTAAATTAATGTTTGACGTAGTGTCGAACAAGAAGGTCGACTCCACCGGCATTTCTGGTGGCTCGATCGCGGAGATAGGTATAGAATCCAGTGATTCTAAATTTCTTATCCGGCTTTAACAGTGTTTCGCTGTTGGCTGCAACATGAATATGCTGTTGTTGTAGGAATGAGTGAAACTCGGGATGTTTGTGTAGGAGACTTTGGTAGCTCCATTGCAAAAATCCGATTTGGGACCTAGAATTTAAAGGATGATATACCATTTTCGAATAAATGGGCAGTCTCAGAATTCGATGTGCAAGATTTCCATGCAATTTCCACGTCGACCTGAGCTTCAGGAGTTTCATGAAATCGAGTTCGGGGTTTGGGCCTTCGCCCTTCTCCGATGACGCCGGAGAGAGTGGAGAGTCTAGGATGGACTCAAAAAATGCATTGGTTATAGAAAGGTGGTAGAAAACAGGATCTCAATTACCTCATTTCCTAATAGCTTCTTAGATGTCCAGGAGTTCCCTTTTGGGGGGGATCTGTAGCAATGGATGGCCTCTGTTAGGGGCGTTGCCATCTGTTTCGTGACGAAGAGTCGGAAAATCTGGCCTTAAATGACGGTGGTGGGCGGCATTGCGCTTCGCCCTGAGCGGCCTTGCACATCGCTCCTGCTACTCGGGATGCCGTTGCTGTCACGTATGTCTTAAATGCAGGACACTCCATGGAACTTGCGAGATGCGCAGCACCACAATTGCAGCACTTCGCAGGCTCTGACCACGATACTTCGCATTCCCATGAAGTGTGATTATGTGTTGTGTGAAGTGTCACTACACTTTTTATAAACTTTTTTTATTTTTAAAATTTATTTCTTCATTTTTTTCTTTTTCCTTTTTTTTGTACACACGCTATTTCTATATATTTATAAAAAGCGGGCAGACCTTCCAAAAAAATGCATACACTTTAACAACACACAATTACGTTCAATAATACTGGATATTTCAAATTAAAAAAATGAACGTCATTTGCTCCGTACATGAAATTGAAAGTGTTTATGAGTTAGTTACAGACCCAAAACAAGAATCATTGCGGATACTTTTAAAATTTTTAAACGCGAATAAGAGAGCTGATACTATGGATGTAGAATAGCACTCATATGAGAGTAGGTTCTCTTCAAAAAACTCATCTCAAAGAGACACCTTCAATTCAATATGAAGGTTGTGGCTATACGATTTTGGAATTCTGAAGTTTTCGACAATATGTTTAATGAATGTGGTTAAACAAAACAAGTCGATGCATGTTGTATTTGTGTGATATGGTCCGTGATGGAAAACTTTGATTTACCATCTTCTCTTCCAGAATTTAAATTAACTGGATCGGGTGGGGGTTTGGTCATTTTATTTTTTTAATAACCTTTGAATTTGAAGTTCTGGATACGACTAAATGGTGGATCATAGTAAGAATATGTATTAATGATTTTGAATTTGTAACTGGAAATGTATATTTTAAGCCAAGTTTAAACCTAATTAGATGCACTAGAATCGTTTCAAATAGTTAATCAAATAAAAACAGAATTTCCAAATTTACTATTTATTTTGAGTGGTAATTTTAATTGTGGGATAGGTAGTCTGGGCCAAGTAGGTTGTGCGGCTGCAGTCGACTTTGATAGGAACTATGCCAATATTCACCTGGAGTTGGTGAAGCGAAACTGCAGAAAACCTTCACAAGCATAGCCGGTTACTTCGTTCTTGTCCATACGCCGACAGTTTAGTCAACAACCGCCCCATTAATTTTTTTTAATTGACAAACTGCCGATGGTGGGATTCGAACTCATAACCTCCCGCTTCCGCCTTAACAAGCGCGGCTACTTGGCCGGTCTATCTTATTATATATAAATAGGCAAAAACAAAACAGTTCAGTACCTATTTATCCCCTGTTTGTCAACCGACATTCTTTTTTTTTTTTTTTTGTAGCTATTGACGAGCTTTAGTGTTATCAACAAATTTGGAAACAGGAACAATTGGAATGATTATGGTCAAATTTCGAGTTAGTTATTAATAAATACGCGATTAGCTTTATGCAAATCGCACATTGTTCGATATAAAAACAATAGTAAAATTTTCTATTTATCGGATTGGCAATGATGTTTGCAAATATTACATTTCTATTAAATATTAACTATCTGATATTATGACTTTTGAAATTTATTTATTTAATTGCTTAAGAATACACACTTTTACACAACATATATAAAATATTTGATTAACTTATTAATTAAATCTACAACTTTAATACAACAAGTGACTTGACGAACAACAAAAATTACTTTTTTACTTTATTCTATCATAAATATTTCTGTATTATCCTATTGACTATATAATATAATTAGAATCGAAACATCCCTAGTTATCACTAAACTTTGTGAAAATAACAACTAACTGAGTTAATTGCTTAAATACTCGGTATATACTGAATTTATGAAAAAAAAGTTTCAAACAAAAGTTGTTTATTTTTAAAAAAAGGTATATTTTTGTCCGATTTGGCCCGTTTACAAACTTAACGTTACTTCTTAGCTCCAGAACACACAAATCAAATTTCCGCTTGTTATCTCTTTTCATTTTTGAGTTATCGTGTTGACGGACGGACGGACAGACAGATATGAGGAAATATTAGACCATTTTATTAACACCTATACCCAATTTTTTTCTGCGATCAATATTTACAGCCATTACAAGGTCGGGACTAAACTTAATATACCCTAATATACATTATATACTAAAAAGATAGAATTGACCCCTTAAAATCCCGGTATAAATTGTGATTATTTGTGTTTAGAACATCAAAATCAATGAATTAACAGTCAATGAACAATAACACTAACACTCATTGTCGGGCTGGCCATAGAGTCAGGGTGCCGTTTTCCACACGATCCTTAGCCTGCGTGAGAACCCAAGATTACTACATACACGCAAAATAGTTCTTGCACGTAGAAAGAAGAAGATAGAAGGACAGGAAGGGGTCGGAAAAGATAGTTTAGATGATACAGCAAAGAACATTTGTTTGTCTCGAAGATATTCGTATGCCTGCGAAGTTACGTGTCATGTGCATGAAAAACTTTTATCCCAACATAGCCAGTACATTAGTACATAGTCCAACTTACTTATGACGCTTATTGTGTAATTCTCACAACCTTGCGATCTACGATTAAGACGATGAAGCGCATTAAGACGATGTTGCTAGACTCGTTGTTTTTCCTAAACATAGAATAGGATCTAATCCAGGAAATCTAGCATAGAATAGTTTTTAAGAACGTTTCGTTGAAATCTACCCGATATTTCTCCTCTATTAACAAACAAAAAATTTAGCTAGCTTCATTTACAACTAATTGGAACTTTTTAAATAAAAATGAACGTTTTTGAAAATAAAAATTCTCAAAAACACTATAATATATGAACCCGGGCCCCTTACACTCTGTCGGACGCTGCTTACACTAGTTGAAATGTAATTATTAATAAAACCGCACCTAGGGTTAAGTTAAAGTTTTTGAATTTCTACATATATTATAAGGAAAATGTTAAGCACATCAACAAATTTACAAAACCACCAAACCATTTGTGGACATTCATGAAACTAGTCATGGACGGAATTCAACTAGGGAAATAATGTGCATTTATCCTCTCTTTTTATCCCGACTTCAAAAAGGAGGATGGTTCTCAATTCGTCTGTATTTTTCTTTTCGATTTAATCATTATGAAACTTATTGCATGAATATTAAATTATCAAATGATAATTAATGAGAGCTCGGTTTTTAAATAAAACTTCAAATTCGCCCCAATACCTAGATCAGTTGTGTGTTACAACTACGTGTTTCGACTACAAAGTAGTCATCATCAGTATAAATTAGCTAGTCTTAATTTACTCTGTGACAATTAGAAATAGATAGAAAATCGAAATCAATAGACAAAAATAAAAAATAATAAAAAATTAAACAAAATAAATTAAAATATAATAAATTTTATTGAAAGTACTCTTATTAAAATTACTTTCATTCAATTTACTCTTGTTAACATCACTCTTATTAAAATTACTCTTATATTGTCTCAGGATATGTTATTCGTTACTAATTTGGTGTCAGTTTCACGTCAAAGATTAAATTACGACTAGCTAATTTATACTGATGATAACTACTTTGTAGTCGAAATACCTGTTTATAATAAAAAAGCTGATCTAGGTATTGGGGCAAATTTGAAATTTGATTGCATGAAGCCAAATTATTTGGTCGCATGCAACCTGTAGTAGCATGCGATTCAACGGTGCAGAAATCGCCTTGGTTATACAATTTGGTACTACAACATATCTTACCAAGAGCCAACTAATATCATTAAAATTTCTATATGCATTCTTCACATTTATTGGAATTTTAGTGGGCTTTGCAGTTTCTCATTTTTTGAACCAAAATTGCTTTTTGTGCATCACATAAAATAAAAGATAAAATTCACTAGACCTTTATCGGGCGACGACATGGTTAACATTATAAAACTACAGTTCTCCAAATAGGTTGTATAAATGGATGAGAAAGGACGCAACTTATGTTATGAAACAAGTTTCGTTTCATACATCTGGTTTTGTGGTTTTGGTTGTGTAAATGGGAAACTGCCTTACTCGTATTATTTCGATGTTTTCTGTATGCATATTCAATTGCACATAATGTTTACGTAGTGTTCGTTTCAGCGTATTTTCTCGAAATTGTAAAAGCATTTTTTTGCACTTGATAATAGTGCAGTACATTTCAAAATGTTTATAGAAAAGATTAAAACGAAAGATGAGTAACAGGTGTTAATACGTAAGGAATTAAACAACGAGCATTTTTCCACTATAATATATGTATAAAAAAAATGAATAACTTGTATTTATTATTTCAGTCGAAATCAGCGCCCTATTTTGGTGTCATTGAAAAAACATATCGCGTATGATACACTAGGTCTATCTTGAAAACGCATAATCATCATGGAACAAGAAATTATGTAGGTATCGATAAATTATGTATCAAGAAATTATATACAAAGCGAGTACTTTGGTTTTATTTATCAAAAAATAATACACCCGTGTATTATAATTATTATTATATATCTCATACATTTATTTATATAGCCGCTTTATCTTCAAAACGATTAGTTGTATAAAAAGAAATTATGTATCAATTTTTTACCTGAACAATTTATATTTTTAAAAATATAAAGAAAGCGAGTTTTTGGGAACTTTGAATGACAATTAATGTAGATAATATTTTCCTCTATAAATTTTGTTCATTTAAAAAATCGTTTTGTACTTTTTTGAACAAAGTTATACAGAATATTTTATCACCCTTAAAATACTACATAAATAAAATACAGTGCAACTCTCATAATTTTGTAGTAACTCTACATTTTTCTTGTTCATTTACCATTATTTCATCACTAGTGATCATCTCATTATTTTTACAACTGCATCCATCATCTAACATTAAATTATCATTTGATGATTGCCAATTATCATTATTGTAATAATAACTACAATCATTATTTTTTGATGTATTAACATCATTATTATCAACATCAACACTCTCAAAATAATTACTTTCAATTAAATGTTGCCAATTGTTTTTTATATCATTGACAAAGTCTTTGCGATCATCAGTTGTTTCAACACTGTCAAATATATCTAAAAATTTTTGTTCGTGGAGTAATAATTGGTGTCGTATTTCTGTATGATTGTTATCTTTCTTTTGATTATTTTGTTGTAAATTTTCGTAATATGTTGCTGTTGCTTCACTATTATTATCATTTAAATTATCTACCGTATCTTGTTTCTGGCGGTATGTTGCTGGTGATGGCAGTTGATTGTCAAATTTCATTTTTGATGATGTTAAATCTAATGTTTTTGTTTTTTTGAAATTATTGTTAAGTTTTCTCGAGCTGATGGTTCTGTCGCATGATGTTGTTGCATTGTTAGTTGTGGAAGAAACTTGTTGATCTAAAAATTTAATTAGTTAATTTCATTAACAATTTTTAGAAAATTCATCGAGGGTATTGGATACAAAAAGAAAAAACTCAACAATCACTATATTATCTAAAGCACAGTAGTGCGACGGACAAAGTGTAAGGGGTTTTTGCCTGTTTAATTTACTGATTCGTCAGTACATTACGAGTGTTGATTTTTTTTTCTTCGTGTATCCAATAACCTTGATAAGTTTACAAAAAATGAAAAGTGGATGTGATTATCAGGTATTTATGATATCGTATCACATACCTTGAAAATGTTTTCATAATGTATTTTAATATTATTGCCTATAACTCTGTGTGCCTAATTAATTATTCCCTAATTATTGCCTAAGACGATGTTCTTTATATGAAGCGGTTAAATATAAAATAACAGGGAATTGAAAGAAAGAAACCCGCTTTGATGATTTTATGATTTTGCGTTCTTAGAAACGAAAAGTATTAATGAAAGTCTGTGGAAAGCATTATACATATGATTTTGTTATAAACGAACTTGTTCATTGCAAGAATTTTTTACTCATTACGTGTTGTATGTAAGCTTAAATCCCACCACAACTCAACTACAGCATACTCTCAGCCCTATTTGGGTGAATCTGTGAAACACAATTTAAAATAATGCGGCCGCATACTACATGCTCTACGTACCCGGCTACATTGACAACCAAAAGTTGAAATGTTTGTTAGACCAGCACAAATTTCGTCTGTCATGAGACTCGTGGGTTTGTCTCTAATTGAAAAATGAGAGAAAAATTTCTAATTGAAATATGTCAGCCTTCAGATTAATTCTGCTACTACGCCTTAACTTATCTTGTTCCCAGTTGAAAACAAAAAAATTAAAATAATGACGTTTTACCTCCGTTTCTCTATAAGAGAGGCCACCCACATCACTATTCTTTTTAAGCTTTATTAATCTCAAATGCAATACATTATAGTCCAGGAGCCAAGTAAAAATTTGGTCAATTATTTCCTCTCAAGTGATAATTAGTGGAATGCATCAGAGAGTTGTTTCATAAAGCTTCGTGAACGTCAGCTACGGTTCCGTGGAGTGGATGAGCAGCGGTAGCCTCCGACGCACGAAGAAAAAATAAATAAGTTCAATCATTTCCTCTTACTTGAAAACATGTCAAATTGTTGCTAACCCAATATCTCGAAGGAAGAAATCAATCTGCTGACTATAACACGGTGGATTATACGGCAGCTGATCGCTCGAACAAAAAAAATAAATTTTAACTTTCAATGATTTCCTCCTAACTGAAAATTTACCTGATGCTAGCTAATATGCAATTATGGATAAATATATATGTCAGCTGACTGTATCTCGGTGGAAAGGCCGTCAGCTGATACTTTGAAAGTTATAACGTAGGAGTTAGGCGGGAGCATCTATCGCCTATTTAAATGCATCAGCTGACGAGGTTTCCCTCGACTTTCCGGGAAACCTCGTCAGCTGATGCATTTAAATAGGCGATAGATGCTCCCGCCTAACTCTACGTTTATAACTTTCAAAGTTATCAGCTGACGGCCTTTCACCGAGATACAGTCAGCTGACATTATCTATATTTATCCATTAATTCTAGAATATCTACACGCTAGCATAGCATACAGTATAAAAAGGTACGCTTGGAGGGGATAAGTTGTAGAAAAGAAGGTGACTAGAATAGAAGGGCAAACGTAGTCAGTCGAAGATAGTGTTCAACACGCATTTGTATAGTGAGCGTTAAATCAAATAAAAAATCTCTAATGTAACGCCTTTTTGCGTCTTTTGCAAAAAAAAAAACAATTTCTCATTTAAAATTATTTAATGAAGATAATCTAATCAAGTGCAGTGTTATATTGATTATTCGAAAAAATTATAAACTAGCTGGACACGAAACTGTATTTCCTACACAGCAAAACAATTTTCAGCTGTACCACAGTGAATGTTATCGACGCTTTACGGCTTTGCCACCTTTTTCAAAAAGGGTATTGATGGCTCTTCTCTACCACTATGCAGATCAGAGCTATATCAGCAATTTTTAAGAGTATGTTACATAGCTCAACTATGGTCACATGCACATCTAAAAGTTCCAACTACTGATGAGCCTTCAGACTATAGCTGGGTAGAAATCGACAACAAATTTGAAATCGTCTGGTTTTCATCGATTGATCAGATAACTATTCAGCCTGAAGAAGGTAATTTTTTTATCATTTTGATTATATTAAATTAAATATGCATCCTAATATTTTTTTTAATTATTGTACAGATGATGATGATGATGAGAACATGAGAGCAGACAGCTCTGACAGCGACTCTGACAATGACTCCGAAAGAGATGAGAGTGACACAAGCCAAAGCCAGAATGAAAATGACTAAATTACGTTATTTTTAATCACTTTTTTGTAATAAATATTATTTTATTACCCAGTAGCTAAGCTATAATAAATTATGCATTGATTAATTTACTTATCTCAATATTTTTTCAGTTATTTCATTATATTCTTATTAGTTTTAAAGTATTTATATGGAATATTTATTTCATCGAAGCGTAATGCCGAATAATTCAGGATACGTCATTTCCTCCCAGATGAAAATTTGTTAGCTGATTTTTAGTACACTGCTGTAATTAATTTAAAAAAATCAGCTGACGGAACGTCGAGGGAAACCTCGTTAGCTGATGCATTTAAATAGGCGATAGATGCTCCCGCCTAACTCCTACGTTATAACTTTCAAAGTATCAGCTGACGCCTTTCCACCGAGATACAGTCAGCTGACAAATATATTTATCCATAATTGCATATTAGCTACCATCAGGTAAATTTTCAGTTGAGAGGAAATCATTGTAAGTCAAAATTTATGTTTCGTGTTCGAGTGATCAGCTGACGTATAATCCATCATGTTATAGTCAGCTGATTAGTTTCTTCCTTCGAGATATTGGGTTAGCAATAATTTGACATGTTTTCAAGAAAGAGGAAATGATTGAATTTATTTATTTTTTCTTCGTGTGTCGGAGGCTACCGCCGCTCATCCCCTCCACGGAACCGTAGCTGACGTTCACAAAGCTTTATGATACAACTCTCTGATGCATTCCACTAATTATCGCTTGAGTGGAACTTGGTCATGTATATCTGTCACTGGCTCCTGGACTATTAATGATGAGGGTGGAAAGACAAGGAATTATATGCGTACTACGAATTGGCAGATTTTGCGGCTGCCTTCACAAGTTGATTACATTGTTCTTGTTCATACGACGACAGTTTAGTTAATTAACTGCCCCATTATTTTTAATTGGCAAATTGCCACCGTCAGGATTAGCCGCAACCTTTCAGTTCGTAGCATAGCGCGTTTGACCGCACGGTTACGAGATTGAAAACAAAGACTGTGCACTCAACAGATTCATTTAACCGTTCAAAACTTAAAGTATGATAAAATCCGAGACAGTTCCTGTTGAAGAAAAAAAAATTAAAATCTAGGACAATCTTGCCAAAACCGAGTACGAATGGCTACTCAATCTAAAATATTTATAATTCACTGCAAAAACAAGTACACACTAGCCTTTTAAAACTTAATTACAACTAAAGAAAAATTATTATAGATTCCATTTCCCGGAAAATCCATTGGCTTGCGGTAAGCTAAAACAGAGCTCCAACCAATCTTAATCTTTAAATTAATTACAGCACAATTGTGATTGTCAGTTTATAAAAACAAAATATTTTAGTTGAAAAAAGTTCACAAATATAACATAATCAATTCTAATTGGTAGAGTCAAATTAGCTTCAAAAAGGGGGTTAGGCAGGTAGCTCGGAACAGCCATTTTTTTAAAATCGAATTGATTTGACATCTTAAATATGGTCCTAAATTTTTACGGTCCGACTCAAGACTTAACAGGGTCAAAATTGAATTTGTTTATAACAAAAAAGCGTTTTTTCTTAATATCTTTTTTAAAACTAAAATGTTATTAAATGACAGAATATTATTCAATTCTATATAAAAAAATAGTAGGTCTAGTTTAGTAGGTCTACCCATACATAGACAAATAAAATCAGTTATAGAACTTCAAAGTCACTAAAAAGCGAGAAATAAAACCTATTTTGACAAAATGGAAACCCGACTTCAAAAATCAAATATTCTAAAACAAAAAATGCACTAAATAGTAAAAAAATAATTGCATATTCTTGTGCCAATTTTAGTTCACCTAAGCAAAAATTTTTAAATATATATGTACAATTATTGTTATTTTTGGAGTCGATGTCAGCATAGAGAAATTCACATAACTTTTGGACACCGGCTCCAAAAATAACAATAATTGTACATATATATTTAAAAATTTTTGCTTAGGTGAACTAAAATTGGCACAAGAATATGCAATTATTTTTTTACTTTTTAGTGCATTTTTTGTTATAGAATATTTGATTTTTGAAGTCGGGTTTCCATTTTGTCAAATGGTTTTATTTCTCGCTTTTTTGTGACTTTGAAGTTCTATAACTTATTTTATTTGTTTTCAAATTGTTTTTGTAAACTAGCGTCTATTTATTTCCATTGTTAGTATGGTTGCCTTTCGGTTATATTATACCAACGGAAGCGACTAGCGTTTACTAACTTTGACATTTAAGTAATATGTCTGAACATTCCCCATCCCTAGATGTGTATGATTTTTCATATCAAGCATTTGATGTCAAAAAAATGTTATTTTATTTGTCTAAATATGGGTAGACCAACTAAACGACCTACGAACTTTTAGTGCATTTCTTTATAATACATTTTTTTTATCCGTTGTTGTTTTTTTTTAATTTTTAGTGCATTTTTTCATAACAGATTTTCAGTTTTTTTTACATTATTTTGTTTTTTTTTTGTAAAATTTTTTTTTTTGCGGTCGGTTTTTTTTTGTAAAAAATTTTCTTATTTCCCATTATGAATGAGTATACCCTTTCAAAAAAATAAAAATTCGCAAAAATCGGTTATCACATACAAAATGAGGATTTTCCTCGATTTCCAGGGGATCCCCTCACCAGAATGCGATTTGGTGACAATGGGACCAATCAAACCCTTTAAAACAAAACAAAAAAATTCAAAATCTGAGGTGACAAACATAAAAAAAAAAAAATACAGACGAATTGAGAACCATCCTCCTTTTGGAAGTCGGGTTAATAAATACAATTTGTTATTACCCATGCTTATTTTTATCAACCTAACTACCTTTCTATAATTAGGCGTTCTTTTTGTTTTCAAACAAAAAGTATAAAAACATTTTCAATCGAATAGCACAGAGAGAGCTTTTTTTAAAAATTAATGAATTTCTAACCTGTTGTTTGACTACGTAAGGTTCGTATTTGACGTCGATGTGTTCCCTTTGATATGCGATGAATCGTGTCTAACATTTGTAAACGTTCAACATCTGGTAGTAATGACGATATTTCTTGTAAAATCTACAAATAAACATATTTAAAGTAAAAAAAATTTTCTACAGTTGTTAAATTTACCATAACGAATACAGTTAATAATAAGCTTAAACTCCATTAAGACGGTATGTAGTGGCATACGCGAACGTCATACGGCCACGACCACCTCAATAGACGAGTCGAAATTATATACAACCGTGCCGCGCGACGGTGTTGTCAGGAAGACAATTGACAGGCTAACCATAAGTAATTTAATTTGAGTCGTTACAAAATTTTTTAATGCTTAATTATAAGTATTTTAGCAAATCAGTAATCATAAGACTGCATACTTAAAAAAAATCAGATTCAATTAATTGAATTCTTCGAAACTTAATTTTTTTAAATATTTGATTATCTACTGAACATCCAGCAGAAAGATTTCCGCTGTGACGGTCAACAAATGCTAACTTCTGATTGGTCAACGCGATAGATCGCTGGTATTTACCGCTACATGCCATTTCAATAGTGTGTGCTTTATCTGAAAACAGTCTTGCCAGAATCCAGAGTTCTGGATTCTTCTTGACCTGAGTCTCTTCAACTTACAATCAAACAGCAAGTAGAATATAATATTACATAGTATTTTACGACTACGATTATTGATTACGATTACTCTCTTTAGAATCAGCATATACAGAACAAACTATGTGTAGTATGTCAATAAATAAGTAGTGGATCGGTGTGAGCTAAAACTATGGCATACAAAATCCCTTAAAAATTAGTTTCTTTCTAAATATTGTTCAAAAGTTATATATAAACACTAACAAAATTGTTCTGAATTAATGAATATTTAGTTGGACTTAAATATGGTGACAAATTAATTACTAAACCACATTCCATAAACAGACCCGCCCCTAAATTTTAACAAGGATCGAATCACACTTGCCATTTCATATCATGCAAATTATTTTTTCATTTGGTTAAAGTTTCATATTCTATTAATCTCCACAGTGTACTACTCCTCACACTTAAAGACTTGTGATTTAACACCAAGGTACTATTTACATATGTATGTATGCTTCTGTAACTGCAGTAATTACACATGTTTGGGCTGAAATTGGGGTAAAATTATTCAGTGTATGAAAAAATGTTGTAAACAAAAGTTATTTATATTTAAAAAAGAAACATTTTTTTATTATGAAACTTCTCTTCTAGCCCTGGTGGTTTAAAACATAAATACTTTCCCCCTGAGTGTGGTATGCATGCACCGATTTTGCTCATTCACTGAGAAAGAATTTTTTTAAATAAGCTTCTAAGGAGTGAAATCGGGGTGAAAATGTGTATTGGGGTGCCTTAGAGGCCTGAAATTTGGAAGATATGTTCCTTAGAGAATGTGAAGGTGCACTAAGAATGGATTTTTCGAAAAACTTCAAAGGGGGGAACTTTTGTATTAGGGTGCCGTTTTTTTTAAGTTAGAAACATGAAAAATGGTATTTAGGTTATTAATAAAAAACAATACAATATGTGATTAATCGTTTTCAGAAAATCAACCCATAATGGGGTAAAATAGGAAGCCAGAGTTTTCCTGTTTTTGAGAACATTCTTTAAGTACCATTCACCATAAAATACGTGTTTCCGAGTTTTTGGAAAATGGACCCTCAATGGAGTATAAAACGGGGATGAGAATTTGTTTGGTTTAGTTTTTTCCACCTTAGAGGCATGAATATTGATATTTTGCTTATGACGAAAATCAGTGTTTGACGGGAAGAAATATATTGTTTTACTCAGTGCTATAAGGTCTTTAAAATTACAATTTTTACGAGCCAAGCTACTAAATAATACACTAATGCATAATAAATTAACCCTGGCCCCACCCTAAATATATTTTTTCACATCCTGCGTACACGCGTGATCACATATATACAAAAAATTTAGACCCGAAAAAATCTTATAGTTTTTGTAGTCCAAAATAAGGTTCTATTAAAAGAGAAAAACTGAAAGTAATACTTGAAAAACTTTGTCCTAGGCAATCGTCTAGATACTATTGACTACTATTTAACATTGATTTGACTTGATTATTGATTGATAAAACTTGATTATTCAATACAAAATAAAACTGTTTATGGGTCATCGTTATTTATCGTCATCAACGTTACAAAAAGCCGACATTTTAATAGTTTAGTAGTATGTATATGATAGTAAATGTTTTTATACCCCAAAGGCAGTTATGATAAAGATGTGTACTTTGGGGATATATATGTAATAACAGTAACTGTGAATATTTTATCAAATCTTTACTTTTGTAAGTGAGAGTAGATTTCCCAAGTGTTTATAAGGTAGACGCATTATTCTTATGTTGGTGATGTTCTGTTTTCAAATATAATTAGTTTCATCATCAAAATGTTTTCATTATCCAATTGTTTTAGCTTTCATTCGTTTTGTGAGATTCAAGCGTGGATTTTTCTTACCATAGTAGGAGAAAAATTGGAAATTATGTAAAAACATCTTAAGAAATTTTGGGATAATTTTCATGGACAAAACTGTATGTCTAAAAATAATTCTAATTGGAAATTTAACAGGCCCTTGTTGGGGTTATGTGCAAAGACAGAATTTAAACGAGTGATCAACCAGGCGATAGATGTAAAACACCGTGATCACTGGAAAAAGGTACCGCAACAAAACCTCGGGAAAATACTGTTTCTGAATGTCGATGAGGCTGTTTCTCTATGCATTCAACCTAAACAGGATAAACTTCAGAAGGTTACCGAATTTATCACTGGACATGATCACCTATGCTCACCTACTCGCGTAACTGCGAAACTCACGGTTTCCGTAGGTACAATATTCGGTGCATCTCACCCGGAATAAATAAATCTTCAGGAAAACCTGGTAAGCAAGCTCATGTTTATCCCTCATATGAAGCGAATCTGGTCAGAATGAAGTGAAAGGGGGAGCACAATGGACTGTAAGGTTGAAGTGCAATACTTTTTATACCCCAAGATATATCTATCTATCGGGGATATGCGTATAGAATGGCCCAAATGTGGTACATTTGAAAACGTACGTAAAGTTTTTCCAAAAATGATACATAAGTCTATAGTTTCAAGTTTTTAACGGCTAAGAATGTATCGGAGAAAAAATTTTTATAAAGAAATTGATAAAATCACCTTTTTGTCTGTCTGCTTGCTACCTGTTAACACGAGAACTCAAAAATGAAAAGGTATAACGAAGTAAAATTTCTTGAGAGTGTTTTATACCAAAAGAGAGATAGTGAATGAACAAAATCGGTGCATGCATACCACACTCAGGGGGAAAGTATTTATGTTTTCAACCACCAGAGCTAGAAGTTTAATAATAAACAAATGTTTCTTTTTTAAATATAAATAACTTTTGTTTACAACATTTTTTCATACACTGAATAATTTTGGCCCAATTTCAGCCCAAACATGTGTAATTACTGCAGTTACAGAAGCATACATACATATGTAAATAGTACCTTGGTGTTAAATCACAAGTCTTTAAGTGTGAGGAGTAGTACACTGTGGAGATTAATAGAATATGTAACTTTAACCAAATGAAAAATTAAATTTGCATGATATGAAATGACAAATGTGATTCGATCCAAATTTGTTAAAATTTAGGGGTGGGTGGGTTTATGGAATTTGGTTTAGTAATTAATTTGACACCATATTTAAGTCCAACTAAATATTCATTATTTCAGTACAATTTTGTTAGTGTTTATATATAACTTTTAGACAACATTTAGAAAGAAACTAATTTGTACAGGATTTTGTATGCCATAGTTTTAGCTCACACCGATCCACTACTTATTTATTGACATACTACACATAGTTAGGCTCAGTTTAATAGTTTTGGCTCAGCGATGATTAGAGCGAGAGCGAGTTAATCTTTGTGTCGAAATTGCTGCTGCCAATGATTAAAATTCCAAATTTGGAGTAAACCGTAAAAGTAATCGACTTTTATAAAGAGTATCTTTTTGTAGTAAAAAACATACTTCATCTAAATTTATCCAAAGTCTTTTGTTTCCATGAGCGTCGAAATTGAGGGAGATTATCAAAATCCCCACGTTTTACACGTATGTTTTGATATGGCCAAAATTATCATATGGGCTATTTTTCTGATAAAACAGTATCACCATATAAAAATCGCGCAAGCCATTTGAATTTAAAAAAAAAAACTATTTCAAAACTGCACCTTCAAATGCATACAGCCCTCAAACGGCGCAACATTTATTAGGGAAAATTTACATCTATCGTCTTGTTTTAAGCCATAGTATAGGCGTTGTAAAGACCTCTTAGGGACACCCTGTATATTATGATACTTTATTTTAGATAAATATGAGGTTCCGTGGGTGTTTCTCTCGAACTGTTTGTATAAAAAATCTAATCAAACTCGTAATGATTGACAAACAGAAAAGAGATGAAAGAAATTGCTTGAAATCGACGGGAAAAATCGGAAAACTTTAATTTTTTCGTCTGTATATTATGATACTTTCTTTTCTAGTTTAGAAAAATATGAAGTTCCGTGGGTGTTCAGAAAATTTCTCTTGAATTGTTTGTATAAAAAATCAAATCAAACTTGTAATGATTGACAAATAGGAAAGAGATGAGAGAATTAGATATGTTAATAATGTATGTAAATTTTCAAATTAAAATTAAATTTTCAAATTTTCAAGTTACACTTACAAGTTCCAGGAGAAGGCTGTTACCTTCCTTGCGTTGTTCATTCTTTATTCGATGTTGCCGTTAATATTTCGAAGTAATCAACGATAATGGATTATGTACTTACAGTAAGTTTATTTAAACCAACCAATGATTCCATCAAATCACCCAGACATCGATGTTGACCATATCTTCTGCATAATTCTAATATTTTATTCATTGGACTTAAATTGCGCACTTCATTGTGTGGCAAGGCTTTTTGATATTGTAAGGTAATCTCTTCATTATCTGAAAAATAATCAAAATGTTTTTAAACGTGTCAAGGATACGAATGATTTTACTTTGAAATAATTTATGAAATTAAAACTAATTTAAAGATCATAGACCTTCGACTAACTGAGAAAATGTGCTAGCTATTACACTATGCCTCGATTAGACGGAGGTCTCTATGGTTCGAGAACTAATGTTTACATTATCATTTTCACATTTTTAATTTATAACATAAGTAGATTAATTCTAAATAGTGGACATGTCGTTGTTTCAAATAACTCTTAATAATCGTTTTAGATTTGATTTGTATTTAGTATGACAAAAAGTATGGGAAAAACCAACTATTAATCTAAATACTGATATGCAAAAATTAACTCGTTAACCAGAAATCGAACCTCGGGCCTCTGGATATCTAGTCCAGCGTGCTTACCGCTACCCCAAAGACGACTCTGACGTAAGAGCCAACCCTTTCATATCATTCTTATTTTTATTTTGACAGTATTACTTTCTGTTGAAATTATTATTCATATATTTGTTTGTGTATACCAATGTTTGTCAAATTCCCTTTAGGTTACGTAAGACAAATTCTAGTAGACTGGCGTGCACTTTATAAACAAATGTCATGCAACTATTAATCTATTGAGAACAATTTACAATTTGGCAGATAATATGGCAATATGAATTTGGAATTAGGAAACTACATCTACCGGACAAAGATTAACAAAGAACAACAACTGTTACAACAAGACTCAATGAAGGGGTTTAAGCTGCGAGATTTCTTTGACAGATACAAGTGAGGGTGGACATTAGTTCGTTCAATCACCTTCAGTTGAAAATTGGCATTTAACAGATAGTTTCAATGTAGATGGTAGAGATGCAGCCGCATTCAATCCTTTATATTGATTTTTTAAGGTAGTATAATCAGTGTTTCTCGAAATAGCATTCTTTAATGTATGAAAACCATAATTAGGCTTTGAACATAGCAACTCATGCCGCACAGTGGTCAAACTTTTTGGTAAGAAAATTAAATTTAAATCTGCATTCTGTGTTAATTCTAAAATATCTTGTGCCCAAAACCATCCTTTATTCGCTGCATCCATAATACCCGTTAATGGTTTAATTAAGCCGTCATTCACTAATTTACTAAATATCCCTAACGTATGCAATTCATCTAAATATTCACGCCGCTTCCAAGAATCAATATGCCATGAATTTTCATATGATGCTAAAAATAAACGATTTAAAAACGGCCGTAACAGTGGTGCTAAAAATCGCTTGTCTTCATCCAAAGCACGATACAACCATTTAAGAACTTGAGCCACTAATGTATTATCGTTGTCCAAAATAATTTTTAGCATTTTCATTTCTTTGCTGACAATTCGAAAAAGAATCTGTTTCGAATTCTCTAATTGTATTTCAGTTTTAGTCCATACATATCGATTACGAATTTTCACATTTTTTGTGTAAAATTTAAACGCTTGATCCAAAATATAATTTAATATGTAAATTAATTTTTCATTATCAAAAAATATATATGGATTTCCAGTAATTACTTCATGCATTTTAAGTATTTCCATAAAAACAATTTTCAAATACTCTAATTGTTTCTTTGTAAATTGAGATGCCGCAGCAAAATTTTTATCCTTAAATTCATTGGTAAAGCTTAAACGGTACGATTTATTAATTGATGGTGGTGCTAAATCTGCCATAATTTGTACCCATTTTAGTGTTAATTCACTTTGAACACGGTCACGTATTAAATTATCATTATCAAATTTTTGTATTAATGTTGATTCCTCATATAAATGTTCTAAAAATGATAAAATTTGTTCAGCATCCGCGATAAAATCATCATCGGCACATATATTTAACATAAAGAATATATTCTGTTTAGGGAATATGTATGAGCGTTGAAATTCATTACGTAATGATATTACTAAATTATCAAGTATCTTTAACACGTGATACGATAACATTTCGGGTAACCAATTAATTAAAAGTTTTGATGGACTTGTATAGGCATTTTCCAATTCTAACCATAATAATGTTAAAATAATATTCTTGGTTACTAATTTCAATTTCACCTAAAATCAATTAAAACAAAGTTAGATATAAGATTTATACAGCGTGTTTTTTTAATTTCAGTATTATCTTAAAAATTTACTGCAAATAGAGCTTTTTTTCAAATTAAGTATAAAGTGTTATTTAGAGGTAATATGTATCGAAATGGTATTCTAATAATATAGTAAATATATATACAGAAATACAAAAGTTTGAAATTTGAAAAAAAATAGATAACTCAAATTTAATACTGAGGTGAATTAATTATACGTAAGAGCCTAACACAGCTGTTGACGAAATGATAAGGCTTTTGCCGCATGTGCAAGAAGCTCCGTCTCCGATTCAGCGTGTATTTTTTTCATTTCAGTATTAATCAAAAAATTAACTGGATTCTGTTGTTTATCAAATTAAGTGTAAATTGTTATTTTCATTTACTATATATTGACTGTACAGGTAATATATAATAAATTAGCATTCTGAAACATTCTTCAAGCAGAATATTACAGTGAAAAATTGCAAGCATAGGTACTTCTGTGGTGATTAGATTTACGTATATACATGAAGCCTAGGCCTACCGTTGTCAAACTGCAAAGGGTCACTGAATGCGCATAATAAAATAAAAATTTACTATATATATGAAATTTATTAGTGTCAATTTCACAAATTTTGCTTCATTTTGGAACACAAACGGAGAAATATTCATTATTTTATTATTTGTCTGAAAATTTTATTACAAAGGTTATATTTAGTGAAATCAACAATAGGAGCGAGAGAGATTTTATGTTATCGAAAAGGCATATCTTCCGTTCTTATAATTGTGTGGTGTTATGCAAAAAAGAGTTAGCTCGCAGGTGGCTGGTTTTGAGCTAATTGACTTCAAAATCAGTAATATGATAGCTGATAAATGTAATACTTCCTTAAAATTTTTATTTAATTAGGTTTTGAACAGCTGATTGGGCTTGAATCATTTTTGCACATTGTAGGGAACAACGTTTTCGCCCACTTGGGTGGGATAACTCTAATTTTCATGTTTTGTGGGTTGAACGCTTTTTGCATAACACTATCCAATTAACTTGAAGTAAAATTATCATCAGTATGATAAGAATTTTTATCCGATTCATACGAATTGTGGATTTTTCCAAATAAAATTCAATTTCAAATCAAAATGTAGTCGCCTAGAGGGTTCCACCGCTTTCAAGCATTGCTGGTCGAAATTTAGATTCAAGATGGTGGTGCGAGTAGTACGACCATTTTTGTACTTAGGATGATGACTCCTCATTTCTTGGTAACGTTTGTAATATTATGACAAAAAATTCTACTGAAGCATGCATCTTCAAGAACAAACGTTATAATCTTTAAAATACAGTTTAAAATCACTGTATATGTTGTTGTATAACACAAAATCAATTAAGAATGAAACTTACTTGTCGATTAATTCTCATTAAAAGTATATTTAGAATATCCAAAATTTTGTTTGGTAAACTCGATGTACCATAATGCGACATCAAAGTATTTCTCGCTGCTGGAAAACAAAGACGCCATACTACTGATTTTGTGTCCGATTTTAATGACGAACATGGTGCAATTGAAACCACGTACATTCCCTAAGATAATTATAGAAATTAAAATTTTACTCTGGTTTTTCTACAAAATTATTGTAAAACTATTTGAATTTTCTACATGCAATATATACCCAATAATACTCATGTGTGGGTTGAAAAACAAACTAGGATTCCACAATTTTAGATAATTTAAAAAGACATATCTATTCGGTTCCTTTTAAAATGCTTGACGCCGAATTATTTGTTAAAGATTAAATCAAATGCCTAAATTGTTTTTCTTACTTGGTTTAATATTTGGCAAATGAAACTTCACAAAGAAAACATAACAAGCAACATACATTTCAGTGTATGAGAGAGTTATTTCCTTTTCAGTGTAAATGGGAGGAATTGATTATGGTAGATATTTTTGATTCAAGAAAGCATCAACTTGTATCGCAAATCAATGTTTTTTTCTTTATTGAAAAATTAATAAATGTAAAAAATAATGTTGAATAAAAAGGATTTTGTATACGTGGAAACTCTGAGAAAGAAGTTTTCAGTGTCAAACTCCATGGCCAAAATATCAATGACTTAAACAAAAGCAACTTCATGAAAACAATTCAAGTGATGGCTAAATTCAGAAGATAATGGAGATCATAGCATTCAAGATACTACGGCCAATTCCAGTATACTGAAAGTAAAGATCCAATTTTAATTACACATATTATTCCTGAACTAAGAAAAATGCACACAATGAAATTCACATAAAAGTTTTCAATTATCTGTTTTTAAACAGCTAGCTATAATTTCCTTCGTAATATTTCTTTCTTTGTCAAGCGTGTTAGTAACATGGTCAAAGTATACCAATCACAAGAAAGGAGTAATCACACATACACAAACACTGCACTTGTTTATAAAGTTACCGTTCAAGTAGCCGAACGTTCTACGGCGTTATATCTGAGACATTATGTCTACCTGGAACTGAGAAGTTATGGGTTCGAATCCCGATATCGGCAGTTTGTCAATTATTAAGAAAAAAAAGGGGGTGGTTAAATGACAAAACTGTCGGCGTATGGACAAGAACGAAGTAAACGGCCATGCTTGTGAAGGTTTTCTGCAGTTTCCTTCACGAACTCCAGATGAATACCGGCATAGTTCCTATCAAAGTCGGCTGCAGCCGCACTTCCTACCAATTCCTAGTCTACACACAAAAATTCCTTCCACTCCACTCACATCCTCACATCCCTAAGCATCACAATAGACCTTATGGTCGAAGTGTGGCCATCCAGGGCAGCCGCTAAAATCTATCTATCTACATATAAAGTTACAAGTAAAGTTGCATGAAATAGAAATCTTCTCTATTTTGATATAACTAAAAACTTACATAAATAAATAATACTGCGCTTGCTCAGTAAAACAATTAATTGCAGACTTGCATCAAAACTTTCAGGTGTAAAAACAGTCTAACATTTTTAATAAACAGAGGAAATTAAGGACGTTGGGTCAGTACAATCATATTTAATAAAAAAAAATCTACTCCAAAAATTCATATCGGTTTGTTAATTTATCAACGTGGTATTCAATTGTAAGTATACTATAAATGTCGCTTATACATCCCTTGCGGAGCAATCAGCTGAGTAGATAAATATATGTATATATAAAATATATAATTACTTGCGTTACATTAGAATCTTTTAATTAATGTGGATATTTGTATATGCATGTTTCCACTTATGTTTATCCACTATGTAAAATATCACTGAGATGCCATTATATTCTCCGTAAGATCACGTGTGACCAGTGGCGTAGCGTGGGTATCAGCCGCCCGGAGGGGAAGAAAATTTTGCCGCTCTCTTATTTATATATTAGGTATTTCAATTTAAAAGACTATAATATACAGTAATTCTAAAGAACTTTTCGGCAAGAACAGTCATCATTATTGTGTATTGTACAGGTTACAAAGAAAAAAGTCATGTATATATGTTTTACAATATAATAATCACATTTATTACAAAAATTCTTACACGTATGCCACTGATATTGATATAACAGGTATAGAACACTTATGATTATACCTTGACGATCAACAAGATTAAGTTATTAGCGATTTGAATATAAAACGCAAATCAATTTCCAATTAGAACGATACTGTTAATATTTATATTTTTATTGAAAAATAATATACTTGTTAGAATTAAAAACAAAACTTCTGTCTTTAACTAAAACTTTATTCGTCTACTTTTTTCAAAATATGAAATGGTTCAAATATTTACAAGATATTATTATTATTTATTGTGAAATTTTTCCGCCCCCTAAAGGTGCCATCCCTGCCGCCTCCACTACGCTACGCCACTGCGTGTAATTTGATGATGCAGTAATATAGATTTTTTTCAACAATATTTCATTGTATTTAAAGATTTTTTCGCCATTTTTTTGCGAAGTGACTCAACGTCTTTAAATCAATATTATGTTTAAAATTATTATTTCGTACCGTTTGTGCGGTCTTGTAGTAAACTAAAAATTCAGGATGTGTCATATCAACACGATGCGGAAAATCACTAGACGCTGGCCATCCATCTAAACCAATACCAAGTATTAAATATACTTCTACATCACCATTTCGATGTAAAGCAGGTGATAAGAATCCAATACGTAAGCGTATACCAGTTGGTTCTTCAACGATAGCTATGCGAAAGTCACGAGGGTCTGGATATCGTACTTTCTCATTTCCAGCTAATAAAATTATATTCTGTTTAAGAAGATAAGTTATTTACTAATTTAGAATCTATACTTTACGATTCATAACTTAAAACAAATGAAAATAACAACTAACTGAGTTAATGGTTTAAATATCCGGTATATACTAATTTCATTATCAATGCGTGAACTGCTTATTTAAATTTTTACACACGTATAAATGTACAAAACTACATTTAAGTAGTGTAATATTAATGGTACTGATTATACCATGTGTTTATTTGAAAAATTACCACTTAATTATTTTATATAAAATAAGCATTTTAGAAAAAATGTTTCAAAATAAAGTTTCACAGTTTTAAGGGGGATGCAATAATTATAATTTTGTTCTATGCATCCGTGTCCGTGTGGTATAGGTCCAATATTTCTGGTGTATATACAAAATTTATGCTAATTTCACGCCTCCGTATTCACACCAAAACTAGGGAATGTATAAAAAAAAGTTATTGTATTTAAAGATTTTCCCTATCGCGAACCGTTTAAAAAATCAGTTATACCTCGCAAGTACGGATGCATGGAACAATAATATAATTATTACCTTATATTTTCCCTTTTAAATTGTGAATCTTTTTTTTGAAAAAATTGAATTTTTTTATAAAATGTATATTCTAAAAAATATGGTAACTTTTCAAACGACCACATATACATAATTATAGTTTTGTAATTTAAGTGTAAGTGCAAAACTATTCAGTTTATGAAAAAAAGTTGTTTATATTAAAACACCTTTTTTTGCCTTTAAACTTTAGTTCTATTTCGGTTTTAAAGATGGGGAATGCAAGGTTAAATTTTGCCCTTTTGACCCCACTTTTTGGCTTCAAAATACACACTCAAAATTTCAGCTCGTTATCGCATTTTAAATAAATGAATACACAAAAAATATTTATATTTTTATAGTAAGAAGTAAATAGAGGCAATGGGTATATTCTTTTTTGCCGTCCCCTAATAACATTCGCGAATAAAATCATGAATCTGTTATGTCTATGAAATATGAGATCTGTAAAGGAAAAACATACTTGGCCCATAAAATAATTGTTCTTGAGATGAAACTTTTAAGATTTGATAAATAATGGATGCATCAGCAACTTTACCAGCTACTCCACAATTCTGTGATTCATCCACTTCATCAGGATTATTTGGAGAATCACCACCTGCTGATAATGCTAAAAGCTCTACAAAACGTTCTTGAATTTTATCTCTGCAATTTGAATAACATTGAAGTACTAGTAAAAATATTATAATAATAAATGTAACTTTTTCGAAAAGCATTTAATTGAGACACAATTCCATAATGACATAAAAATTTAAAGCTAATGACTATAAATAATATACACAATTCATATCAATTATCAAGATTAGGTTCTTCCTCCTTTGGTTTTATTTTTGGATTAGAAATAGTCTAGACATATTTGTACGAGTATATTAATTTTGAGTATTTTGCCTACTTCCCCCTGAAAACATTTTAGTACTAACAAATCTGTTATGTTATAATAAGTAATTATTATAACATTATTAGTAATAGGGAATATGCATGAAAATTTTTTTTCACATTTATTTTCAGAATATGAAAATACAGTTAATACTGTAATACTATTTAAAAACGAAACTAAAATCCGACAAATATCAAGGAAGCTATAAGCTTTTAAAGATTATTATCTGTCTCTTTCTTGCAAAAATACTAAAAACGGAGTTTTACGTGTATTTTAAATGGTGAAAGTGTAATATGACGTCACATAACATATCAAGAGGACTATCACCCTCTTTGTCTAATCGGGAATTTCAATCATTCATATCTCGCTTATTTTTAAAGTTATTTAAAAAGTAATTTTACCTTGATATTTGTCAAGTAAACATGCTTCAATTCAAGTGAAAAAAAATTTTCATGCATATTCCCTATTATATATAAGTAATTATTATTTAAGTAAGCAAATTTTTATATCGTTATTCTTCGTGGCAATTGTCTTGAAAATGGATTGAGATATAACTATTTTACTTAAATAAAAAAACATAAATATTTGTTTTATTGCATGAATTATATGTTTCTCCTTATTTTGTTTTTTTAATGAATAAATGATTTTATCTATACTTTGGAAATGAATATATCTAACAACAAAAAGAGAAAAACTAGAGCACTATAAAAAAATAAGGCACCAAAAAGTTAAATCTAATGCTGGAAACAGAGATATATAATATTAATATACCTCCTATAGTAGTCAGGGCAATAAAGGTGTTCCATTCCCAAGCTTCAAAATGAAACTTCAAACTCTGTTAAACTCTTTGTTTTGTCGTCGGTGTCAAAATAAAACAATCAGTAAGGGACAACGCACTCCAAAAGAGCAAAACTGCTTTAAACAGTGTTAGTCAGCCTAACAATGTTTTGCTAAAATAGAACATAAGAAATTATACATTGCATACGCACACTGATAAAAAACGTTTTGTTTTGACTAATGTAATTTCCTATGTTATATTTTTAACAAAACAGTGTTAGGCTGATTAACACTGTTTAAAGCAGTTTTGCTCTTTTGGTGTGTGTTGGCACGAAGTTTGAAACAACATTTCCAAAGTAAACCAGGTTAGTCAGTTAGCCTAAAAACAATTTACTTCTGAGAATCTAAGGTCAACGCCTTTCTGTCGGGACACACATACTAATTTGTCACTCACACTACAGCATTAGACTACATGCATGAAAAGTATAATATTATCTTATCATAATCAGTCCCAATCTATGTTAGCTCAGTCTATGTAAAGTACCTACGCTGGCAAAAAAGTTTAATATTCTTAGCAACTTACTTAGTTTACTAAGGGCTTAATTGTTCCAAACCCAATAACTAAGAGAAACTATAACTGTGAAAATTACGATAATTAAGGCACATCTTAAATCGACTGTAATAATTTGAGCACCACCCATAATCGCAATTCACCAATTTGAATTTACATAAAGCCTAAAAATTTGTAGCCCAAAATTTCGTCTCGTAAGAAATGAAATAAATGTAAGATTTTTATTCAAAATAATTGTCTTTAATTGTGCCAAATACACTCATCATATCCGAGGTATTTATCAAATCACTATATTTTATCAAATATACTAATGATATCCCTATACTCGTATTTTAAAGTGGCGCAAATATTGTTTAAGTGATTGTATCATTTTTGTCCTTGATATCTTAACAGACGAAAGGGCGTATACTTCAATCATAATGATTGAAGCAGCAGCCTAATTACATAATATAATAACTTTGATTATTCAAAAGTAAAACATAATATCTACCTTCTCAAATATCCATTTGATGTGAGAAATTCAGACCATTCAGTTAAATTATTGCCTTGTAAAACAATACGAACAAATCCTTGAGGAAGAGTTTCATCTTCCGTGTCATCAATCAAACGACAAATTACCTCATTTTCTATGTCAGATTCATTTAGTGACGATGATGCTGTTGTTGATAATTTATCAAAGCGTACTAAATATTCAAAACGTTGGGTATATTCTGTCTGAAATTGAGAATGTTAATATTGTTATTGTTTATTTCATGTGATTGTCTTTAAGTTTTTTATAAATTTTTGTACTATCTTTGCTTTGTAAAACAATCGTATGGACGTATGAAGTGATATATAATTTTATACTTCTTATAAAATTATAACAGGGACAATTCTCATTGATATATATAGATCAATAATACCATCTCATAATACCAATATATATAAATACCAATATATATTGATCTCATAAGATCAATATATATGGATCAATTATCTCAATGGAACAATTATCTCATTGTCCCACACATAGAATAGTTTCGCAGCGCCTCTTCATCACGACCATTGTACTAATTATTTTCAAATGTGCCTCACTGATCTGAGTTCCAATACTACAGTCTAATTTACTGGCTATGCCAACAAAAATAACAAGTTTGGGCATTCGCAAACAGTATTTATTTCTGTTATTAACGTAGGCGCTTTTAATTATTTGGTGAAACTAAACGTGGTATATACAAGACATTTTAGTTATTAACTCAGTTAATTGTTATTTATACTTGTTGTTATAGAATGTGATATTGATATTTATCATTACATTTAAAACATATCTACCTATTGATTTAACAATAGGGAAGGAATATGCATGAATTTTTTGAATGTTTTGAATTGGTCAATTACATTATTATATAAAATGACTGGGAAAAAAAACCGTTAACAAAAACGATAAGCAATAATATGAAAAAATTTTAACTAACTTTTGGCAGTGAATGTATCTTTAGTTTAAATCAACAAAAACATTTATCATTTTTCTTTCTATATCATATAGGTATATGTTTCTTTCTATTTATAATTTCTTTCTCAACATCCGTTTAGTGATGTTAACAAAATTGTGCAAAATTGTTAATATAAAGTTCAAGTTATATAATTTGGGACATCACGTAGATTTTTTAATGAGAATCGAAATGAATTTAATGTATTGAGGGAACAAATCTCCATAAGAACAAATATAAAATTCCAATTTTTTTTAAATGTAATGACTTGTAAACAGCTTAATAAATCGGTTTGAAATTTTTACAAGAGCTTTAGCATTAAGGGGCATTCTACTAAATTGTCGTTCGTTTCGTAGGATTTTGACATACCTCCCTAACATCCTTATGAAGTGAAAGTATTATTTGGCTAACATCGCTAAGTATGCATGAACGAACATAATTTTGATTTTTTAAATATAAAATCAGTTTAGATCTTTAGTTTTAAGAATTTCTTGTTATTAAAATGTATGTACGAGTAGAAAAAAAACTATATCAAGTACCACATTGTCTGTATATAAATATGACGTCCAAAAAAAAAACTCACATCGGATGACGGATAGTGTTCTTCATGTAATTTAATTAAAAACTTTGATGAAAATTTTGAATCTATAGCTCCGACCCCACACAAAAGCCTTTGAACTAAACGTTCAACAACATCAGATATTTCCTTATGACCTGAAATCATTTTAAAAAAATTCCCTATTTTTAATCAGGCAAAAAACAATTATACTCATTATACTCTGAATTCCTCGTAAGAAACATTATCTCATAGTCTGAGCTGTTTACCGACAAAAAATATATCGACTAGATTATACATTAAATACTGATATGAAAAAATTAACTCGTCAACCAGGAATCGAACCTCGGGCCTCTGGATATCTAGTCCAGCGTGCTTACCGTTACACCAAAGACGATTCTGACGTAACAGCCAACTTTTTCATATCATTCTTATTTTTTATTTTGACAGTATTACTTCTGTCGAAGTTATTATTCATATATATTTATTTGTGTATACTTAAGCGTCAACAATACGATGTTTGTCCAAATTCCATTTCGGTTACGTAAGACAAGATTACACACTTACATTTTGTATCTCATCTTCAAAACTAGGGTTGCCACCTCAAAATTATGGAAAGCCGGGAGTTCAACATATATTATGTCGATCTTGTCTGAAGATCGGGAAGTCCATATATCATTTAGAAAAATGAGAAGTGGAGGATTTACCGGGAAGGCAAAGTGGGTAGCTGCCTAGGGAAGCAAATTTTAATCGTTTACAGTTTATCACTAAATATACCGCTACTTTGGTGATCAAAAATATAATTTTTAATTTGAAAGCGTATAAGTCTAAAACATTCTCGAATCAATGAAAATAACAATTATATTGTTATAATATTCTCTTTTTTGTGTCAATATATCGAAAAAATATGATATAAAACAACTACACAAAGAGAACTAACTACTACCAATATGAGACGAAAATCGCAAATTTACAATAAATCAATAGGGAATATGCATGAAAATTTTTTTTCACATTTATTTTTAGAATATGAAAATACTGTTAATACTGTAATAATATTTAAAAACGAAATTAAAATCCGACAAATATCAAGAAAGCTATAAGCTTTTAAAGATTATTATCTGTCTCTTTCTTGCAAAAATACTAAAAATGGAGTTTTGCGTGTATTTTAAATGGTGAAAGTGTGATATGACGTCACATAACATATCAAGAGGGCTATCACCCTCTTTGTCTAATCGGGAATTTCAATCATTCATATTTCGCATATTTTTAAAGTTATTTAAAAAGTAATTTTACCTTGATATTTGTCAAGTAAACATGCTTCAATTCAAGTATAGTTCATATAATTCAAGTAAATTCAAGAAAAAAATTTTTCATGCATATTCCCTATTCTAACTAATAATGATTGGCGTCAAGCGAAGAATTTGGTATAATTCCATCTTCTAATTATTAGTTCTAATTAATAACGGTTATAGCATCAAGCGAAGCATTAACGGTTTGTATCATTCAACTTCAAACAACTATGAAAGTTAAAGCATATAATTAATATAGACTAACAAGTCATTGATTTAATTAATTAACATCAATATTAAAAAATTGGTATAGTATTGTGACGTTTAAGTATACACAAGAATAATATATTGGAATAATAAGTTAGTAATTGACAAGCTAATCAAGCGTGGTGTAACGGTAAGCGCATGGGCGCGATATCCGCGGCTCGTTTCCTGGCGGATTAATGAGTTATTTATTTGTATTAATATTAATTAATAACAATATTGTTATTATTATTATTTTTATTTAGATTCATATTTAGAATTATTTTTGCAAAATATATTAATTTTGGTTAGCAAAATTTGTTCCCAATGAACTCGGGAAGTCTGGAGATTTACCTTTGAAATCGGGAGTCGGGCGAAAATGTACGATTTCGGGAGTCTCCCGACGAAATTTGGAGTGGTGGCAACCCTATTCAAAACCATTTATAATTTCAAATTCGCTTCCTTTACCTAGATCAGTTTTTTGTAAAGGGGGCGAATTTGAAATTTTATTTCAAAAACCTAGAGTTCTCACTAATTATCATTCGATAATATAATGTTTAAAACCATTTATATTATAAAAACATGGAACAGTTTAATGTGACCTCATTCCATAGCTTTCAGTATCTTGCAATCATTATGACAAAAAAATTGTTTAATAAAATCAAATTATACCTGTTACACTTGTATATTGAGTAGAACTAGATGACGATGTTTGTAGATCACCAAGATAACGATTTAAAGCACCCAATTGTTCTTTGGAAAATGTCATTTCTGTACAATTTAATTTTAATTCTTTTAAACCATTGCCATCACCAGTATAATTATAAATTTTGTTTATGTTATTTTTATACCGATTCGATGAATTTTTTGCATCATTTTGTTGATTCCACCCACAACTTATGAAAGATTTTGCAGCTGCCTAATAATCATAAAAATTTACTTACATATAAATAATGAAAGTTAAAAATATAACTGTTGCAGAAAAGGAAGATCAATTTTTGCTTATATACATCCCTTACATATCAAGCACATATTAATTAGATTGGATGACTTTAACCAATCGAAATTAATTAGTTTGACGGGATTGTTGTAATTCGTTTTTCGATATCTATATTTTTTGAAATGAAAAATCTTAAATTTTGTAGAGCAGTTAAATTTTTTTTACTCGAAAATAAACTATCAGATTCAGCATATGTAGGCATCTGTACATACATGAATAATAGTATTTACATAAGTGTAGTAAAAAAGTAAAATATGCAGAGATAGAACTCAGAGATAGAAACTGCATTCCATATAAATTTCAACTGATTATATGAAACCATCAGCTTCATGCAACTTATTGTAAAAAACGCATGTCAGTCAGTTTTGTAGAATAATATTGTATTCGTATTATAATACGGGATTGACAACATGACAATTTCTTACTTGCTATAAAACTAACCGCTGATAAGAAGTTTCCGTATCCTTTATATTATACAAACAAAAGTGTTTTTCAATCGCTTATAAATAAACCAAACAATACTTATAACATGAAATCATGAAACTAATCAGTTGCAAAAAACTCAATTAAACCTATGAAACTAAGGTTTCATGAAACGCAGTGCATCATGCAGAAGTGCATCATGCCTGAATGTTTTCAGAAGTTATTTTATCTTGATAGTGAAATTTTTAATTGACTTATTAGCGAATTTCCTAAGAGAAAATAGAGCTATTGCTCCCGTACCGAAGTCAAAATTTCGCAAAAATTTCTTCAATGTCCATCGATCCTACCTAATACATGTCAAAAATCACCATTTGTAAAATTTATATATATATATATATATATATATATATATATATGGACATATATATATATATATATATATATATATATATATATATATATATATATATATATATATCTATGTACTATGAACATATATATATATATATATATATATATATATATATATATATCTATGTACATATCTATGTACTATGGACATATATATATATATATATATATGTGTATCTGTAATCACTCTAGCGGTCACAGTTTTCATTCTATCGGAATGAAATTTGGTATTTGAGGTGGTTTTGATATTCAAAAGGTCAAGTTCGTTAATGGGTAAAATCGGACAAGGGGGGTTTAGAGAAACTAGGTTGAAACCAGAGTTGCAAAAAGTGCATTTTTTGGAACAATATTGCTTAAATTTTTCAAATTATTAATTAGGTTTTTTTATTTTTTGAAAAATGTTAAAAATAATTCAAAGTATACATACATACAATACATTGAATACATACTCTGGAATTTTTTTTAAACTGTATACGTGATTTTGATGGCATGTGGCACATGTCACCACTAATATTACGTCTATATATAAGTGAAATTTTGTAATTTTCTGATCGCTGTAGGAATAAAAAAATAGTTATTCATCACTACTTGGCATATCTCCGTGTAAGCCCATCTTAAAAGTGCTAAATTTGTTATTTCGCGATAACTGTATACACAAGTGTGCTTATCTCTACACATGCCTTACTTAAGTGTTTATTTCGATCGTTTATTTTTTTCGAAATTTTCTAATCGTAAACGAATTACTCTCCAACTCCATTAACTATTTTCAATATTTAAATAACAAAAATTTCAATAATCATTAATTTGACCTTATGTGCTATTTTCATGTTGTGCAATACAAAGTATTTATTTTCGAAACAAAATAGTATTTTGATACACAATATGATACTAATTTTAATTTTTTTGATCTATATGGAACTAATTATTTCCTTTTTATAAAATTACTATCAATATTAATTAATAAAGATAAATTTTTTCTAGAATACTGTTGCAAACTTATTTATACACAATAAAATCTGGTGTAAATCATAGGTGGGCAGGGTTTGACTTTATAAGCTCTGAGTGAGAGGTAGGAACAGAGATTAAATAAATATAGGGTACCTACCAATTATTATTTTCTTTTTTTAATCAAAACATTTTCTGAAAAAAATATAATAATACCAACCCTTTTTTATGGTCACTATCTATTATAATTATACAAAGTATACACTATTGACTATAGTACTATACAATTCATTGAATACATACTCTGGAATTTTGGGCTGGTAATTTGGGTCATAAAATATACATTTTTAATATATTTGTGTATGAATAAAACATAAATCTTTTGATCTTTTACGTTTACCGCTTGAATATTGTAAACCGCTTGTAAATTTTTTGATGGTTTAGCTTTAGTTTAGATTTTAGAATTAGGTTTTTGGAAATTCCGAATAATTTGCCAAAAGTATTCATATCGGAGAACTGATAAACAATTATATACCTGATTTAATGATTTTTTCTTAGTAGAGGGTATATTGTCATGGGAATTTGATGACATTAAACATGCCAATGATAAAGCTGGGTGGGTAGGGGTTAATTTGTTACTAATTTCTAAATGGTTAAATTTTACATAAAGTGGGAATTTTATGATAGCTTACTCAACCTGACTGAGTTGTTTTGATTTAGTCTACTTTGAATTAAAAAAGTGAAAAGTACTATTCGTGCTATTGAAAATTATTTTTCGCATAATTTCTTTTTTCAAAAAAAATAAAAGTAGTGGTTTTAATAATGGAGAATACATCGCAAGCCGTCTTGGATAAGTTCAGCACTGGAGGTGCGGCGCCGTCTGCGAAGAAAAGGAGGATATTTTTTGGCATCAACGATTTAAGAAAACTGATATAGAGGTAATTTGCCTATTTTGTGGTAAAACGTTTATTTGTTAAAAAAGATGTAATTTCCAACGTCATTATACCGCGAAGTAAACCCTATTTGTATAATATTTAAATAAAGACCTTTATTATTATTATTACCGCTAAACATTCTGCCGAGTTTGATAAATTCGAAATAGGGATAGCAGAACGCGATCGCGTAATTGCTGTTTTTAAAATAACTATTTTGAATCATCGTCCGCCAAAAAATTTTATATTAATAATGCTGCATTGGTAGGACAAACTGTATTGAAACATCGTTGCTTACTTACTCTCACTTTCTTATGGGGAGTCCCGTGGTTCCGGAGAGCCGTCTACGCACACCTCTGGTGTAAATAGCCCACATACATATAAAATAATAGGATCGGTCTACCGCTCCTTGGTAGTAGGATTATGCCTAGTTCACAGTAGATAGAACAAGTTCATAGTAGACTGGCATACTCTTTGCATGGTTATTCACTTCAAATTATTTGAGCATATATATTTAAATAATAACCACTTCTTAATACTTAAAACATCAATTCTATTAGGTTTCTGGGACGTGTCTTTGACAAGAAATTAACGTGGGGTCCACACCTCCAATCCCTGGCAGCGAGTTGCCGCAAGGCAATGAATGTACTTGAGGGATTGACTGGTACATTGTGGGTGCGGATCGGGAGATGGTACCGCGGCTTTATTCATCGCTGGTTCTGTCCAGGATGGATTATGGCTGTGTAGTATTCTCCTCCGCCGGACGTTTACGATCAAAATCCTACGACATTATCCAATAATTCGAACTCCATGGAGAGGATGATTACATTTTGAAATGAATCTCAACTTTTCGGGTATTTTGAGATTCTAGGGGTAACATCACTAATATTAAAATCCGTCTCTTTTATGTATTTTTAATTATAGCCTCGTTTAATGATTTCTTCTTTTTTTAAATATTTTGTGTTTTTATACTTATTTATTGGTTTTATCTGTGATTCTGTGAGCCCTTTACACCCGCTATAATTTAGATTAGAGTGAGTGAGTGAGATTAGACCCACACAATTACAGGTTGTTAAATTTTTGGTTTTTAAAAACATTTTATTGTTATATAGTTTTTAAGTTTTAAAATTTTTTATTGTTATTTAGTTTTTAAGTATTTTTATCTGCTACAGTGAAGGTCTTTTACACCTTCACTGCAACGCTGTTATTTTTTGTTGTTGTTGTTTTCTTTATATAGTTTATAATTTCTTGTTTTATTCATACCTAGTCAATTCATTTGACTAGTAGTGTTGTGATATTTTTGTGACATTTTATGTTTTTAATTTTCTATTGTTTTTGTTATTGCTTTTTAACTTGGGGGGGGGGGGGGGGCAAAGTTGACTTTTGAAAATCTTTAAGAACTGAAAATAGGTCTTCAATTCAATTTAGCCTAAAAAGTCTATATCGCTCGGACAACGATTGATATGCATGTTAAACATCAAATTTCAATGTGACAGCGCTTTTCATTAGAAATTGTAGTTCAAATTCCACTGGCGTCAAATAACTTATTTTTAGCACATATTAAGATAAACGAAACTATTTGCAAAATTATTTAGATATCAGATTACAATTCATCATGACTGGTACGTATCTTGTAAACCAAGTAGTCTGATCCTATTTCATATAAATTTCTCCCATATTTTGATGAATATTATCAATCATAGACCTTCAGTGCACTTCAAGAAGAGAGTACCCAAAGTACTCTCATAGAGAGTACCCACTTAATCGATTTAATTTTTTGAAATAATATTTTGATTGAATTTTATGTTTAATTATTTACAATTGACCTAACATTGAACTAAATTTTGTAATCGCAGTATCAATAAATTACAGTAATTTAAAATGATTAAAAAGTTTGAATATTAATAGTTTTAACTGTTTTTATTTTATTTTGATATGGTATGACGCCTTTTAATTATAGAGTATGATGAATATATTGGCGCAGACTACCAAAATTTCTATTATAATTGTCTACTTGAATTTTGGCTACACATACAGAGCTCACAAAAGGACTATTAAAAAATTCGATACGCAGGAGCTGCTTCAACTTAGCAAATTTTCTTAGAATACATAAATCACTCACAAATCAGTCACAATTTTAGTCTGATCAAAACGAAATGTATACGATTTTAGTATTTGCAAATCTATTTTTATTAATAAATTCATAAAGAAAGAAGAAATAACAAAATATAAAATATCTCTCTTAATATTAGAACAATCGAAAAATGCATAAGGAATAAAGTTGTAGAAAATCATGTTTGTTACAATTCATCACCTTCATTTTTGCTCAAACTCTAATGTGTACAGAGATATTAAGGAATTTAATTTTCAATCTTAAATCGTCAATATTTCTGTAAATATTAGGGTAACAAAAAAAATTATGAGATGCAAAATTACAGTAAAATTTAGTACCTACAACTTTACTTCTTATAAACTTTTCGATCTTTCGAATATTAAGGGAGATATGTCAAATTGTATGTTTCTCCCTCCCTCTAAACCCTCCTTTCCCCTTGTTCGATTTTACCCATTAACGAACTTGACCTTTTGAATACCAAAAGCGCCTCAAATACCAAATTTCATTCAAATCAGATCAAAATTGTGACCGCTAAAGCGATTACAGACACACACACACACATATATATATATATATATATATATATATATATATATATATATATATATATATATTTATATATATATAGACATTTGAAGAAATTTTTGCAAAATTTGAAGTCGGTACGAGACCAATAGCTCTCTATTTCCTTTCAGGAAATTCGCTAAAAATTAATTATGTAGATATATTTCTACATGACACAGCAAGATTGTCTGAGGAAGCACGCGTTAATCGGAAGTTGCCGAAGTAGTAAAATTAATTATGTAGATATTATTAATTAAGTAATTATGTAGATATATGTAGTAGTAAAATTAATTATGCAGATATATTAAGTTGCCGACGTAGTCATATGAATATTACTTGGAAAACTCGAAAAACTATGAGGCACCGTTAGTGTCTATATTAAAACATTACTAAAAATTCTGTTTTTTTTTTTATTTATTTCTTTGTTAAACATCTTTATGGATATTTCAATTTCAATGCATCCACATGTGTAAACATAAAATTTCTGTACAATGTAAAAAACATATTGCAAAATACACGGTACAACATTAATGGTTTGTTTTTGAACTATCGGTTATTTCGTCGGTCACAGCTTTAATGCCATCTGTCAAGTGACATAAATTCAGTATTATATTTCCGGTGAACGAAATGAGTCGGTACACGCTTGACCAACGTTGATCAATATTGAAAACTTATTTCCAAAGTAGTAAGTTCGTAGAAATAAAACGCTAATTGAGAACAGTGTGAGGAAATTTGTGAAGAAAGTTCGTTCCACACGTGATAATTGAGAATCCCATTATCAGCCAAAATGGTGATTTCTACTGATCATCTAGGAGTTTCAATTTGACTCCATTGGACTATTATTTGTGGGGAGCCGGAACAAATATTATGCTAATCATCCAGAGACGAATTTTATACATAAATGACCTAATTAACTTCATGAACAAAGATTTTCATATAAACATCGGTATTTACGCGGACGATATTTCACTGATAATAAAGGCTCAAATTTAGACGACGTAAACACAAAATATAATTTGGTAATTGGGAAAATGACTCATTAGTTTAACGCCAATGGTCTATTTTTAAATGCCAGTAATACAAAATACGTTCATTTTAAGACTTCGCAAAATAGGAGCGAGATAAGCTTAAATTTAAACGGCAATGGCAAGTTTATACAAATAGACTCACATATAAAATTCCTCGGCATAATCTTAGAAACCAGTTTAAAGGGGTCTAAGCACTGCCACGAGTTGTGTAATAAACTCAAAGCTTCTTGATACGCAATTAGAAATTTGAAGATCTCCCTGCGACATGAGTCGTTGATAGTGATATATTTGCATATGTTTACTCTTGGATTAAGAATGGAATTATGTTTAGGGGAAGCTCCTGTTACTCACAAGATATGTTTAAAATGCAATAAACGATCGTCAGCTGATAGCTAATGCAAATCAATTTGTTTCTTGTAAACCTTTATTTCAACGATTTGGTATTCTGCCCTTGTCGTGCGTTTATATTAGAGAATGTCTACTACTCACAAAAAAACATCTCTCCTTGAGCAGAACAGCGTGTACCACGACTGCAACACACGTCATCGAAATCACATAAGAGCACCGTCACACAATCTTACTTTATATGAACAAAGTACCTTTTACTGGGGACATAAATTTTATAATAGGTTGCCTGACAGAATTAAAAACATATCTGAGCTTAAAAAATGTAAAACTGCCTGTATGGGATCGTACTCGAGGGATGTCAATATGATTTTTTTGTTAAGATCTTAAAATTTTGTTGTTGTTTGTTGTATTTTCTTGTTGACATGACTTATATACTTATTTGTATAATCTAAAAGTCGAATAAATATTATTATTATTATTATAATGAGGCTTTGGAAGACCCAATTAAAGTGACTATTCGTTAAATAGAAGTACTAAAGATTGAAAATGTACTGGCAAATTGGATCGACAGAAAAGGCTACTGCAAATTCAGAGTATATACTGAAAACACAGTCTTTTATATTTATTGGTATCCATAAATATGCATTATATTTTTTGATCATGCTCATTATGAACTCTGTGTTTTCATGAGGATTCGAAGCATTTCATGAAACGTTGGCGTATTTTGTAAACATGAAAAATTACATGTGTACCTTGACGTTTCGTGAAAAGTCATCAAAAAAATCATACTTCAGTGGATGGTGTCTAATATAATATGCCTTACTTCATATCGTAGTCTTATTGTGAAATCTTGTTTACACAAAGATCCTAGACACTTCTTAAAAAATCAGGCTATTTATACATGTATAAAATTACACGTTCTTACTAAAAAATCTGAAGGTAAATATTTATTTATTGCTCATTATTTAATAGCGTGAAATAAGGATTTTTCAGGCAGGTTGCTTGGAACCGCATTTTTTTAAATCGATTCATCTTGACGTCCTGAATATGACCCTAAATTTTTACGGTCCGACTCGTGAAGGAACAGGATCAAAATTTAATTTGTTTGTAACAAAAATGAGTTTTTTCTTAATATCTTTTTTAAAACTAAAAATTTTAGAAATAACATACAATATTATTCAATTCTATATAAAAAAAGAAAACAAATGAGCTCATAAACATTAAAATCGGTTTATTAGAATTCGAGGAAAAAATTCCCTAAGTTCGAAAAACGCAAAAATTTTAAATTAAAATAAAAAATCTAAAAATTAATTAATTTTTTTTGACAATGGCAAAGTATACCTTTTATATGTTAAAAATAATGTGCCCAATTTTAGCCCCTAAAAAATTTAATGATTTAATTTAAAAATTTTAAATGAAAGTTCTTAAAAATATCTATAAAATGAAAAAGAAAATTATTTTTTTAACTGTATTTTTACAAGTTATTTTTCAATTTGTTTATAACGCGCTATAAACAGCTTCATTAAATTTATCAAAAAGAGAGAGCATGTTTGTTTAACTAGAAGCTATATAAGTGCGTTCTCGTATTAATTTGTGATAATTAAAACAACATTTATTAGAAATATTACAAAATATTTTTGTTACATGAGAAGAAAATTGGTTTATTCTTTTAAATGATATGCAAGAGATCCGTAATTACACAAGTTTTGGATCCGGTAGTTTAGATTTTGTTTTACTTACCTTCATTTGCAAAAAATCTGTTTTGCATCCAAATTTGAAGTTTAATGTTTTTGAGCTAATTTTTCCTAGCTATTAGGCTAAAATAAATAAATATCATAAAAATATCATGGTTGAAAAACATCATATCACTGAATATCATTATACTAAATAGTCAATAAAATTCACAAAAGCTTTTTATATACATTAGGAATTTATGTTCAATGTCGCGTTAATTTTTAAAGCATTTATGCACTCAGTTTGAAAAATAAATATGTATTCGCAAAATTATAAAAAGAAGTAAAAAAAGTAAAGTGCTCAATAAGTTTGAAAAAAGATTAAAGATTAAAGAAATTATTAATATTCCGTTTAGCATTATTTTTGAACGTTTTTAAATTAAAAACCCCCAAAACCAACCTAAAAAATAACATACTATCGTGATTATATTCAAATTATCAACGATAATTTTGGAGATAAACTGAATTATCCATTTTTGAAAATAAACGCCCCTTTTAATTGACCCCTCCCCCACGCAACAGTCTTGAAACATATTTTTTCTGTTTCAACCCTACATAAAAAAGTTTATTTTAAACTTCATATTCGGATTTAGGTAAGAAAGTTTAATAACTCTAATAACTAACTTTGATCATTTATGTGCAATAGTCTCTGAGCAAAGAGTACGTAAAACATATGAATAAACGGAACAAAGGCGATTGGCCCAAACAATTAATGCATACATAAACATTAATTTAAAAAAAATGTCGGTTGACCTAAAAAATTATTACTTATTCAAACAGTGCGTACAAACGTAAAAAAAAAACGCCAAATTCAAAAATTTTGAGTATCAGTTTCATTACGTATAAGGAAAAATATTAATTGGTGTGTTACACGTCTTTGGTTTTAGTAGAGCAAAAATAAAAGTTGAATGCTTTGTATGCTTTACCACATATAAAATAAATTAAGCACTACTCTGTTTTGTAAAGATGTAGACAAAATTCGTACTAATTCGCAAAAATATCGAATCAATAAATACACAAACACTTTATATTATCTAAAAAAATAACGGTTATTGTATAAAGACCGAACAACTGAATAAAATTAGATCACACAGTTATATTACATCCACTAGTTAATTAATCAATTAAAAATAATAGCAAATAATTTAAATAATTTAAATAACAGAAAAAATACATTAAATCACTACAACAATTACTATTTTAAAACGATTATTACTTTATAAACTACCTACTAACAATAAATTAATTAAACATTATTGATTTACAAACGGTATAAAGCTTATTACAAAAAAATAAATAAATAAATAAAATAAAATTTTATCATTACATGTTTGAAAAAAATTAATTGTAATAATTTCACTGCATAAAAATATAGACATATATAAAGGTAGAAGTAAAAATATAATGTATAGTTAAAATGATAAATAATTCAATCAACAATAGAATATTAAATCTGAATAGAGTTACTAGATATGTTCACTTCCGGTAATTATTGAATGGCGGAACCCCCACTTCCGATTATCATCAACAACATCACAATTATCATCCTGTAGTAACCTGGCTTTTGCTATGCAGAGGTACGTGTTATATTATTATTCACCACCTGATATCAACCCATTTCCGTGTTAAACACAAATAATATTACCTACGATCCAGTAATGCACATAAATTATACAAGTTGATTACTCACGTCTAGGTATTGGTATATTATTAGCAAGACTGTGATTGATTTTTAACCCGACTTCAAAAAGGAGGATGGTTCTCAATACGTGTGTATTTTTTTTTTTTTTTAATGTTTGTCACCTCAGAACTCCTTTATTTATGAACCGATTTTGAATTTTTTTTGTTTTAAAGGGTTTGATTTCAGATTGGTCCCATTGTCACCAAATCGCATTCTGGTGAGGGGATCCCCTGGAAATCGAGGAAAATCCTCATTTTGTATGTGATAACCGAAAATTTAAAAAAATAATAAATATTTTGACAAAATGGAAACCCGACTTCAAAAATCCAATATTCTAAAACAAAAAATGCACTAAAAAGTAAAAAATAATTGCATATTGTTGTGTCAATTTTAGTTCAACAAAGCAAAAATTTTTAAATATATATGTACAATTATTGTTATTTTTGGAGGCGGTGTCAGCATAGAGAAATTCACATAAAATTTGGACACCGCCTCCAAAAATAACAATAATTGTACATATATATTTAAAAATTTTTGCTTAGGTGAACTAAAATTGAATTTTTTACTTTTTAGTGCATTTTTTGTTTTAGAATATTTGATTTTTGAAGTCGGGTTTCCATTTTGTCAAAATATTTTTTATTTTGTTGTTTTGATAATACGAGTATATACGAATGGTAAAAAGAATACGATCAAAATAGCATGTTTAAGGTAGTTCACTCGTTACAGTCACAGCAAAAAGTATAAAATACATTATGATTAATTTACTTATTACAATTTTGACAATTGAACATAAAAAGGTATACAGGTACGGATTAAGACAATTCGTCATGGAGCTGCAAAATGTCCGCCTCTTTACATGCTGTTCCCTCCATTTTATATACATTTTCATGCTGACGCTCTGGCGTCAGAATAGACCACGTGATAGTCCATTCGAAACGCTAGTTCTCTTTCACGAGTGTCGTCGAAAACGCTAGTTCTCCTTCGCTTTAAGACAATTAAACTTCTAGTAGTGACAGTACTCATTTTTTTTAAGTTTGTGACACAGACTTTAAAAATATTTAAAATTTTTTCGTTTTTAACACCTCGTATCTAGCAAAAAAACTATTTAGTAGAGTGGTTTATCGCCTGAAGTTTAAAAATCTCGGAATCCAATTACTTTGAACGAATTATTATAAAACCTGTTGGATTGTATTATTGTCAAGGTATATTAAAAAGTTTACCCATTAAAATTCGTGATAATATGAAACGTTAATAGTAAAAAACATTAATTTTAATTTCAAAAAGTTTATAAAAATTATATAGATCCAAATTTTCAGTGAAACGTTACAGGTAATGTAGAGGTGATAAGAATGATCGTGGTCGTACTGCAGCTATAATGGCATGGGCATTTGTTGTCATAATACTATATATTTTCTGGTTTACTTTTTTTATCACTCAAAATTATTTCTGGCAGCAAAAAACTCAGTGATCTTGGTCTCTACAAATTTTATCACTTGCTGAATAATAGTCATTGCAATAAACTTAACTTCTTATACTTCTTCTAATAATTTCCCCAGCAGCCCGCAAAGTTCTAAATTCTTCGTCTTCAATATTATTACATTTTTTATTGTACCAATTTTCGGACAAAATTTCATGGTGTTATTTTTTAAAACATATTATTGTATTTGAAGAACAAATAATATTATCTTCATATTGGTATGTACTCTTTCGACAGTATATTCTTCAACTCTTGTAGAGAAAACTGACAATTATTGTTCTCTTCAATGTATTTATATATTTGTTCCACATCTACCATCAAAGTTCGAGGATGAATTTTTTTTCGACATTATGAGCTTGTGTTGAATTTTTTATAGACTTATAACAATCCGTATGATAGTTCGCACCAAGACTCTGCAAGTCCATAACTCCTGAAATTCTTTTCTGAATTTCTCTGCAAAAATCTTTTTGCAAAGTTAGAAAACTCAGTAAATTGTCCATAAAGTCCTACTATTAGCGTATGCAATTTGTTTGCGCTGACTTTTATTTATTTATTTTCTCTTTGGCCTCATTTGCTTCTTTACCACAAATTAAACAATTATTTTCCCAGTCGAAATTTGTTGAAATACTAGTTCACAGTTTTTTTTTCGGTGAGGACTGTGAAGAAGTTTCCTTTTCCTGATTTTTGTGAATCTCAATATATTTTTTATTAATGTATTTCTGTCTGCATATTGCGTGGACATATACAAACTCAGTTTGTAAAAATTTAATTAATTCATCTTGTCATTGACTTGAAGCAGTTTTCAAAGTTGATATTCCTCTGGTCATTTTTATTGTAACTCCTAGGTCTGTACTTGATGTTGAACCAGAACTCAATTTATCGCAAATAATACAAGAAATTTTATCATTATTTTCGTTGTGTGTTGGTTCTTCCATGTTTAATTGTAAACCTACAATCAATTCGTTCAATTTCTGTGTTTATTTTTTATACCCAGTATATTTGTAAATATACAAGGTATATTAAGTTTTTTATACCCAGTATATTTGTAAATATACAAGGTATATTAAGTTTAGTCCCGACTTTGTAACGCTTGAAAATATTAATCCTTGACAAAAATGCTTCACAAAGATATTCATAAAATGGCCTAATTCGGCCATTTTCACATGTCCGTCCGTCCGTCCGTCCGCCTGTGAAGCCGATAACTCAAGAACGAAAAGAGATAACAAGCTGAAAATTTTTGTGTGTGTTCTAGAGCAAAAAAGTAAGGTCAAGTTCGTTAATGGGCAAAATCGGAACATGTTTCCCCCCACTTGAAGGGGGGAAATATCCTTCTTTGAAACCGTAGTAGATAGAAAAAAATTTTGTTAACAAAAAATCTTTTTCTTTTTAAAATAAACAAATTTTGTTTGAAAAATTTTTTCATAAAGTCAACCGTTTTTTCAAAAGTTGAAAATGAGTCGATCGAAGACGGGCACATGTTCAAACATCAAATAGTATTGTTTTTATGTTTATTTCAGTTTTATTAACCAGATGTATATGTAAGGTCAAGGTTTAAGTGATTTTCTTTTTAAAAAAAATAGTTGGTCTCGTACAGATGTCCATCTATCCTATCAAAAATCATCTATTAAATTTTTATACATGTATATACATACATGTATGTATTTATATACATGTATATATATATACATATATATATATATATATATATATATATATATATATATATCGCTACTTACGCGACTTTCAAACGCAGCATCGGTTATCAGCTTCGCAATTATGGACTAACGCTTCATGTCACCTTATTTTAACGCTTAGCGTCAAAAAACGATCGCGTTGAATAACTTACGCTGCCAAACCATCGATTCAAGTTGACTAATCACCATTTCACGTGGCTAGCGTCCCCTAACGCTTCCCATGCACTAACGTTTCGCATTGACCAACGTTTCGCGTTTACTGACTAAGACGCTTAAGCATACGCTACGCTTTGAGTTTAACATCGCTTAGCGTTGAGTTGCTTACGCTCCGCGTTAACTTTCTCTTCACGTTAACTAGTGCTTCGTGTTGATTGACGCTTCGGGCTGACCTAACGCTTCCTATTGACCAACGCTTCTCATTGACCAACGCTTCGCGCTGGTCAATGGTCTTCGCGTTGGTCAATTCATGCTTTTTGTTGTGTAACGATTCGCGTGACATCACGCTTCGCGAATCACTGGCGTTTCGCTTTGCATAACTGACGCTTTTCATTGGCTGACAAACGGTTCGCTTTAAATAGCGTTTCGCGTTGGTACACGCTTTGCGTTTACCAACGCTTTTCGTTCATTTTCTAACCCATCGCGGTCACCTAACGCTTCCCATTGACTAACGCTTTTCATAGACCATCGCTTCGCGTTGGCTCACTTATGGTTCGCTTTGGCTTACGTTTTGCGTTGGAAGACGCTTGGCGTTACCAACGCTTCGCGTTGACCTAACACTTCCTCTTAACTAACGCTTCGCGTTGGCTGACTTACGGCTCGCTTCAGCTTACGGTTCGCGTTGGTTAACGCTTTGCGTTGTTTCACGATTCTCGTGAAATCACACTTCGCGAATTACCGACGCTTCGCTTTGAATAACTTAAGCTTCTCACTAACCAACGCTTCGCGTTGGCTTTCTTACGGTTCGCTTTAGCTTTCGTTTCACGTTGGTAAATGCTTTGCGTTTATCAACCCTTCGCGTTGACCTAACCCTTCCTATTGACTAACACTTCACATTATCCAACGCTTCGCGTTGGCTGACTTACGGCTCGCTTAAGCTTACGATTCGCGTTGGTTAACGCTTTGCGTTGATTAACGATTCGTGTGAAAACACGTTTCGTGAATCACTGACGCTTCGCTTTGAATAACTAACGATTTTCATTAACCAGCGCTTCGCGTTGGCTGACTTACGGTTCGCTTTAGCTATGCGTATACCAACACTTCGCGTTGATTTAATAACACTTCGTGTTGACCTAACACTTCCTATTGACTAACACCTCACATTATCCAACGCTTCGCGTTGGCTGACTTACAGCTCGCTTAAGCTTACGATTCGCGTTGGTTAACGCATTGCGTTGATTGACGAAACGTGTGAAATCACGCTTCGTGAATCACCGACGCTTCGCTTTGAATAACTAACGATTCTCATTAACCAACGCTTCGCGTTGGCTAACTTGCGGCTCACTTCACTGACTTCATTCACTTCCAATGCTTTTCGTTGATTTTCTAACCCATCGCGGTCACCTAACGCTTCCCATTGACTAACGCTTTTCATAGACCATCGCTTCGCGTTGGCTAACTTATGGTTCGTTTTAGCTTACGTTTTGCGTTGGAAGACGCTTCGCGTTGACCACACACTTCCTATTAACTAACGCTTCGCGTTGGCTGACTTACGGCTCGCTTCAGCTTACGGTTCGCGTTGGTTAACGCTTTGCGTTGTTTCACGATTCTCGTAAAATCACACTTCTCGAATTACCGACGCTTCGCTTTGAATAACTTACGCTTCTCACTAACCAACGCTTCGCGTTGGCTGTCTTACGGTTCGCTTAAGCTTTCGTTTCGCGTTGGTAAATGCTTTGCGTTTATCAACGCTTCGCGTTGACCTAACACTTCCTATTGACTAACACTTCACATTATCCAACGCTTCGGGTTGGCTGACTTACGGCTCACTTAAGCTTACGATTCGCGTTGGTTAACGCTTTGCGTTGATTAACGATTCGTGTGAAAACACGTTTCGTGAATCACTGACGCTTCGCTTTGAATAACTAACGATTCTCATTAACCAACGCTTCGCGTTGGCTGACTTAAGGTTCGCTTTAGCTATGCGTATACCAACACTTCGCGTTGATTTAATAACACTTCGTGTTGACCTAACACTTTCTATTGACTAACACCTCACATTATCCAACGCTTCGCGTTGGCTGACTTACAGCTCGCTTACGCTTACTATTCGCGTTGGTTAACGCTTTGCGTTGATTGACGAAACGTGTGAAATCACGCTTCGTGAATCACCGACGCTCCGCTTTGAATAACTAACGATTCTCATTAACCAACGCTTCGCGTTGGCTGACTTGCGGTTCACTTTAGCCATGCGTTTATCAACGCTTCGCGTTGATTTAATAACACTTCGTGTTGACTTCCTATTGCCTAACTATCCTCATTGACCAACGCTTCGCGTTGGCAGACTTACAGCTCGCTTAAGCTTACGGCTATGCGTTGATTTACTAGCGCTTCGCGTTAACTTACGCTCAGCGTTAACTTGCTTACGCTCCGCGTTAACTTCCTCTCGTTAGCTAGTTCTGCCCATTGCTTACGTTTCGCGTCAGCTAACTCTTCGCGTTGAATAACTTACGCGTGTTTATGCTTCGCGTTAACTATCGCTACGATTTAACTAACTTTTCACGTTTTCTTTAAGCATTAACGATTAGCGTGAAATCACGCTTCGCGTTGAATCACGAACGATTCGCTTTGAAAAACTATCGTTTTTCATTGACCAACGCTTCGCATTGGCTGACTTACGGTTCGCTTTAGCTTACGTTTCGCGTTGGTTAACGATTCGCTTTGCATTGGCAGACGTATGGTTCGCTTTAGCTTACGTTTCGCGTTGGTTATCGCTTTGCGTTTACCAATGTTACTAATGCTTCGCGTTAACTTGCTTACGCTCCGCGTTAATTTCTTCGCGTTAGCTAATACGTCGTATCAACTGACGCTTCGCGTTGGCTAACACTTCGCGTTCTATAACTTACGCTTGCTAACGCTTCGCGTTAACTAACGCTACGATTTGACTAACTTTTCACGCTTATTTTAAGCGTTAACGATTTGCGTGAAATCGAGCTTCTCGTTGAATCACTGACGATTCTCGCTGAATAACTAACGCTTTTCATAGACCAACGCTTCGCGTTGGCTGACTTACGGTTCGTTTTAGCTTACGTTTCGCGTTGGTTAACGCTTTGCGTTTACCAACGCTTTCCGTTGATTTACTAAAGCTTCGCGTTGACTAACTTTTCGCGTCGCCTAACGGCTCGCATTGACCAACGCCTTACGTTAACAGTCGCTTCGCGTTGATTAACTCAATTATATAACTCATTATTTAAATAATTAAAATTCGCAAGAACATTAATATAATTTTTTTTAAATGCAAGAACATTTTTACTGTTTCAATATTAATTATTAACACAAAACAAACATTTACAAATAATTCATATTTTATAAACATTGAATAGGCAGAAATATTAACAATTCAAACATTGATATACAACTCAATATATACTGGGTATTCAAACAATTAACTCAGTTAGTTTTTACATTACTTGTTTAGTATGGTGTATTGTATTGTACTGAATAGACTGCCAGTACAATACAATAAAACAAAATCCATTTAAAATGAAAAAATTGTAAATTTCTTAAAATTACTGAAAAAAAACAAAACAAAAAAACAAAGAGCAACAAAAAAAAATGGGTAAACATTTTCGTATTTTATCTATAAAGCATAATTCAGAAGGTTTCACATTAAGATATTCAAAGTAATTGGATTCCGAGGTCATATTCTCCGGGCACTCCACTAATTACCGAATCTTATGAGATAGTTTCATATTTTGATGAACCATACTATCGATCATAATCGGCACAAAAAAGTTTTTCGTTCGAGAGTCTACGTTTCGAAAACAAAACAAAGCGAACCAATTCTCGCATGGACTTTCGAATTCAACTCTTACAAAATTATGAAACATAATTTGTAACATCCTGTAATGGAGTTCACATGGCCACAAAAGTAGCACTTATTTTTCAAAAATTTATAATTAATTTGTGCCTTATTCAATCGTTTTTCGAAATAAACCCGTCGGATAAATGTTCTTCATTATGAATATACGTTTATTCGAAACATTTTCCCAAAAACTGAATGAATAAGGTACAATTCAACCAAAAGAGTTTTGAAAATTGAGCGCTACTTTTGTGATTCATAGTACATACACCTATGAATCAAATTATAACGTAGTTATTGTACATAAATGTTACATACATTAGAACACATTAGATTTATATTAAACGTATATAAACATAAAATGTGTATATTAGATTGAATTGGTTAAACCAATTTCATTGCTAGTCATGTCTGTATAGTTTTTATTACACAGGTAAGATTCAATTGATCTCAATTATTAAATACTGCATACACTTTTTTTCAATATAATAGAATATTATGTGTTGAATATATTTTTGAAAACATATTTCCGATGAACAAACACAGCTTGTTCCTCGAAAAATTTCTATACTTATTAAATGGTAATATGTTGTGTGTTTGTCCGAATTGTTTGGAGAAACCTATAAAAAATAAATAATGATGAGGAAAGACCCAAGAATAATTTTCCTTTTGGTTCCAGTAAATGTACCAGAAGTTCAATATTTCAAACCGTTCCCTAAATGCCTAAAAAATATACCAAATTTTTTTTAGCTTTTTTGAATAACATTAAAACGTACCGATCTTGGCTCAAAGTTTGTAACGTTGATAGTCTTATCCATGCAAATTTTACCAATTGGTTGCAACTTTTATTTTTGTTTGTTATTCCGTAAACACTTTTTAGGGAGTAGAAATGCTGCAATTTTTTTCCCAAATTACACCAAAAGATGCAGTCGTGGCACAAATGACATATTAACAGCGAACACTCGAAAATTTAAAACATAGCTTAAAATAAAAAATATATATTTAATTATAAAAATTCCACATAGGTAAAGAATAATTTATTACTGTATTGAATTATAAATTACTTGTTAAATTAAGAACTACAATTATTTTAACCAAGCCAACAAAATAAAGGAACTAAATAGACTTCTGAAGAATGTTCAATATTGGTTTTGGATATTTCTGGCGGTAGTCTTGAATTGGTTTTGAATGGAGGTAGCCTAAAATACTTGTAATAGGAATTGTTTTTATCTCTATCTTTAGTTATTTTTTGCTCAAATTCCTCAATTAGTATTATTCCTCTCTCTGCAACATCGTTTACAACATGCAACTGAGCTATGCAAAGAGGCTGGATGAGTTTTGCTTTAATCTGTTTTTATTTTAAATCTGCCAAACAATCTTTGTGATTTTCTTCCAATTAGATTTAGCAAAATCGCGTTGTTCACCTTCATTTATAAACGTTAAAACTTCATTTTTATGTATATTTAATTTTTTACGTTTATCAAATGCCTCGTCACTTTCATCTTCTTCATCTTTTTCTATATTTTCAAGAAGTTTTTGAACGATTAGTCTAGAAATTCTTTATAGTCATCTTTAGGGAATGTGTCTCATTAATTCGATCATAACAATATGTCAAAACAGTTTCAATGTCATCTTTTAAAATTTGTTGGGCACCAGTATGACATAATCTATTGGTGAAATTATCTGTATTTATTTTAGCCCAATGACTTTAAAATTTTTTAAACAATGGAATATCTGGTCTGGACATAGGATTTACTTTACATTTTTCAGAAACTGTGGATAGAATTAATTCATAAACATGGTGTCTACTACTAGTATACAGATTTTGCAGCATCATAAGTACTCACCAATTGTTATCAAATCAGATTCAGAAAAACTCTTAGAATCTTAGAAGAAAGATTCATTTTTTTAAGGAAATATCCTTATTGTTTTTACATTTGAATGTAAAAAGGAGAAATTTACATATATTTTTATTTAAATTTTAATAATTTACTAAAAAATTGTATTCGTTCAAATTACGCGTTAATCATGTTTATGTCTAATTCAAATAGTCCACTCGATCTTCCTGAGTGCACACAGTCATACAAAAAAAAAAGAAAACTACAAAAAAATACTGTAAACAAACATTCACGGCGTAGTAAGTAATTTTTATTTTTAAATGTAGCAAATGTCCTCTCACCCTTATAGCTAACTTAAGTAGAGCAACAACAGGATAAGTAAAAAATAGACAATCAATACAACTACTTAATAAAAACTTACCAGCCAAGTGGCCGAGCGGCCTAAGGCGTATGCCTGAGACTTTATGGCTACTTGAAACTGGGAGGTTATGGGTTCGAATCCCGACCGACATCGGCAGTTTGTCAATTATTAAGAAATTTAAAAAAAGGCGATTAATTGACTAAACTGCCAGTGTATGGACATGAACGAAGTAACCGGCTATGCTTGTGAAGATTTTCTGCAGTTTCCTTCACGAACTCCAGATGAATATCGGCATAGTTCCTATCAGAGTCGGCTGTAGCCGCACATCATACCAATTCCTAGTCTACACATACAAAATTCCTTCCACTCTACTCACATCCTCACATACTTCGGCATCACAATGAACCTTATGGTCGAAGTGTAGCTCGTCTTGGGCAGCCGCTACTATCTACCTAATAAAAACTTACAAAACGTAATAATTTTCTTTATTAAAAAATGTATGACTAACTTTCATTACTTAATATAAAAATTTACATAACGAAAAAAGTTCAATCAACACTTTCCATTATATAAAAAAAGAAACAATTAGTGATGAAGAAAGTATGAACTTGTGGTAAAGTAGTGGAAAAAATATGTTTAATTAGAATGATTATAATTATAATTGTATTTATTACAAACACACAATCATATAACTAATAAAAATATTATTTCTTTATTTATTCTCATGCTAAAAAAAATATAATCATCTGATTTTATTTAACCGAGTTCAAAAATGAATAAATTTTCAATGTGTCTGTATTTTTAGTTGTTTACTCATTTTTGGGCTTAGGTAACTCTTATGCAAATATACAGACTGTATTGTTTTATCGTTATATATGAATGTTTATCATTGTAAAATTAAAACCAAACAATTTGTATGTCGTGGACATCCCTTAATTGGTCAGTCAACTCAAATAATCCTTCAGGTACTACTTCAGTCAGATCATATAAAAGACACGCACAATTAGTAACAAGTAACATATCCTGCGACAATATAAGAGTAATTTTAATAAGAGTAAAATTAACAGGAATAAATGTGAATGAAGCAAATTTTACAAAAGTAATTTCAATATAATTTATAATTTATTGTATTTTAAATCCAGAATATTTTAATTTAGTTAATTTTCTATTTATTTTTATTTTTGTCTATTGATCTCGACTTTCTATCTATTTCTAATTGTCAAAGAGTAAAGCACGACTAGCTAATTTATACTGATGATGACTACATTGTAGTCGAAATACGAATTTATGAATTTATAATACAAAAAACTTATCTAGGTAAAGGGGGCGAATTTGAAATTTTATCTCTAATTAGTTCTTAAGCCAAAATTGGTCGACCAAAAACTATATTAAAATGTGTTAGGGTCTAAAGGGGGAGATTTTGTTTTGTTGAAAATTATTGAAATAATTTTTAAGACCTCAACACATTATTCTAAGTAGAAAAGTTATAAAAAATTATCATTTTCCAGGGAATAATATCCGATTTAAAACTTTTCTAAGTGGTTCAAGACCTATCTTTCTACCCGAGAATATTGATGATTATTATGATGACTGACTCAGTCAGTCAGTCCCCAAAATGTTGATTTTTAGGGTTAAATCTTGGAACCTATTAAACTATTAAAGCTGTAATGTTGAACGATTTATACATACTGTCAAATGGTTGGTCTTTGGTTCCTGAGATACGGAAGCATAAAAATCCTCTCTAATTTCTCCTATAAAACATAGTTCGATAGGCGCGGTATATACTTGAACTTGTTCTTATAACTAACAGATAATTTGTTTGAAAGGTAATGCTTTTTTACAAGAATTTATTTCACTTCACTTAAGGAAATTTTGCTTGTAGCAGAAAAATCTTCCAATCATAATTTTGACTAGCTCTAATTGAGCTAGAGCTTCAAGTTTTGTATACAACTTTGGCTCTGATGGCACTCCAATAACTGGATACCATCTAGGTGTTGATAATTTTTGGAAAGTAGTGGAACGCGGGGAAAATAAAATTGAATTTTTTAGTCTTAAAATAAAACTAAATAAATTTTTAATATAATAAACTAATACAAATGTAAAAACAAATTTAAAGACTTAGATATAAAATAATAAAAGCACTAGAAAGTTAAAAATAATTAAATTAAGTTATTTTATTAATTACCGACCTATCTAGTATATTTTTAAAGTCGGTCAATTTTTTGGAAATGATGGTCGTCATGTTTATAATTTGGCACCGACTTACTAGGCAGTTCGGTAATTAATTAAAAAACTTAATTAAGTTATTTTTCACGTTCTAGTGCTTTTATTATTATTTATTGAAGTCGGTTTAATTTAATTTTTTTTTAAATCATTTTTAGTATAGAAACGATTGTGGGGTAACAAAACTATCTTAATATAATTAATCAACGTAGTGCATTATTATAGCAAATTAAGTTAGCTTATTAGTTAAGTTTCTATTTTTAGCTTCATGGGTAGACCAACTAAAATTTCAGCCCGCATGAAAGCTAATGGGAATAGGAAATCTATTGATATAACCAATCCGAACGAGCAGACACTTGAATGGCAGGCGTCGTTAGTATACGTTAAATAGAAAGACATACATCGATAACAATCTAATAAAAACATGAATTTTGCCTTCTCTTTTTTAAAGTAGGTTAAAAGCAATAGTTACGCGTCAAATGTAGAACCTCCTCCTTTTTTAAAGTCGGTTTTAAACCCCACAACCCCCTCACATATCGTTTTGATTAGATTAAAACTGGTCACTAAAGTGGCTACAGAAACATCACTAATGACAATGTTTGAACAGAAATTATGGCGAAACTATAAATTTTCAACAAAAAAAGTTTCAAACAAAAGTTGTATCTGTATAACAGATTAATTTTTTGTCTTTAAATTTTTCTTCTATCTCTTACCGTTTTCGAGGTAGGGGGCGAATCACATCTTCGAAAAATAGATGTGATCTCCTCGGGATCTATCTTAATAGAATACAATTCAAGCTTTCCAAATCGTCTATGCCGTTTCCGAGTAATCGGTGAACATACAGAAAAAGCATACGCAAATGCAGCTATTAATTTTGTACCGATGATGGAATCTCGTAAAAATTTCTTCAAATGTCCATCGATCCTATAGTAAATATATATATATATATATATATATATATATATATATATATATATATATATATATATATATATATAAATATATATATATATATAAATATATATATATATATAAATATATACATATAAATATATATAAATATATATATATACATATATATAAATATATATATATATATATATATATATATATATAAATATATATATATATATATATATATAAATATATACATATATACATATATATATATATGTATATATATATATATATATTTATATATATATATATAAATATTTTTATTCCATATATATAAATTAATAGATATATATACACACACAAATATATATATATATATATATATATATATATATATATATATATATATATATATATTTATATATATATATATATATATATATATATATATAACGAACTCGACCTTTTGAATACTAAAAGCACCTCAAATTTCATTCCAATTGGAATAAACTGTGACTGCAGTCACAGTTTTATTCCATATATATAAATTAATAGATATATATACACACACAAATATATATATATATATTTATATATATATATATATATATATATGTATATATATATATATATATATATATATATATAAATATATATATATATATATATATATATATATATTCATATATATAAATATATATATATTCCAATTGGAATGAAATTTGATATTTGAGGTGCTTTTAGTATTCAAAAGGTCGAGTTCGTTAATGAGTAAAATCGGGCAATAGGAAAGAGGGTTTAGAGGGAGGGGGAAACATAAAATTTGGCATATCTTCTTTAATATTCGAAAAATCGAAAAATTTATAAAAAGTAGAGTTGTAGGTATTTAGTTTTACTATAATTTTGTTTCTTATCATTTTTCTGTTACACTAATATTTACCGAAATGTTTACAATTAAAGATTGAAAGGTAAATACTAAATATCTCTGTACACAATAGAGTTTGGAAAAAATGATAAGGTAATGTTTGTAGCAAACTTGATTTTCTTCAACTTTTTCCTTATACATTTCGGTTGTTCTAATATGAACGAGATATTCAATATTTATGTTTTCTTCTCACACTTTGCCCCCTTTCCCCTTGACCTATGCTTTTCCCTATGACCGCTTGAGAGTGATTTATACATTCTAAAGAAATTCGATAAGTTGAAGCAGCTCCTACGTAACGATTTATTTAGAAATCGATTTAAAAGTGGAAAATAATAGACATAAAAAAAGTTTTTTTTATAAGCTTTTATTTAATGAAATAAAATGCAGAAAATAAAATTTTTCCCCCGAGTCATTGTTTTTATTGTTATTGTCAAAGTTGAATTAATATTTTTTGTACAATATTTAATAATAGAAAATTTTCAATTCCGTTTTCATAAATGTGTGAATACTTGTAAATAATAGTCATATTATTGTTTTGATTGTGAAACAATTGATTTTATTGTTATGAATTTTTTTATCTAGACCACGGCAGTGCGACAGGCCGAGTTTAAGGGTTTTCTTGCCTATGTTTAATCCTAAATCAGCGTTTTTAATACAATCAAAAACTTATGCTGTTTTTTGATTGTAGGAAGGAATCAATCATAAATTAGTACAATGATCCCCGATTTTATTACACTTAATCATAATGAGTAAATCGGGTAACTAAATCGTAGAACCGCAACTAAATTGACACAATGCCTATTGAAAAAAGACAAACTTATTAACTTCGCGTTACTAAGCGAATTTCCTGAGAAATTATTAATACAAATATCACTTAATAAATAATATTATTAATATCATTTAATTGTATTCTCCCAACAAAAAATTTCTATTTATGAAAAATATCTATTTATTTTATTTCCTATTAATTTTTAAATCTACACAATATGATACAGTATTTCAAAATCTTAAACTGATTTATATCCAGAAAATTCATTTAATATTAGAAAAATCGAAAAATATATAAGAAGTAAAGATGTATGTAGAAAATTAGTTTTACTATAATTTTGTTTCTTATCATTTTTTCTGTTACGCTAATATTTACAGAAATAGTTTGAAATTGAAAGAAGAGTTAAAATCCTAAATATCTCTCTACACATTCGAGTTTAAGAAAAATAAATAGGTAATGAATTGTAGTGAACATGATTTTATACAACTTTATGTCTTATACATTTTTCGATTATTCTAATATTAAAAGGCATATTTTATATTTTGCAAATTCTAAAATCGTATCAGATACGATATTTCATTTTGAGCACACTAAAATTGTGACCGCTAGAGAGTAATGTATGTATTCTAGGAAAATTCGCTAAGTTAACGCAGCTCTTGCGTAACGAATTTTTTTATATTAAAATTGAATTGTAAAAATGTATACATAGAAAGTATGAAAATATTTGAAAAGTATATCGCGTGTTAAAAAGTGTTTTTCAACACTTGATTACACTGTAGAAAGTAAAACACATAATTTTGTTTATTATATGGCATGTAATAAATCCACCCAGGATAATAAATAAATAATAGATATATTAATAAAAATACTTTACTTTAAAGCAAGTATAACGTTTTTCAAAAGATTGACGTACGTGTACGTATACAGGTAGTCATGAATTATATTAGTTATATGCAGTATTGAATGTATGATATTAAACGAAAAAAAGAAATTGCGCAACGTTGTAATGATATTTGTTCTAATTAACACAACGCAATTAAATTTTTATTTTATCATCAATGCTAAATTAATTCTCACACTAATATTTCTTCTTGAAAAATCAAAAGCGTTAGACTAATTTTTACAACAATTAAAATAGTACATTATCTATAATACAATTACATTATCGTAAAGATTGTTTTCACGCCTCAAGAAAAATTTCAGGTCATTAAATGGTTTTACGGTAGGAATTCTCCAGCAGAATGTGTGGCAATGTTTGGATTCAATTTCCTAAACCGACCTACACCTTGCGTTCAAACAATTCGCAACATCGTTGACACTTTCGATAATTGATGTTGTGTAAATGACTGTAGAAAATGCAACCCACCAAAAAGAAAAACCTGCGAAGAAAATTGAGGAATTATCAATGCGGAATGTAGTGATCTGCAGTATGTTGGAAATAAAAGATACCTAATCAGTACGAGAAGTGGGTATTAGCCATGAAACTGTGCGTAAAGTTTGGCGGAAAAATGGCATTAAACTTTTTAAATATTCCAAATGTCAGGAGGTATTTCCCCCAAGAAAGTGGTGATGGAAAGGGCTAATCAGGATGATAATTTTGTAAAAAAATATTCTCTTTACTGATGTGTCAACATTTCCATTGCATGAAAAACACAATCCTTCCATTGTACGTTATTGGGCTCGGAAAAAACAACACCGATATTTTAATATCCGTACTCAGTATCCTCAAAAACTGAACGTTTGGGAGGGTATCTTAGGTGATCACTTAATAGGTACATTTTATATTGATGAATCATTAAACAATGAGACATATCTCCAATTGCTGCAGATATGGCTCCAACAGGATGGCTGTCCGGCTCATAATGAGGTCAAAGTGATTGCGTTTTTAACAAACATTTTCCCTGGCTGAATTATGAGTACACATGGTGAAAATCGTAGTCCTCCAAGATCTCCAGATTTGTCTCCGAACGAGTTTTTTCTGTGGGGCTTCCTTAAGGAAACCATTTTCGCCCATGACCGAGCACGTGACTTAGCAGAGAATATCAACCTAAAACAATTAATTGTGTTCAAATGATAGTATCGTAATAGTATCGTGAAAAAACTATTGGGGTATTTTTAAATCCGTATGTAGTTTATAGCTGATACTAAAAAAAGTTCAAAATCTAGAGTCAGGCTCGGCCAAGACAGCACCTGCCAATATTGAGGTGAGAACTAAATTAAACGAAACATGTCATGGGCACGCAAGCGCATTGAGCTTCATTTTAGTTCCTCCTTCTGTATAGTGGCGATGATGTATGCTCTAAAGGTGCTAATGACGGACTATAGTATCAGCTATCCATATATAGAGTGTATTCCGTAATGATAGCATCAATAAGTTTTCAGTTGGCATTACTTAAAAAGGAGAGGTAGAGATGGATGGAGCTGTGTTCCACCATCATAAACATTATTGTGTTTTGATATTTACTGTCTCTTTACAATGTTGTAATGTCTTATTTCCCATACATAATTGAGATATTGACATAGTGTTATATTTCCGCTAATTATTTGTAATTTGCTTAAGGTATATGCATTTCGTTTGCTTTAAACAATTTATGTGTTAATTTTACATTATTATTTCAATTCATTACATACATAATAAACTCTTATAATATCTGTCATAATCCTCGTTTGACATCCTTTAAAACTTTTGAAAACTTGTTCACTCAAATTTCTAAGCTTAGTTTCAAGAACCTAACTACAAAGCTGAGGTCTCTTTATCTAATTTTATTACCTCACTGCGGCCAAATAATTTTGAACATTTTGATGGTATGTTTGTATTGTTCGTTTATAAGTATATAATTGATTTGGTTCCAAGTATTAGCTACCAAGTATTAGCTACAATTCTTTAATACATCAGCATTATAAATATACATATATATATATATATATATATATATATATATATATATATATATATATATATATATATATATACTCCTTCTCAAAACCTTTCACTGTAGTATGTGATTGGGCCATGTGGTCGGAAGGACAACCACCCTATCTCAAGAAAGGAATCGTCTGGTATACAGACGGGCCCAATACTGAAGAAGGGACCGAGGTGGGAATCTACGGTGTGAGACCTAATGCAAACATATGCAAACATATGCCACGGTCTTTCATGCACAAGTCTACGCCATACTGCACAAGTCTACTTGCATCCGTGAGAACCTACGTAGAGGCTACATAGAGGAACTGAGGTCACCTCAAGGGTAGTCAATGATTGTCTGGAGGAACTTCTGAAACTGGCAAAACGGAACAATGTTAAATTGATCTGTGTGTCGGGTCACAGTGGTTCCGAAGGAAACGAAAAAGCAGATACCTTAGCAAAGAAGGGAGTCGGAATACCCTTCATTGGCTCAGAACCTATCTTAGGAATTCCAAGGACTGCATGTAAACAGGTGATCAAGTGGTCAAGTGCTAGACACCGCGATCACTGGGAAAAAGTACCGCGGCAAAGCTCTCGAAGGTACTGCTTCAGAGTGCAACAAAGAGGTTATCTTTCGATGCACTGAGGCTGAACAGGATGCAACTGCGGAGGGTTGCCGGATTCATTACCGGGTATTATCCCCTGTGGAAGCATCTGCACACAATGGGACTCCATAACGGGTCCATTATGTGCAGATTGTGTGGCGAGGAGGCAGAAACATCCAGCACATTTTCTCGACTGCGAACCTCTACGTTGCAACAGATACATGATATTCGGTGCATCTCACCCCAAATATATGAACCTTCAGGAAGACCTGATAAGCAAGCTGCTCCTGGCTATTCCCAACATATGGGAGAAGCGAGTCGGGTCAGAATGAGGTAGAAGGGGGAACACAATGGAACATAAGGTCGAAGAGCAATACTTTCTAGACCCCAAGATCTATCTATCTATCTAATATATATATATATATATATATATATATATATATATATATATATATATATATTTATTTATTTATTTATATATTTATATATATATATTTATATATATATATATATATATATATATATATATACATTTTTTTTTAAACTTAAATGCCTGTAATCGATTTCAACATTATAATTAAATGCAGCTCGATAGGGGTTAAACGCAACATTTCTATGTTGTTAATTTCGATTCCATCGATTCCGTTCAACTTCATTCCACGTTGCTCGTCAGTTTGGCTTGCTCTTGAATATCTGTCACTTCTAGCTTTTCGAGTTCTGCGACTTAATATTAAGAATACATAAATAACGCTCTAGCGATTATAATTTTAGTGTGATCAAATTGAAATATAATATCTGATATGATTTTAGTATTTGCAAAAATTAAATTTATTAATAGCCAAAATAGAACGATATATAACGATTATTGTTTATTGATCATTGAGCAAAACTGGGCAGGTCAAGTTAGGGATACTTTATATACACTGGGAGCCAATGATCTATGGGATTATCAAAATGCCAGACTAATAGAGGAAAAATTCGAAACATTAATAGAACGGTACCGTAAACATATTTCGCTGAAAGATAAAGAAAAAATTCTACAATAAGGTTACAGTCCCATATATCAATATATTATCTCGTTGGAAGGAACTCAGGAGTACCTGAAATTCAAAATGAATTTCAATAAAATTAAGCTGATAAGCCAGCTCAGGGTGACTGGAGGATATATGATCTAACTAACAGCTAATAACTCCAATTACAAAATAAATCAACAACAGCTGTGCGAACTGTATTGCCTGAGAGTACATAAAACAACATTCCACTTCATGTTAGAATGTCCAATAAATGCATATTATCGAAAACTCTACTTCTATCAATATCTTCAAAAAGATAAAGACCCGAATACACAAATAATAGATATATTAAAGGACCTAACATATGAAAAAATAAACAATATGTTTTATTACGTAAGTATTGATTTAAAAATAAGAAGCTTCGTATTAAACGAATTGACCTCGAAAATTAATTCCTAATCAACCCTCTCTCTCAACCATGCTTAACACTATGCATTTAATTTTAATAATTTAATTTTTATTCTAATTTGAACGCTTTAGCTATAAAGTTGGCTATAACTATTTGATTTCCATTTGTTTACCTATTTATTCAAAGTTCATCTTTAATTTAATTTATTGTATACTTTTTATTTTATATATTGTATTATGACCATTATATTTGATAGTTTATTTTATGTTATTGTTACCCACCACTGTTAGCTTTATTACAAATACAAATTATTTCTATTCTATTATTGTTTATAGTTACTACGGAAACGACAATCAAAATTAGCATTTCAAAATTAAAACAAAATTTTTTATAGAATTTAAAATTACTTTATAGAATTTCATCCCAATCGGTCCAGAGTAGCTTCAAAAAAACACAAAGGACCGGATTCAGTTGTGTTTTCTAACCATCCAGGAGCCCATTGAAATATGCACACAAAATTTCATCCAAATCGGTCCATCCGTGTAGGAGGAGTTAGGTGACAAACACACGTACGGAAGAATTATATATATAAAGATATATATATATACACATATATATATTATTATACATATATATATATATATATATATATATATATATATATATATATATATTTATATATATATATATATATATATATATATATATTTATATATATATAATATATGTATATATATATATATATATATATATATATATATATATATATATATATATATATATATATATTGTCGCGGTATCTTGGCTCTCCTTATACCTCAAAGGAGCGCTGCCCGAAAAAGGTTTTACTAAATATTTTATAATTGAAATGACACGCACGTTTTTTTGTTAAAGAAAAGAAAAAAAAATTAAATTAAACACAAGTTTTTACGAAACAAAAAAAAAACCTGATTTTATTGCTTTCAAAAAATGATAATCCAATTTTTTTTTTTTTTAACAATGATTTTAATTTTTCAACACAATGTCAAACTTTGAATTAATTGTACAAATTCCAACTTTAACTTAATCTTTAACTTGATCTGAATTGAACAACAATTATATACTTTGAAGCTAATCGGACAATAGTCGATATTAACCTTTAAAACTAATCAGACAATACTTGATTTTAAACTCATTTTAATCAACACTGGTCACCGGTTTATATACCCATCAAAGATCTTTCGAGAACATGGTTGTTTTTCTGAATAAATATTTTTTTTTATAATATATTTTTGCATGGAGGCTTCTAGTATATTTTAGTTTATCAACAACCATGGGCGTAATTGGAGTGTTCAGATTATTTATAAAATTAATTAAAAATTATACCTCTCCTTAGGTTTGACCCATAATCCCACCCCGCTTGGTTGATATTTAACTACCGGCTTAATGAACACGGCCAGTGTGAATTCAAAATCTATACACAAATTTTATGATTCATTCATAAAAAGCTTGTTTATTCTGGTTACTTAATCTTGTTTTTACAAAATTATTTATTTTTCAATTTTCGGCTTAAAAAAAACTTAGTTTAAGAAAAAAATAAATCGAACTACATTATTTTCTTTTTGTACTTAGAAAAAAAAAACTTCTTCTTTTTCCAAGGAGAAAAATATTGTTTTCTTAAATATTTTTCGTAATATTTCATAATTAAAATGTGTGTTGGATCCAGATAAATTATTCTCGATAATTTTCATTACATATATATTATATAAAAATATAAATATATTATATAATAAATATATTATATATATAAATATATATATGCCTGTCTCTTTTCCTCTTTACAAATAAATATGTCTTTCTTACTCTTTACAGGCGTTGTTGCATTTTCGATATCCCAGTTGGTCTTATAGTTTGAAATATTTGTAGTATCATAATATATTGGTCACCCTTACCCTATCTTGTGCTAACTTTCCCGGCTACCGGTTTAAAGAGTGGTTAGTCGAAACCTTACTTCCGTCATTAGATGAAAATGCCGTTGCTTTGAAGTTTATACCCTATTTATATAATAACATTTTTTTGCCAACCGAAACACGCGGGAAAAAAATCACATCGTTTTCGCACTCACGAATTTAGAAAAAAAAACTGATGAGGCAATCGCTCCAAAATTGGTGAGCTTATTTATTAGTACCACTATATGTTATCCGATATTAGTACCATATAAAAATGCTATCCGATCCTGATGGGCAGTTTCTGAGAAACAACTCTTCAAAGTCACCAAAAAACCCTTTTTCGAATTTTTTAAACAAAAATCGAAAAAAAAGTTAAAACTGTTTAAATACGGATGGCATTCAAAATTTAAGCTCTAATAAGTGCAAGGAATTATGTGTGTCAATGCCATCCGGTTTTGATAAAATTAACCCAAGCATCGGTTTAATAATAATCAGGAGTTTCAAGAATTATATGCAGCGTATGACATTATTTCTGTTATAACAATGTTTGGGTGTGGCGAAAATGAGGGTGAATTTTATCAAAACCGAATGGCATTGATTATGTAAATAGGCTGCATTTTCATCCAGTTGCCTCGTCAAAAAAAGTTACGTTCCTGCCACCCTACCTCCGTTCCTTATCTCCACCCCCGTCCATTTGTGGTCTATTAGGGCGGTACGGGGGGTTTCAGTATCACTTCAAGACCCACATTACCACTCGCCATCCGGCTGCCTCCCCGATCCAAATTTGACGTGCCCTTGCCTTGAATACAATAAGACCATTATAAAACTGATCTAATTCAGGCCTGATTCTCTAACATGTATATAAAGATTATGTAGCGATGATATCATACCTTCTTATTTCATTTTTGTGACCACTCTATTTATTTGTTTAAAGTGGGTGTTTTCATTTTCAACATATTTGATTAGATTTGCATTTACTATCATGCAAGTTCCATTTGTAGTATATATATGTACTATGGACCACAAAAGTTGATGTCAGTTTTTAAATTTTATAATTGATTTGTGCCTTATTGATTTGATTTTCGCAAAAATGCTTCGGATAAAAGTTGTTCATTATAAATATAGTAACTACTTGTATTTGAAATTTTTTTTTCGAAAACCGAATGAATAAGGCACAAATCAACTATAAAATTTATAAAAAATGTCATCAACCTTTGTGGAGAAATGTACAAATATATCGTACGGTGTATGCTACCTTGTAATGAGTACTGGAAAATAATCTATTAAATTCATGTCTATACATATTAATAAAATTTGATTGCTACCAGCAATTTCGAAACAAATATTGATGTTTTATTACATGGAGCAAATGTGTCTAAAGAGTGTATCCTAAGGAAAAATAAATGTTATAGAAATGAATTCCAAAAATTTCGTAAAATTTAAGTTTTGATTAACTGCAACACTACGATCCATACGGAGCCTTTGGGCAGTCTCACAAGCAGTAAAAAAACGATTCCAAAAGGTGTGAATATAAATAAAATCATCGAAATGCAGATTGTGTCATGGCCAGCCCGTAGCCCAGAGTGAAATCAAATGAATTATCTTTGAGATTAACTTGCCAGATGTATAAGAATTAACTCTCTTGATAACTTACAGGAGCTCAAAATTGCTTACTGTAGACAGTGGCGTAGCGTGGGTTTTCGCCGCCCGGGGCCGACCGGTAATTCTCCGCCCTCTATTTGCATCATTAGTCAAGAAAATTGGTAAAAAGTTAAATAACTTTAAATTCTTTAATATTTAAAAATGTACTCTTCGTGTTTTTCTCAAAGCAAAATCTTTTAAGCAATTATCAATGTCAACATGTACTTCATGTTCGAGTACCAATATAGCTAAATTTGATAGTCTCAACGTGGACATAGTCGATCTTAGATAATTTTTAATTAACTTTAGTTTAGAGAAACTTCTCTCGCAACTGGCATTACTAATGGCAGCAATTAAATATTCTCAACATTATGACAATGATTGGTACGCCATCTTCAAGTTTAGACCATCTATCAATCACCCAACTATCAATCTATTGAACTGATTTTCATGAAAGTTGAAATAATGAATGATTCAATCTACTAATTGACAATATTTAAAAAAAATTCATTGAGAACACCATGCGATCTCACACGGTGTCCCATTTCAATACACAAAATTAAATAATGAATTTGATTGATATTTGGCTTTGTAATTGATTCTTAATAAATATTACTACAATTTATTATCCATACTTTCATTGACCATATTTTCTGTATTTCTTCATTTGATATTCATTATAATTCCTTCCCCTGAGAAAATTCGTCCTAGCCTACAAGCCAGCAGGAGGGGAAGCTTAAAGGTTCCAACCGTGGATCAACTCTAATCGAAATTTTTTTTCTCTGGCGAGTAGTAGTCGGCTCGTCCCGACAGAATCTCGCCCCCCTTCAGGGGACGCTTTTACCTCACCTGAGGGGGGCAGCTCCTTCGGATCTGAGAGAGGCACAAATTTGACATTGAGATTGCAGTTAGTCCAAGAGACTAGGAATGCCGCTGAAAACGAAGAGCCATCTCAAGGCACTTCTCAACAAAGTAGAGCGAGTACCCAAAACAGTCACCGTCACCATCAGCGCTTTCAACAGATGAAGACACTTAAGGCTGACCTGCTTACTTGTTATTTAACAAGTGAACCAAAAAGACGTAGCTACATGGGAAGGATGTATACCATATGGTGCAAAAAGAATCCCGAACTCTCCCATTTTAAATCGCAACATCTTCGAGATCAAGCAGCCCGTCTAATCAAAACCGGATTTGACTCACCAGCCAGCATTTTGGACACGAATAGGGATACGGAACCGGTAGTGAATGTGAGGGATGAAGACAGACCAGCTTCTATAGGTGTGAATTATTCCACACGTGAGGCGTTAGGTGCTGAACACAGGATTGGACATCTCAGAATGAACTAGTGTGGGGATGTGACAGCTCTGATACTGGAACGCAGCAAAAGGTATGTCGAAATACGCCACCACTACCTGTGTTAGAAGCTACATTACCAACGCCATCAAGGTCTAGAAATGTTCCATCACCACTTGTGTAACGGCGGTAACAGCCCTGCCTCTCACGCCATCACTGAAGTGACGATAGAAGCTTAGAACATGCCTGTCGAGCCATCAAACTCTCGTTTGGAAGAACTTAAACATCGATTCCGAAATGCGCTGAAAACAACCGATAATGACCTGTCTAATCGCAAACGTCCAAAATATTGCAAGATGTTTGCTAAAGCACAAGACCTTACTTTAATCAACAAAATTGTCGACGAACATTTAACAAACGCCAGTAGCCTACTAGAGATCGATAGTTCAGTCTATGCTGCACAGGGCGCTCTCTCTCCTCCTACTAAGTCCGCTAAGATAGCTGAGGAAATGATACGCAAACGCATAGAGCCACTTGACTCCAAGTTGACATCTCTCCGACAGAGGGTATCACGTATCAAGTGTGTGTTAGAATACCAGAAGAATGGTAGACCGTTTACCCCAAACGTGCGGAGCTTCGCTCGTGAACTGAGGCACCAATTTCACACACTCAACAAGGGTATCCTGCTCACTATCAAGCAGAGAAACCTTGAAACGATACACGCGCTAGCTCTCGTACGAAAAAAAGCTAGCTAAACGGGAAAAGTGTATTCGAGAAAATAAAAATCTTTCTCTCAAATCCTTCTCGTTTATTCGCGAAAACCCCTTCCATCGTAGAGAAACTACCAACAGTTGAGCATTGACAGCTATTGGCGTGATTTGTATGAAGTCGACAAATGTAGATAGTAGTATAACACCAATCAGACTGTTCCAAAGGTTCTGCAACACTCATTTAGCAGAAGAAGTGGTGATAACATCTGTTACCGCTGATGAAGTGTCCCTTGCCTTCAAAGGCAAGAAGAATCACTCGGCGCCTGGCATGGATGCTGTGTCGAATTTTCGGTGGAAACGTTTACCATCCACACACACACCCACACACATCTTGCTAGGCACTTCACTTCATATTTCTTCGGAAATGGAACCTTTCCATCATGGTTCGCCGAAGGGCGAACAGTTCTGACTCCCAATAAAAGAGACCTTTCAGTTCCAAACAATTACCGAACGATAACAAGCTTAAATACCGTGTATAAAGCGTTGACCTCCATTCTTAATGTACGTTTACTCACAACCATGGAACCGGTGTGGATGATGATAAATGAGCAACGTGGCTCCAAACGTGGCATATCAGGTTGCAAAGATAATTCTTCTTGTTGACAGATGTACCTGCCAAGACGCTTGTCAATATCAGCGTGACTATATGGCCTGGGTGAATTATAGGAAAGCATTCGACAATATCTCCCATCAACTTATATTGGTGCTGCTCAAATATTTGAAAATTCATCCCCATATCATCAGATATATAGAAGTCTGTTGCTATTTTGTAAGACAAAGTTTAAAATTCGTTCTGGTACACGTACTGTCTCAACAGATTTGGTGACATAAGCGAGGTGTCTATAGAGGGGATAGCCTTAGTCCGCTTCTTTTCTGCATCTCACGAATGCCACTTTCCTTGTGCTTGCGAGAAGACTCCGGTTATCGTTGCTGTTCCCCGACAGACAGGTAGCATCAGGTAACTCATCTATTCTATATTCTATATCTATTCTCTATGACCTGAAACTTTATGCTTCTTCTGAGAGCAATCTATCTTAAGCTCTCAAATCTGTCCAGCAGTACACGAAAGCTATTCGCATGGAATTTGCATTAGATAAGTGTGCCGTCATTCATTGTAAGCGGGGTCACGCCCCTAATTACAATGCAAACGTGTACCTCACGGATGGAAGCATCGTGAAACATCTTGATGAAGAAGAGCTATACAAATATTTGAGTTTTGGCGAAATTCACATTCATAGTGTGTCGACTGCTAAGAAAGCTCTTCGTGGCAGGTATAGGCACCATCTCAGACGAATTTGGGAATTCGAATTGTCTGAGATACATAAGATTTGTGCTACTAATATGCTTGCCCTACCCATCCTTCTCTATTCTTTTGGCTCCATCAAATGGACAATAGAGGAGCTTAAGGAACTTGATAGAGGCACTCGCAAACTTATGAACATTTGTCGTAGTTTGCACCCGCGCTCCGCGGTGTCTCGTTACTTCCTCCCACGTCAGCAAGGGGGTAGAGGTCTCCTGTCCGTCGAATGTCTACATGTCAGATTAGTGTTAAGAATAGCTTGTCAGGTATTCAATAGTTCTGATCCATTAATGGCACTCGTGCGAGATCACAAGTTGCAAGATAAAGGAACATTCTTGTTCTCTGCAGCACGACATGCAGCTTCAAAATTGGGTCTAGAATTTGATCCCGCAAATCATGATAAAGTTGATTATTTGGTCCTTCTTCAATTGCGTCTTCGTTCAGCTGTAAAACGTGCTGAAATCAGCTTCTTCTTTCAAGATCATCGATTCCGGGACCATCAGTGTATGTTCCACCGTCATCTAGACTCCTGTAGTCTCTCCGTTGATCTTTCGTTTTCTTTCCTCCGATCAGCTGGACTCAAGTCCGAAACAGAAGACTGTATCATCGGTGTCCAAGACGGTGTGATAACTACTCTTACACACCAGAAGTACGTGTGGAAGTAGGAAGTCTCCAGTATTCAGTGCAGAGCGTGCAAATCTCAGCCGGGGACGCTGATTGCTGCATGTCCATCTTATGCCTCGACCACCTACATTCAGCGTCAAAATGCTGCCCTGCGTTTGCTGTACTACTTCTTGAGACACAAGTATGAAGTGAACCGTACGCCAGTCCTTCTATATGCTCTCAGAGAAATCGAGTCTTTTTTCAAAAACAAGAAATGTATCATCTTTTGGAATTTCTCGTTTTCAACTACCAGGCAGCTCTCTGCTACTATATGCCTGATATAGTACTCCAGGATATTTCAGCTAAAACTATTTTCTTCATCGAGTTCTCTGCGCCCGCAGAAGTGAATATAGTCCTGATAGAGGAGCAAAAACGGACTAAATACCTTGATCTTCTCCAAGAACTACGACAACTACACCCTGGCTACTCAGTCAAAAAGGTTGTTCTCATTATCGATTTCCTTTGCGGTATACGCCCCACTTTAGAGTCTAATACTTCCACCATTCTGGTTTGCATGTCTCATCTTCGTCACCTTATCATCTTCATGCAGAAGGCTGTCATCATTGGCACCTTTCGTACATTGAGATCGCATGAGACTGTCTTCAAGGAACAGCCCTTTAAGTTATTTAATATTTTATTTTGCAGGTTGCAGGTTGCACATCCGTGCGGTGCTAGGATGGAGCTCTGCATGATCAGGACACAGTGATCAGGTCAGTGAGTTAACTGACAGGCGAACCGACTTCACGGCCATAGGGTAGTGAACCTTCTTCAAAGGATGTAGCTATCTTGTGAGAATTTATGTTTGTTCAAGAGGTGGTTGGCCCCTAGGGTGTCTATCCTATATCTACTTTCCACCTTCAACAGACAAGTAATAATAATCATGGGTGGATTATAGGAAAGCATTTGACACTACCTTTCATCAACTTATATTGATGCCGCTCGAATGCTTGACAATTCATCCCGATATCATCAGATTCATTGAAGATTTGTGACCATTCTGGAAGACCAAGTTTACAATTACTCCTGGTAAACATTCTGTCTCAAAGGGATATCAAAGGGATAGCCTTAGTCCGATCCTTATCTGCACCTCGCTTATATCTCTATCCTTGCGCTTGCTAAAATAACTCAGTTACCGTTGTGGTACCGACAAATAGGAAGCATCAGGTAGCTCATATATTCTATATGGATAACTTGGAACTTTAGACTTCTTCTGATAGAATTATATATCAAACTCTCAAAGCTGTCCATCAACACACGAAGGCTACTTGCATAGAATTAGGATTGAATAAATGTGCCGTCATACATTATAGGGATCGAAGCATCGTGAAACATCTCGATGAAGCAGAGTTATACACATATTTGGGTGTTGGCGATAGTCACATGTAAGTGTGTCCACAGTTAAGATAGAACTTCGTGGCAGGTATCGGCACCATCTCAGACAAATTTGGATATCCGAAGTATCTTGGATACATAAAATCCGCGCTACTAATATGCTTGCTCTACACATGCTTCTCTATTCTTTTGGTTCCTTCAAATGAACAGTAGAGGAGCTTAAGAAACTAGATAAAGGCACACGCAAACTTATGAACATTTGTCGTAGTTAATTCCCACGTCAGCAAGGGGGTAGATGATATTCAATCTTGTCCGACGAATGTCTACAGATTAGTGTTAGGTATAGCTTGTAATGTTACTCAATAGTTCATATCCATTAATAGCACACGTGCGCGATCACGAGTTGCAAGATAAAGTAGCATTCTTATTCTCCACCGCATGACGTGCAGCTTCGATATTGGACCTACTATTTGATCCGACTAATCGTGATCAAGATGATAATTTGGTCCATGTTCCCCAATCTTGACTTCGTTAAGCTGTTAAACGAGCTGAAGTCGGCTCACACTTTCAAGATCATCGATCCCGGGACCATCAGGGTATGTTCTACCGTCATCTGGACTCCTGTCGCCTCTCCGTTGATATTACGTATTCTTTCCTTCGACCAGCTGTATCTTAAAAAGATACCTCTATCAAACAATTGAAATCCAACTGAAAACAATTGAAATCCTACATATATAGACCTTTTCCCAAGGTAAGTTAGCTCAAGAAGGCTTGCGTTAAGGGTACTATGAGTATCCATACCTACTAGTACAACCTTAAAAGTAAATACACTGTCCACGCATTGTCGCTCACGATGAGAAAAACAATGTAATGTATCCAAAAACACTACTGTGCTGCAAATGATGTGTCAAAGTCGAACTACGCAGTGCGTGCACCGCTCACGCGGTTTACGGTCTTCAGTTGGATTTCAATTGTTTGATAGAGGTATCTTTTTAAGCCCGACTAACATTACTTACGAAATTAGTGGCATAAAGTTTAGTTTCACAAAACTAATTAGGATCAAAATTTCACGTGTAAACATTAAGTTTTTCAAATTTTAATAATTTAGTAATGTAAAGTATGTACACTTCCGTTCAATAAAGTTAAACAGACCTGAAATGTTAATTTTCTTACATTTTATAAAACTCCTCACTTTTGTAACTCTTTGTATAATGATTTATTTATAAACAAAGATAAGTAGTATATATTTTAAGTGTGAAAAAAGAAATGGAAGTATAGTAAAAAACATTTACTACAAGAATAATCAAAATTGTGAGAGACTGATTCGGTTCAGATCTATTCAATTTTATTGAACGGGAGTGTACTATACATAACATCCGCAGTCTATTCTGGAAGAAATGTACAATAAGAATTAAATGATCCTCAAAAGACTTTTATTACGCCATATTTGCGAATTTGGATTGTATTTTTTTTTTTTTTGAATAGGTAGTAAATTTCGATTTTTTGCGCCACCCTTGATGGCGCCCAGGGCACGTGCCCTGCCTGCCCCACCCTAGCTACGCTACTGTATACGCCCCACTCTAGAGTCTAATATTTCCATCATTTCAATTTGCAGGTCTTATCTTCGTTACCTCATCACCTCCATGCAGAAGGCTGTTATCATAGGCACCCTTCGTATGTAAATGCGGCGTCAAAAGTCACGCTATCAATTCAAAGTTTTATAATGGATTTGTGCCTTATTTATTTGGTTTTTCGATAAAATGCTTCGGATGAAAGTTGTTATTATTCAATTATTATTTAAATTCCAATGTAAATTTTTATTCTTTAAAGTTTACATTCAGATCGCATCAGACTGTCTTCAAGAAACAGCCATTGAAGTTCTTTATTTTATATAATGTTTTGCAGGTTGCACATCTGTGAGGTGCAGGAAGAATGCTCTTATTGACCAGGACACCAAACAGACGAACGTACCTACCTCTCGATTCGAAAGACAGGCGGATCATTTGGTAATCGCGTTGACTCATAGACGTACAGACTACACGACCATAAGGTAGTGAACCTTTTTCAAAGGACGTTGCTACCTTGTGAAGATATATGTTTGTCGAAGAGATGGATGGCCTCTGAGGTGTCATCCTGTATCCACTCCAACAGACATAAATACATTAAATTTTTCAATCTAAGTAATAATAATGGAGTCTTCACAATCTATAACAGAGGCCACCCACATCATTATTCTTCTTAACCTTTATTCATCTCAAAAGCATTATATTAATGATATGAGTGGAGGACAAGGAATTATATGCAGGGTAGGAAGTGGTAAGCTGTGTGACTACACCCAATTTTGATAAGAACTATGCCGATATGCATCTGAAGTTTTTGAAGGGAAACTGTATAAAACCTTCACAAGCATAGCCGGTTTCTTCATTCTTGTACATAAGCCACACAAGGATTTGATTTGTAAAGGAGGCCTGCAACTTCAAAATTTTTCTAAAATCAAAATACCAAACAATTTCTTGTTATCTGCTCTTAAATGCTTCCTTAGGTTTTATTATTTTCTCCCACAGTCAAGAAATATTAAAACATTTAAACCTAAAAAAGCGATGAAGTAGATTCAAGAAAGTTGTATGCGAAACCTAGAAGTGGAGATTTTCGTTATGCCATCAGAATTCTTATTACCCAATATAAAAAATTGAAGAGCAAATTATGAGTATTGCGTAGTAATTAAAAGCAATACGGGAGAAATTGAACACTGCAATCATTTTTCCACTTTCGCCCATCAGGCTTGTTTAATGGAGAAAAAAGGGCATATAAGAATTAATTTCTCTTCGTTTTGCCAATAACCGAGTTTTCGGTTTAATTTTTTAGTTTTTCTTGGGCTCTATGTGGAAGCAAATTATAAAACCTACGGATCAATTAGGAAGAAATCAGGAACAATTGTTTTGTAAATTAATTATTAAAAATTTCAAAATTAAATACTAATTTCGCAAGGCAGACATACGATATTATTTTAAAATAATATTATATTCGAACATGATATTTTTTGTTTAAAAAAAGAGAATGGTCCTCTGTTGAAAAAATATTGAACTACAAATGACAATGAAATTACCACATGTGATACTAAGTTATCAGTTCAAATTCAAATCTATTTTTTCTTGACTTTGATAAACATTAAATTATTAAAGATTTTAGAAACATAATAATATTTATTAGAATAATGTGAAAATTGATAGTTTTGAATTCAGTGAATCGGTGAAAAATTTGAGTTTATAATATGGAAGTAATTTGAAAAATTTTTAAAAACAAATTTTTAAAGTCAAATTTTTTTAAACATTAGGTGAAGAATTAAAACTGAATGAAGAATTTAAAATATTGGAAAACAATTGTGATTTAAAAAAAACCCTTTATTTATATTTAATAATACTTTGTACGTCTACTTAGAGATAGCACCACAAATATAGTGTTTTGAATTTTATTGACAAAAAGCGTGTTTTATAATATCGACAGAGACATATAATTTTAGGGTGGCCTTGTAGACAGCTGATGGTTGATCACGAGTATTGTTTCATTAATTTATTAGTTGTTGGCTATGTTTGATTGAAATAATGTTTATAATACGCGTAATAAAAATGTTACATTTAATTATGAAAACAACGTAGAGCTTGTATTTTATTCAAATCTTTGTTAAAGTGGGCAAAATTGTGTGAAATTTAAATAAATAATGCAGTCAATTTATTGGACAGGCAGAATTCTGTCTCGTGCTTTGTGGAATGGTATAACAAATATATCATCAGTGGCCGATTCCCCGATACAAAACCCTAAATCGGAACCGCGTTTAGTGTCTGTAGCATGTGGTTTTCCCAAAGAACGTGTACGTAGAATGATTAAAGGACAATTTGGTGATGATGCATGGTTTTCCTCTAAATATAATACGACAGCTGACGTTATGGGTAAGATTATACAAATTTTGTTAAAATCCAAGTTTCTAATTTGTAGATGACACTTTATATTCATGAATTTTTTAATGAATTCTAAATTCATGTTCTCTAATTTAAGTACTTTCATCAGAAACATTCTTAAACTAATCGTATATCCAAATAAAATCGAAAATATTTATATATTGAGCTGAAAAACTCATGTATAAAAGTGTTGGGCAAAAGATTATTTCATAATATTACATCTATGCGCAGAAATAATATCATATTATATCACAGATTGATATAAACCATTAACTTCTTTTTAACTGGAAAAGTACAATTGTTTTACGTACCTTAAAACTATTCTGAATACCTAACCTAACAATACCTTTCTAAGAAAATATCCAAATCGTTAATGAATTTGAACTTTACAAAAATATAAAATATGTGATTAATTTATTGTCTGAAAATTATATACATCTAGTTTTTAGCTTGAAACCATGTTACAAAACGTGATTCTGGTCTCTTGAACTATAACTTCAATGTATTAAGCACCTAATGATATAAGAAATGTCATTAATTAAGTGCTTGCCAAATTATTTTGTTAGAAGTTTTTTCAAATATCTGTTCCGAAGCCAAGTAAAGTTTAAAAGGTCACACAAAATATACCTGACTTATGCTAATTTTTTCCAAATGTTATGAATAATATACTCTAATATGTTTTCGAATTTTTTACATTTTTAACTATGCAATGTTATTTATCTTATGCAATGGTAGTTAAAAAGGTTTTAAAAATTTTTAACAATAATGTAACTTTTAAAGGTTTTAAAAAAAGTGGTTTTCAGAAAACCTAAAACTTTATTTATTTTTGAATATGTCAAAATAATTTTAAAAACCGTTGAATTAATCAGAAAGTGACTTATAATTTGAACTAATATCACTTCTCTAATTTTCCAATTAGTTTCTTAAAACTAATCAAATACTTCTAAATCTTTCGTGTACCTTTCTTATAAAAAAATTTCAGAGGAAAAAACAAATTTCCTGTAGTTTTGTTTTGCAAAATCGGACGTATTTTAAGATAATTTTCCTATTTTTATGAACATTAGGTGTACAAAATTGCATGAAGGAAAATAAAACTGCTAATTTTTGTAAAAAACAAACTCATAGGCAATTTTCTTTATTATAAATAATTTTCCAAACATGATTTCTAGGCGTGAAAATGGAATTTTTAAGACTGACTGGAAAAAATGAGAAATTTTTGTATACAATAATTTTAGGTTGTAAAGTGTATCATAAATTTGGTGTCTGATAACTAACTGGTTTTAGAGATATTCAAAATGGTATACAGTAACAACGGACTTGTATGACAAGATATTTACCTAAACATGATTTCTTTTGTCACTCATTGAAAAATTAAAGTGTGTGTGTACGCACGTCAGAAATTATACTTCTTTTTAAATAATTTATTAGAATAATATTATAAGGTCAACACTACTATTAAGACATAAAAGTGTAAAAAATGATATACTAATGAAAAACTACAATAGAAAATGATTCTATTTTGTCATGGAAGAACAGAACCAGCGCCACTTCTTCCGTTAAAATTAGAGTTTGAAAGACTGACATTAAATCCATTATTTACATTAGAATCAGAGTTAGTGAAATTTATCAAGGCCAGACCAGGTTTATCAATATATTCATTTAATTAGCTGACCCGACAGACGTTGTCCTGTCTTGACTATGAATATTGAATTCGAATTGGTATAATTAATAAAAAATAATTATTATTCCAAAAACATATTGTTTATTATTCTAATGTTTTATGATACACAACATTCTTAGTTTTATTTTCTTACGACCTCATCAATTGTTGGCGCATTAAAACGTCTTGCGTGTTGTCCTGCAGGCGTCTTATCGGCTTTGATGACATGCGGTCGTGAATAATGCAACCAATTCGTTGGAAAAACATTTGTAGTTGTTCCACAATTGGTCTCGTTTGTACAAAGTTTGTACGTCTAATTGCTGGCAAAAACAAAAATTCATTTGAAAAAAAAAATTCGTTACCAGCTGCTTTAACTTAGCGAATTTCCTAAGAGTACATAAATCACTCTTTAGCGATCATAATTTTAGTGTGATCAAATTGAAATATAATATCTGATATGATTTTAGTATTTGCAAAAATTAAATTTATTAATAGCCAAAATAGAAGATATATAACGATTATTGTTTATAGTTACTATGGAAACGACAACCAAAATTGACATTTCAAAATTAAAACAAAATTTTAATAAAATAATTTTATAGAATTTCATCCAAATCGGTCCAGCCGTTTAAGACCGGGTCCAATTGTGTTTTCAAACCATCCAGGAACCCATTGAAATATACACACAAAATTTCATCCAAATTGGTCCATCCGTTTAGGAGGAGTTAGGTGACAAACACACGTACAGAAGAATTATATATATTAAGATATACAAAGTTTGCGAGCCCATAAAAATGATATCATTGATAATGTGGCTCGTAATTCTAATATTCTGCTTTTATCAGAAACATGGAGTAATAATGATGAAGGCATGCCAGTACCTAATTTCAACTGTATAGTCAAATTTAAATGTTCTAATGTAAAAGCTGGCGGTGTAGTAGAGTCAAGTAAGGATTTTTCAGGCAGGTTACTTGGAACCGCAATTTTTTTTTTAATCGATTTATCTTGACGTCCTGAATATGACCCTAAATTTTTACGGTCCGGCTCGTGACGGAACAGAGTCAAAATTGAATTTGTTTTTAACAAAAAGATTTTTTTCTTAATATATTTTTTTAAATTAAAAATTTAAAAAATGACAGAATATTATTCAATTCTTTATAAAAAAAGAAAACAAATGAGCCCATAAACATTAAAATTGGTTTATTAGAATTCGAGGAAAAAAAAGATTAAAATTCCCAAAGTTCGAAAAACGCAAAAATTTTAAATTAAAATAAAAAATCTAAAAATTACTTCATATTTTTTTTAACGATGGCAAAGTATGTCTTTTATATGTTAAAAATAATGTGCCCAATTTTAGTCCCTAAAAAGAAATTGGGTCTCCGACAATTAATAAAATTCCATGTCACCTATTTTTATACCCAGTATATTTGTAAATATACAAGGTATATTAAGTTTAGTCCCGACTTTGTAACGCTTGAAAATATTAATCCTTGACAAAAATGCTTCAAAAAGGTATTCATAAAATGGCCTAATTCGGCCATTTTCACATGTCCGTCCGTCCGTCCGTCCGTCTGTGAAGCCGATAACTCAAGAACGAAAAGAGATAACGAGCTGAAAATTTTTGTGTGTGTTCTAGAGCAAAAAAGTAAGGTCAAGTTCGTTAATGGGCAATATCGGAACATGTTTCCCCCCGCTAAGAGGGGGGGACTTATAGTTCGCTTTAGCTTACGTTTCGAGTTGGTTCACGCTTTTCGTTGGTTACCGATTCGAGTTAAATCACGCTTCGCGATATCACTGGCGCTTCGCTTTGCATAACTAACGCTTTTCATTGGCCAACGTTTCGCGTTGGCTGATTTACGGTTCACTTTAGCTTTCGTTTCGCTGACTATCTGTTCGCTTTTGCTTACGTTTCGCGTTGTCAAAACTTCCTATTGATTAACGCTTCTCATTGACCAACGCTTCGCGTTGGCTGACATACGACTCGCTTAAGCTTACAGTTCGCGTTGGTTTACACTTTGCGTTGTTTAACAATTCGCGTGAAATCACGCTTCGCGAATCACCGACGCTTCGCTTTGAATAACTAACGCTTCTCATTAACCTACGCTTCGCGTTGGCTGACCTACGGTTCGTCTTTAACAAGCTCCGGGTTCCCGTTGATTAACGCATTGCGTTGTTTAACGATTGGCGTGAAATGACGCTAATCACCGACACTTTGCTTTGATTAACTAACGCTTCGCATTAAACAACGCTTCGCGTTGGCTGACTTACGCCTCGCTTTATCTTACGGGTCACATTGGTAAACGCCTTGCGTTAACCAACGCTATGCTAACGCTTCACCTTGGCCAACTTTTGGCTAGCTTATGATTACGTTTTGCGTTGGTTCAAGCTTGTCGTTGATAAACGATTCCGAACACTGACGCTTAGCTTTGGATAACTAACGCTTCTCATTGGCCAACGCTTCGTGTTGGCTGACTTACGTTTCACTTTAGCTTACGTTTCGAGTTAACCTAACACTTCCTATAGACAAACGCTTTTCATTGACCAACGCTTCGCGTTGGCTGACTTACGGTTCGCTTTAGCTTTCGTTTCGCGTCGGTAAACGCTTTGCGTTGATTAACATAGCCGCTTCGCGAATCACCGGCGCTTTGCTTTGACAACTTACGCTTCTCATTAACCAATGCTTCGCGTTGGCTGACTTACAGTTCACTTTAGCTTACGTTTCATGTTGGTTAGCTCTTTGCGTTTAACAACGCTTCGCGTTGACCTTACACTTCCTATTGACTAACGAGGCTTAAGGCACGCTTAAGGTTACGCTTTGCGATGGTTAACGCTTTGCGTTGTTTAATGATTCGCGTGAAATCACGCTTCGCGAATCATGGACGCTTTGGATTTGAATAACTAACGCTTCTCATTAACCAACACTTCGCGTTGGCCGACTAACGGTTTATTTTAGCTTACGTCTCGCGTCGGCTAACTCTTCACGTTGTATAACTCACGCGTGCGTTCGCTTCGCGTTAACTATCGTTCCGATTCGACTAATTTTTCACGCTTACTTTAATCATTAACGAATCGCGTGAAATCACGCTTCGCGTTGAATCAGCGACGATTCGTTGTCACGTAGTTCACGGCTTTGTGTTGACCTAACGCTTCCTTTTGACAAGCGCTTCTCATTGACCAACACTTTGCGTTGGCTGACTTACGGCTCGCTAAATCTTACGGTTCGCGTTGGTTAACGCTTTGCGTTGATTAACGATTCGCGTGAAATCACGCTTCGCGGATCACCGATGCTTCGCTTTGAATAACTAACGCTTTTCATTGAGCAACGCTTCGCGTTATCTGACAAACGGCTAGCTTAAGCTTACGGTCGCGTTGGTAAACGCTTTGCGTTGTTTAACGATTTGAATGAATTCACGCTTCGCGAATCACCAACGCTTCGCTTTGAATAACTTACGCTTCTCATTAAGCAACGCTTCGCGTTGGCTGACTTACGATTCGCTTTAGCTTTTGTTTCGCGTCTGTTCGCTTTTGCTTACGTTTCGCGTTGTCAAAACTTCCTATTGACCAACGCTTCTCATTGACCAACGCTTCGCGTTGGCTGACATACGACTCGCTTAATCGTACAGTTCGCGTTAGTTTACGCTTTGCGTTGTTTAACAATTCGCGTGAAATCACGCTTCGCTTTGAATAACTAACGCTTCTCATTAACCAATCTCATTGGCTGACTTACGGTTCGCTTTAGCTTTCGTTTCGCGTTGTTAAACGCTTTGTCTTTAACAAGCTCCGGGTTCCCGTTGATTAACGCATTGCGTTGTTTAACGATTGGCGTGAAATGACGTTAATCACCGACACTTTGCTTTGATTAACTAACGCTTCGCATTAACCAACGCTTCGCGTTGGCTGACTTACGGTTTGTTTTAGCTTACATCTCGTGTTTGTAAACGCTTTGCGTTGATTAGCTAGTGCTTTGCGTAGACATAACGCTTCCAATTACTAGCGCTTCTCATTGACCAACGCTTCGCGTTGGCTGACTTACGCCTCGCTTAATCTTACGGGTCACATTGGTAAACGCCTTGCGTTAACCAACGCTATGCTAACGCTTCGCGTTGGCTAACTTTTGGCTAGCTTATGATTACGTTTTGCGTTGGTTCAAGCTTGTCGTTGATTAACGATTCCGAACACTGACGCTTAGCTTTGGGTAACTAACGCTTCTCATTGGCCAACGCTTCGCGTTGGCTGACTTACGGTTCACTTTAGCTTACGTTTCGAGTTAATTTAACACTTCCTATAAACTAACGCTTTTCATTGACCAACGCTTCGCGTTGGCTGACTTACGGTTCGCTTTAGCTTTCGTTTCGCGTCGGTAAACGCTTTGCGTTGATTTACATAGCCGCTTCGCGAATCACCGGCGCTTCGCTTTGACAACTAACGATTCTCATTAACCAACGCTTCGCGTTGGCTGACTTACAGTTCACTTTAGCTTACGTTTCATGTTGGTTAGCTCTTTTCGTTTAACAACGCTTCGCGTTGACCTTACACTTCCTATTGACTAACGCTTCTAATTGACCAACGCTTCGCGTTGGCTAACTTAAGGCACGCTTAAGGTAACGCTTTGCGATGGTTAACGCTTTGCGTTGTTTAATGATTCGCGTGAAATCACGCTTCGCGAATCATGGACGCTTCGGATTTGAATAACTAACGCTTCTCATTAACCAACGCTTCGCGTTGGCCGACTAACGGTTTATTTTAGCTTACGTTTCGCGTCGGCTAACTCTTCACGTTGTATAACTCATGCGTGCGTTCGCTTCGCGTTAACTATCGTTACGATTTGACTAATTCGTTTCGCATCGGTAAACGCTTTGCGTTTACCAACGCTTCGCGTTGACCTAACGCTTCATATTGACTAACGCTTCCCATTGCGCCAACGCGTCGCGTTGGCTGGTTTGGGTCGCTTAATCTTACGGTCCGCCTTGGTTAACGCTTTGCGTTGTTTAATGATTCGCGTGAAATCACGCAACGCAAATCACGGACGCTTCGCTTTGAATAACTAATGCTTCTCATTAACCAACGCTTCGCGTTGGCAGATTTACAGTTTGTTTTAGCTTACGTTTGTCGTTTGTAAACGCTTTGCGTTGATTAACTAACACTTTGCGTTGACCTAACGCTTCCAATTGACTAGCGCTTCTCATTAACCAACGCTTCGCGTTGGCTGATTTACGGCTCGCTTAATCTTACGGGTCACTTTGGTGAACGCCTTGCGTTAACCAACGCTATGCTAACGCTTCGCGTTGGCTAACTTTTGGCTAGCTTAAGATTACGTTTTGCGTTGGTTCAAGCTTTTCGTTGATTAACGATTCCGAACACTGACGCTTCGCTTTAGATAACTAACGCTTCTCATTGGCCAACGCTTCGCGTTGGCTAATTTACGGTTCACTTTAGCTTACGTTTCGAGTTAAACTAACACTTCCTGTAGACTAACGCTTTTCATTGACCAACGCTTCGCGTTGGCTGACTTACGTTTCGCTTTAGCTTTCATTTCGCGTCGGTAAACGCTTTGCGTTTACCAACGCTTCGCGTTTACCTAACGCTTCCTATTGACTAACGCTTCCCATTGCGCCAACGTGTCGCGTTGGCTGATTTACGGGTCGCTTAAGCTTACGGTTCGCCTTGGTTAACGCTTTGCGTTGTTTAATGATTCGCGTGAAATCGCGCTTCGCAAATCACGGACGCTTCGCTTCGAATAACTAATGCTTCTCATTAACCAACGCTTCGCGTTGGCAGATTTGCAGTTTGTTTTAGCCTACGTTTGGCGTTTGTAAACGCTTTGCGTTGATTAACTAAAACTTTGCGTTGACCTAACGCTTCCTTTTGACTAGCGCTTCTCATTGAACAACGCTTCGCGTTGGCTGATTTACGGCTCGCTTAATCTGACGGTCTGCGTTGGTTAACGCTCTGCGTTGATTAACGTTCGCGTGACGTCAACTTTCGCGAATCACCGATGCTTCGCTTTGAATAACTAACGCTTCTCATTAACCAACGCTTCGCGTTGACTGACTTACGTTTCGCGGTTAGCGCTTTGCGTTTACCAACGCTTTACGTTTACCAACGCTTTCCGTTGATTTACTAAAGCTTCGCGTTGACTAACTTTTCGCGTCGCCTAACGGCTCGTTTTATTTTAAACAACGCTTTGCGTTAACAGCCGCTTCGCGTTGATTTACTCAATTATATAACTCAATATTTAAATATATAAAAATCGCAAGAACATTAATATAAATTTTTTTAAATGCAAGAACATTTTTACTGTCTCAAGAAAAATTATTAACACAAAACAAACATTTACAAATAATTCATATTTTATAAACATTGAATAGGCAGAAATATTCACAATTCAAACATTGATATACAACTCAGTATATACTGGGTATTCAAACAATTAACTCAGTTAGTTGTTACATTACTTGTTATAAATAAAAAGGGTTTTTTAAATGAAAGGTCTTCAAAATATCTATAAATTGAAAAAGAAAATTATTTTTTTAACTGTATTTATATACCCATTATTTTTCAATTTGTTTATAACAAGCTATAAACAAATTAAAAAAAAAAAAAAACAGTTAAGAAATTATTTAAATAAACTTTTTTGTCTTTTAACTTATAGATTTTTTATAGATCTTTAATTTAAAAAAAAATATAACGATACGTTAACTTTTAAGAAAGTTATCATATGTTTTACATTTTGTTAATTTACTTATAAACAAATTAATATTTTTAACTTTTATAAGCCTTAATCGAAAGCTTAAACACTTACCTATATAACTATAAACTCAAAAAAATTTTTCGACCCATATGGTTTATTGCATAAAGAAAAACATATAATTTGTGCTTATTTTATTACAAAATAAGAATTTTATAATTTATATACAGCGTCATATATTTCATCAAAAAAAGACAGCATGATTGTTTAACCAACGTATATATATATATATATATATATATTCATTTCAAATGGCCATATCTGGCCACAGGCTGCCTGAAACTGGCTTTTTGAAGCTAATTTGACTCTAATAGTGTAGCTTTTTACCAAAATAATAACGATCACTCATCTTTCGTTCTATAATCAATAATATTATTTCAATATGCAAAAATCATAGCAGGCACTAAATTATTAAATTATTCTCCACTGAAGAGTGGGATCATTTATGTGATAGGCTTACTTGTTGTCTATTTCGCGAAGCATCTAATGAATTGTATATATAAATTTAGTCTTTTTATACTGTAAGTAGCACATTTTATACTAAATGTCTCCCAAGTGCAATAGAGCTGGATAGAAAACATGCTGAAATTACACTTTGATCGAATTCTCGTAACGCGGAAAAAGAATAACTTCAGAAAAGGAAATAACCTGAACTTATTATCTATGGCGAAATTTATTTTTAAGGCCAACACATGGCGTCATGTTTTTGTGGGATATATTTACATTTTATCGATTTTGTGTTCTAAATTTATAACAGAATATATTCCCAAAAGATATAAATTAGCTATTTTCTCCACATATAAAATCTTATTAAAAGTTCAATGAATTAATGACCGAACACAACCCAATTTTCCCGCCATTGTTGTTCTACTAACATGTGGTTGTCCATACTATGTATTGACAACCACATGTTAGTAGAACATAAATTAGTTTTCTATTATGCGTTTGAACAAATAAAAAGGACGAAGTATAGAAACAAATTCGGAAATATATTATTAATAAAATCTTTTATTTTATTCAATATTCCCTACGTCATACAAATCATACTAATGTTATTTTAAAGTTCTCAATTTTTTTTTTCAATAAAAAGGTTATCTCTGTATACTATTAAAAAATATTTGAAATCACACGATTTAAATTATGTTTATCAACTAAGCCAGGAAAAAACAAAAAGATATTAAAAAATATTCATCAATAACATTCTTTGACATCAAATGCTTGATGTAAAAAATCATACACATCTAGGGATGGGTATCAAACCCATGATTTCTGGCATTCTATACCAATGCTCTACCAACTGAGCTACCTTGGATGTTATAGTAGTGCAATGCATATGATCTTTCACTATCTTTTGAAGTCGTATTATTAATTTTGTTTATTTACTTTTTACATATTTTTTAAATTGAATTGATAAACTATCGTTCATTTGTATCCATTGTTACTATGGTTGCCTTTCGATTATGTAATACCAACGGAATTGACTACCTTTAGTTAATTTGTCATTTAAGTAATATGTCTGAACATTGATAACATTCTTTGACATCAAATGCTTGATATGAACAATCATACACATCTAGGGATGGGGATCGAACCCACGATGTCTGCATTCTAGGCCAATGCTCTACCAACTGAGCTACCTGAGATGTTATGGTAGTGCAATGCATTATTATTAGCTACGCACTTGCTCCCATACCACGCGCGCTTTGTGCCATTTCAACTATCGAATATAGCATCCTTAGTTATGTGGTCCCTTCAATGTCGTTATATCCGGCTTCGACTGTATATTTATATATATATATATTATTGTTTTTAATTGAGCGGAACGAAAACCGAATGAAAAAATAGCAGTTTGAAACCCCGTGTGTATGTGTGTTTTTAGAGTGAAGGAGGGCTTAGCTGACGGAGAAAATTTATATTACGTAAAGTTATAGTAAATACATTTTGCTACAATTAATTATTTGATTAAATTTTCTGTAAAATCGATATTTATAGAAATGAAATAATGCTATTTTTATATTGTAAATTTGATAGTTATTAATAATAAATAGTTAATGTTATACAATCGTATAATGTCACCTTAATAACTTGGTGAATCATTTTGATACAATTAAGGCTGGTTCTACAATCGGTCGCTTATCGATGTCGGCTGTAGTTTGTCGTTGGTCGGCCAATCGATCGCAGTGCGTTCTACAATTCCGTAGCGACTTACGTACGCCATAACCTAAATGTAAGCGGTCCGGAGAAGAATTTAGAATTTTGGAGTTTTTATAAAAACGGATAAGGAACAATTTCGAATGTACAATTAGCTTTGTTCCAAATAATAAGAATACGATTGCTGTTAAAAAAAAGAAAATCAAGGCGGTGGTGGGTAAAATCGCATATAATTTGTGTTCGCGAAAATTTCGGTGCATATCGAAAATTTTTCGAACCAAAGTAATAATTAATTCGGTCACATCCATGTTTGACAGTTAATAACCAAAATAATATCCAGTCCCTTGTCGCAAGTCGTAAAAAGTTGACAGTTGGTTAACTCTGGCTACGACAACCAACCATGTAAAGCTGTTCTAGCAGTGCCGGGAAGATGCCGTCGGTGCTCGGAGACTTGTAAGTAGCAAATCTAACCACAGCCCATCTCACTTTTGTAATGCTTACGATGCGTTTTGCTGTGGCTCAATCCTCCCTGTTTGCCCTTCCACCATCACGCCTCTGATCGTCCGGTTCTCCCATGGTAAAGCCAGGGAAATGCGTGGACAGTAGATGCGTCATGGTCTCAGACACTGTAAGTGATTGACTTGCTAGTTCGAGGCAACCCAGCTTTGCAGTATTATCCTTGGGTATTACCTTTTGCAAAGAGAGTGGGCATCATGTTAATGTTGCCACAAAGCTCTCTCCAGGAATCTTTTTTCGAATTTTTCACCGACCTTCTATACTCTCGCTTCTTCGCCCTAAAGATTAGCCAGTCCGAGTCCAGACCGGTCATTTTCGCGTTGTTGAAGGATACTCTAGTGTCATGGCGTAATCTATCAAGATTTCTATTCCACTACGGAGCATCCCTGTGGTAGTAACACTTGCAGGACAGTTGTTTTCATACGATGAAATCATGGCATCCTGAAGTACACTAACCGCAGATTCTACATTTTCCTTCGTGTGCAACCTATTCGCACCCCCGCCTAGTACAGAGAGCTGCTGCCTGTAAGCATCCCAGTCAGTGCGTCTGGGATTGCGATACGAGGTTACGGTACACGGTTTGGTGAGCATATTAAAGACAATGTTACTGCATTGTCTATGATCAGATAGGGAAGGTTCATTTGAAACTCTCTGACAGAAACTGTAACAGCCTCGAGAAGGATCAATGGCAAACCCCGAGATTCACAAGATTCGATCACAGTTTCCACCTCTATTGGAGGAGGAGGTGATTCTAAGTCGTACGGAAAATACGCTGAGCACAGAATCACCTCCCTCTCTTGTTCCAAGAGATTAACCTGCACCGAGGCCACTGCAATATTTAATACTCCAATTCCTGTAAATACAAAATTTATGCCGCGGATTTACACTAAACCTATGGGATGTATAAAAAAGTTTCAAACAAAAGTAGTTTGTTTTTATGATTTTTTATTTAAAAATTTACTTTACTATCTCGTACCGTTTAAGAGATACGTGTGATCATTTGAAAAGTTGCCACTTCAATATTTCTCTTGAGAGTACTCTGCTTCAGATGCATATATAGTATTTATCTCAGTTTTTTACAAAGTGGGAAAAAATCCTCGTTTTTTGGCCGTGATTTCGACCATACTACTTGACCGAATTATTAAGTTGTAATAAAAAATACTACACCGCCTTTTGCATCGTACAATACCTCTACTGACTTGCGTAAAAAGCTTGTTTAAAAAAAATGTATGTCCATTATTTTCTACTTTTTAGTCTTATATTAAAAATTGTTTTTAAATTTATTTATTTTTATTTTAGAACTTAAAAACTTATTTTAATTTCCCATCGTTTCCCTATTTCAAATATTTATCGACATTTCCACCAAATTTCGATTTAGTTGAATATTTTCAAATTCTATCTATATGTTATACTATACTGCATTACCTCATGACTTATGTGTGCAAAATTTCAAAGCTCTAACTAAATTATTAGAACTAGTCGAAATTTTGATAATAAGATTTTACCTAAACATCATATTACCTATCAACGCAAGTTAAATAAAAGCTTGTAAAAACGAGATTATTATCGCATCTTATCAAAATGCGTGTCTGTTGTACATAGAATTACCCATAAATTTTGTGTTTATAATAACAGCGTGTTAATTATTGAATTTCAGGTGTTGCTGATGGTGTTGGTGGTTGGCGAACATATGGTATAGATCCTGGTGAATTTTCATCATTTTTAATGCGTACATGTGAACGTTTAGTAACAAGTGGACAATTTAATCCTTCTGATCCATCAGATTTACTAGCGCGTAGTTATTACGAGCTATTAGAACATAAAAAACCTATATTAGGTAGTAGTACAGCATGTGTAGTAATATTAAATAAAAAAAATAATCGAATATATACGGCAAATATTGGCGATAGTGGTTATATGGTTGTACGTAAAGGTAACATTATACGACGTTCTGCCGAACAACAACATTATTTTAATACACCATTTCAATTATCTTTACCACCACCTGGTCATCAACAAAATGTATTGAGTGATCGTCCCGAATCAGCTGACACAGATGATTTCCCTGTTGAAGATGGTGATGTTATATTATTAGCTACAGATGGTGTATTTGATAATGTACCAGATGAAGTGTTAGTCAGTGAATTACGTAAAGCACAAGGTGTAAGAAGTGCAACAACTTTACAAACAGTTGCAAATTGCATTGCATTAATTGCACGTAAATTAGCATTTGATCGTAATTATATGTCACCGTTCGCTCAAAGCGCTCAAGATAATGGTATTAATGCAGTCGGTAAGTTGATTGTTTTTGTATTTATCAATTTCTAAGCTTTAGTTTTTATACCTCGTTAATCGATTTGCCAACTTAAATCTTATCTTACGTAATCAAGAAACATATTATTTTAATTTCAACATTCTATTGTATTAACGTTGGATCACAATAATATATAAGCGATAATTAATTATCTCATATTACAGACTACAATAAAGTAATATGTAACATAGAGTTTGTTTTCGAATTCCAAATTTGTTTTCTCCGTATTATTGCGTTTTGATGGCATCCTCTAAAAAAAACCGCTTTTGAATATTGATCTGTGAGTGTATGTGAGAACACGGTATCTAGAGAACGAAAACATAGCACATACAAATTTTATAATTATGTATCGTCTTAGCTTAAATAAATAAGCTTTTGGATATAACCAAGCCTCCGGTAGTGAAACTACTCTAGTGATTTAAACGTAGCTCATTCGATTTGTATTTTTGAGATGTTCATTTGAGTTTATATAAGACAATTTCTTCGTGGAAGAATCTAGAAATTTAAGTAAAATAAAAATTGATACAAGTAATGTACACTCCCGTTCAATAAAATTGAACAGACCTGAAATGTTAATTTTCTTACATTTCATAAAATTCCTCACTTTTGTGACTCTCTGTATAATTATTCACTTATAAACAAAGATAAGTAGTTTATATTCTAAGTGTGAAAAAAGAAATGGAAGTATAGTAAAAAAAGAAACTACAAGAATAATCAAAATTGTGAGAGACTAATTCGGTTCAGATCTGTTCAATTTTATTGAATGGGAGTGTACTTCTATTTTATCGATTTCGATCAAATGCTTAGTAATGCTAGTTCTGTTGGCAAGTTAAATATAAAATTTCAATGTGCTTTTTTTGTTCCTAAGATATTTGAGTTCTAATCTCAAATAATGTTTATTTAATCTTCATTATGTATCACTGACCTCCATATAGAATGCGGATTCTTATGGTGTAACACAAAAAAAGTCCAAGTTGAAATATATACTAGAGCCATCTATACTTAGGAGTTTAGTAGCGAGAATTAAACATAACAAAATATTAATTTATCAATGAGTTTTTATGATGAACCGAAAACATAAGACGCAATTTTTTTATTCTTTTACGAAATAATATGTCTTTACTAATAAAAGAAGACGTAATGTAATTCTTTACTGATAATAAAGAGGTATGTCTTTACTAACACATTCGGCTTTTATTATTAAAAACATACGTCTAATATATGGAAAATTTTCGTCTTTTTTTCCTGTTTATCATAAGTGAAAATAGTTTTATTAAAAATAAAAGATTCTATAGAAAATTATAACAAATATTAAAAAAAACTCATTCTAAATTTTAGATAAACAATTTTTTGTCGTTTAATTCTTGCGCGACTTTTTGTGTTTATGGTCTAAGATCCGACAGTGAAAACCTTCCCTCATCCGTTAATTGATTGAAATATTATTGAAAACGCTTATTGCAATATAAAGAATTTGGCAATGTAATGTCTGCCAGGGTAGTTCTGCTGCAATTAACATTAATTAATTAATTAAAAATTGATTTTTTCATAATTAAATCCCTCACGTGTTAATTGAATTTTGCTTGTTAAATAACATAGTATACGATACGACAAATCTTGTAATAGCAGGCAGCGCTGCTTATTACTGCTACGGTTACCTGCAGCCAGGTGTTCAAACTTAAAGTAAACTTAGGTTACTTCCCTCATATGTTAATTGAAAATTTTTTAGCTAATTTAAAAGTTCAGAATAATTAGAATACATCCATAACTGGCAGCCGTCTTAAAATCCATTCCAATCAAGTGCAGCCTATAAGTATAAGAAAATTTAAAAAAAATAGAAATTATAAAAAAATACCTTGTAGAGAGAGAGAGACTATTGCATTATTCAACGTAATAAACAAGGAAAGTATAATAAATGCGAAATAAAATAAATGTAATAATATAAAGATTATTAAGATAATCAAAGAGAACTCTAGGTTTTTTGAAATTGATTTTCAAATTTTGCCCCAATTCCTAGATCAATTATTTGTATTTTATAAATACATATTTCGACTACAGAGTAGTCATCTTCAGTATAAATTAGCTAATCGTAACTATCTCCGGGATATGGAGTCAAAGATATGGTATTCGTTGTTAATTTTGTGCGTGTCTCACAATGATGTGAAAAAAGTGTTGTCCATAGTTGGTACAATCGTAGTAGTGTCTTTTTTAAATAATTTAATTTGCCATTATATTACGTTGATAATACTTTTTAAATACAATTATCTCATTCATATTTTTGTTTGACAGCGGTAACATATTTATTTAAAATAATAACTAATATTGAAAAGATATTCCAAATTTTGTGTTTTACTCTCCTTTTAAGCCCCTCTAAAATATACAGTTATACAAATACATTGGAAATATTTATTGAAAAACTCACTAGGATATTCATTCAGACAGTGTAGTATTAGCAGAGTTGTCACATTTATTTTCTTTAAAAGTGAAATTGTATTAGTGTGTGTCAGTATAAACGTTTCATTTATAAAGTACAGTCTCCGATGAAAATGAAATACTCGGCCATTAAGTATTCCAAACTTTTTGACACAGTCTTATTTTCAGTAATTATATTCACCAAAATATTTGCAATTCCTTCAAGATAATTCCTTCCTCTAAGAGAGCTTCGCGTAGTCTATGTAGCTTCTATGTGGCGAAGTTTTGTTTTTAAACGGATAGATTTTAGAGGGAGGGGGAAACACAAAATTTAGAATATATCTTAATATGAGTTAAATAGAAAAATTTATCATAAGTAAAGTCGTAAAATTTTACTACATTGTATTTTCTGATAATTTTATCTGAGGTTTCTAAAATGAATTACAGAAATATTTATGAGTTTAATGTCCTTATAATAATGAGTAATGCAAATATTACCATGGTAATTTAAATTTATATTCAAGATGTTGCTTTCCTCCAAGTAATTTCGCTTAGTCTACGTAGCTCCTACGTGACGAATTATCCATGTGAATATATAAAACGATTAAAATTGCGAAATACGAAACGTCGAAAATTACCATATGCAATGCCAATAGCTCGAAAATTCGCTAAAAATGATATTTTCTCATGCTATGGCTAAGTTAAAAATATGATCGATAAAAGGTTTTGAATTTTTGAGGGAAGATAATTATTTGATTAAGGTGCGTTTTTCTCGGTGCGACTATCACGATGGTCGTACAACGATAACGTTGAGCAAAACAGCTTCATACGAAATACAAGAAAATATTGCTCAACGATTCTAGTTGCAAGATCATCGTTGAACAATTATCGCGATAGTCGCACCGAGGAAAACGGTCCTGTAAACTTTATCAAATATCAAAAATTAAAATTATTATTATCATAAATCAAAAGTCACGCATGGACGTTCTTAAAATTGATTTCGTCGAAAACATTTGTAATTGTAGGAATTTTATACAATACACAAAGATATAAAGATTATTAAGATAATCAAAGAGAACTCTAGATTTTTTGAAATTAAATTTCAAACTGATACGATCATATATAAAAGACAGAACTTTTTTCACATCATTGTGAGACACGCACAAAATTAACAACGAATACCATATCTTTGACTCCATATCCCGGAGATAGTTACGATTAGCTAATTTATACTGAAGATGACTACTCTGTAGTCGAAATATGTATTTATAAAATACAAATAATTGATCTAGGAATTGGGGCAAAATTTGAAAATCAATTTCAAAAAACCTAGAGTTCTCTTTGATTATCTTAATAATCTTTATATTATTACATTTATTTTATTTCGCGTGATTAACTTAAAATAAGCCATGAAAATTGATTCTAAAATAATTCTGATTTGCATTGAAGATGCATTTGATTATATACTAATTTATTGCAGAGTTAGAAAATTTCGGTATTGACGCAATACTTTGGTATTGATGACAATCATCCAGGTACAAATTACAACTATAGTAAAAATTGATATATTTTTTTTATGTGGGTAAAAAATATGCTTTTTTTTGTCGGGTTTTTTTAATTTAATATACTGTTTCCTTGAAATTAAAAATAAACTAAATATATTAATGCTTTGTTACAATAATTAATGTTAATAGAATTAGTACATAATGCTTGCCTAACCAATTCAGTTACTTCATACGTTATTTCGTTATGCATAATAAATGTTAAATATTAACTATTTTTCTTGAATGAATCAGAGACAATTATACCAGAGACTAGTAGAATTATACTAGTAGAGACTTGAAAGTTCAGTTGTGTCTATTGAGAAATCTTAAAATAAACTATTTGGTATAGTCAAATTAGCTTCTAAAACGGGTTTTCAGATTTATTTTGACGTCCTGAATATGATCCTAAGTTTTTACGTTTCGACTCGTGACGGAACAGGGTCAAAATTTAATTTATTTATAACAAAAAAGCGTTTTTTCTTAATATCTTTTTTGAAACTAAAAATTTTAAAAATGATAAAGAATATTATTTATTAAATTCTATATAAAAAAAGAAGAAAAAATGAGCCCATGAACAATAAAATCGGTTTATTAGAATTCGAGAAAAATATTTCCAAAGTTTGAAAAACGCAAAAAATTTTAATTAAAATAAAAAACCTAAAAATTACTTCATTTTTTTTAAACAAAAACAAAGTATTGTCTTTTATATGTTAAAAATAATTTGCCCAATTTTAGCCCTTACAAAAAATTACAATTCATAAAATACCATGTCACCTATTTTTATTAACCTGACTTCAAAAAGGAGGATGGTTTTCAATTCGTCTGTATTTTTTTTATTGTTATATAAAAAAAAAGGGTGCAAATCATAATACATGAATTAATCTTTTTTTAAATAAAAAGTCTTAAAAATATGAATGAAAGAAAAAAATATTATTTTAATTGTATTTTTACCCATTATATTTCAATTTTTTTATAACGCGCTATAAGCAAATTTTAAAAAAAAAAACCGTTAAGAAATTATTTAAATAAACTTAATTTTCTTTTAACTTATAGATTTTTTATAGATCTTTAATTTAAAAAAAAAGTATCCCGATACGTTAACATTTAAGAGAGTTATCATTTGTTTTACCTTTTGCTAATTTACTTATAAACAAATTAATATTTTAAGGTTGTATAAGGCTTAATCGAAAGCTTAAACACTTACCTATCTAACTCTAAACTCAAAAATTTTCCGACCTAAATTTCAGCTTCAGTTTCTAGCATAACACACATAATAATTGGCAAAATTGGTCAACGGGAAAGGAAGCTTAGAGGGGGCGGGGCAATAAATGTGGCACGTATGCGAAACTGTAGAGGTGATAATTCTCGTATGCGATTCGAGTGCGCTGAATTGCCGCATTTCACAGAATGCAACCAAGAAATAGTAAATAAGTTTACAAGAGTAATGTAAATCAAAGAGAATATATATATACTCTTGAAAAGAATAATAGAGAATACACGTAAATAACCAACTTCCTCATGTCGTTGTTTATATTTTCAAATTGTTTGGATATTGTTAAATAATTTTTAAAAAAAAACATTCATCCTACATTATCTAAATTTTTGTTTAATCATTTAATCTTAGACTTAAAATCTGTGACGAAAGCCAATCTACAGTTATTAATTTTGATTTTATAAACAGATTTATGTATTTTGTAATGAATAAAAAATAACTTCCAATATGCTTAATTCAAATATATATATTTCTTCTTTATTTTAATTGATTTAAAGAAACAAGGGGAAATAACAGCTGAATTAATTGCTTAAATACCCGGCATATACTGAATTTATGAAAAAAGATTTAAACAAAAGTTGTTTATTTTCCCATTCACGAACTTGACTTTTTAGCTTAAGAACACATAACAAAATTTCAGCTCGCTATGTCGTTTCGTTTTTGAGTTATCGTGTCTACAGACAGGCAGACGTTATAAAGTCGGAACTAAACTTAATATACCCTGGTATATATTATATACCGGGTATAAAAATACCTGAAGTTTAATCTCTTCAGAAAAGATTTAAAGAAAAAATGTCTGAAATTTAATCTCTTGAGAAATATTGTCACAAGTATCGAAAAATTCACGTTTCTAACTATATTACCGTATGAGACTACGGCATCTTGAGATGAAACACTCGATAATTATAGCATGCGATAAATGTATATCATTCGAAAACGTTTCAGGAATAGGGCCCTTAAAATAGGATATAGTGTACTTTTCATCTCAAATATATAGTTCTTGTGGAATAATAACAAAACGTAACGCGCTGAAAACTAACACTGTTATGCTTGGCCTACCTGCCAGACTTCGGCCTCCCTTCCGCTGCCACTGCAAGACTCGCCGGGGAATGCTAGTGTTTTCACAAATTTAATTTTCAAACCATTCGCGGTTCCTGTAATCTGGTTTTGAGCTAAAAAAAGGAACTATCGCGAGCGCGTTGCTATTTTATACTAATCTTATCGTTTGACTGAATAAAAGTCGAAATTAAATGTTACTGAAATTTAATTATAATTATATACAAAACATTACCCATAAGCATCATTTCACAAAATCGAAAAATGAATTGGGGAATGGGATTGCGTGCCGCATTTTGCATCGATCATCTTCCCATCCACGTTTTTCTTATAAAAAATACTACACGAAAAACACGTTAGTAGATGGTAACGAATTGACCTACAGAGCTCCAATTGAGCTTAATTTGTCACAAATTTAATGCTCTTAAAAAACGTATAGAATAGCTTTCGAAGAAAAATGCATGGATTAGGAGATATAGAGCAGAATCTGAAATAAGTCCAAAAATTTTCCGGTTTTTCGTGTGTAAAAATTTTTGCACAACTTTTTGAGAGTTGCAAACTTGAGTATACAAAGCTCTAATGGGTCCAAACAACATACTAAAAAATCAGAGATACATCATGTTTTGCGAATTTATTGTTGATTTTGACCGGCGTATAAGGGCTTTACAAAACTATTGCGTACGATGCCGCAACGGACATTGCTAGTGTAAAATAAAACGCCTTTCGTTCTTTAAAATTGGCATCCATCATTGAATGATATTCATCATTTTTCGGAAAGATTTAAACACACACACTGTATAACATATTTATTCTCTATTACAAAATTAAATGTACAGTCAAGGTCAAAGATAATACTGTAAATCATCTAAAGATATATAAACATACTAGTTAAAGCAATGGCACGTCAAATTTGGACGGGAAGGCAACCGGATGAAAATGCGGTTGCTTTGAAGTTAATATACTAAGTTATTATAACCTATTTATATAATAGCAATTTTTTGCCATCTGAAACACGCGGGCCGTTTTCGCACTCGCGAATTTAAAAAAGAAAAGTTATGAGGTACTTGCTCCAAAATTGGTGCGCTTATTTATTGGTATCACTATATGTTGTAAAAAAGTACCTTCCGATCCTAGTGGGCAGTTTCTGAGAAACAACCCTTCAAACTTTGAAGGGTTGTTTCTCACTAACTCTTACCTTTTTTTTTCTAAGATCGCAAGTGCAAAAACGGACCGCATGTTTCGGATGGCAAAAAAATGTTATTGTATAAATAGGGTATAAACTTCAAAGCAACCGCATTTTCATCCGGTTGCCACGTTCAAAAATTTTACATTTTGCCTCCCCCCCCCTTCTCTCTATCTCTGCCACCATCCATTTGGGGTCCATTCGGACGGTACGGGGAGGTTCAGTGTCACTTCAAGACCCAGATTACTACTTGCCATCCGGTTGCCTCTCCGTCCAAATTTGACGTGCCATTGCCTTGAATAGGCATTCATAAAAATTATAGTACATAAATTTTTAAAATACCAACAAGGGCATTCATCAATTCAATTGTAAAATACTTTTATTTTTATTCAGTAATGCTACAACAATGATAAAATTTGTCATCATGTAAGATAGTTCACTCGTCAAAGTAAAAAGTATTAAATACAATATGATTAATTTCCTTATTACAACTATGCCAATTGAACATAGATCATAGAACATAGAATTTTTGAGCATCGTTTTCGAGATACAGTGTTTGGACAGTGGTTATTTAATATTTTTGGTATCGCAATTTCAAATTATTACTATTAATATACATTTTTTTAAATATGCAATATTTATGTTTTTTTTTAAGTGTACGAGGTCTGTCCGAAAACTATCCAACCTACCTTCATACATTCGCACTGGCGTTATTTTTCGTCATCGGGCGACTGGCATCCTTCAAAGTAGTCCCCCATTTGATTGAATAACACGCTCCCAGCGGTGTTTCCACTTTCCTAAGCAGTCCTAGAAGTCAGTTTTTGGAATAGCCATTCCAAAGCCGGATGAGTTCCCTCGTCGCATTATCTATAACCGTCTTTTTGTCGTTGAACCGGTGTCCTTCGAGCGTTTTTTTTCAAATTCGGGTACAACCAAAAGTCACAGGGGGCTAAGTCGGGACTGAGGTTGGCGAATCAGTGCGATATTGTGTTTAATTAAAAAATGCTGCACAAGATTCGATGAGATTTTCCACTTTCTAAATTTAAGGTAAAATTTCCCAAATTGTATTTTTTGGTATTCCAAGATCATCTTCTAATTCACTCACAGTCAAACGTCGATCTTCAATCGCAAGTCGCACGCGCTCTATCTGGTGTTGTTATCGTCGAAGGTCGGCGACGAGGATCACTATCAAGAGATGTGCGGCCACTTTTGAAACGATTATACCACTCTTTTATTTGTGTTTTGCCCATACACTCATCTCCAAAGGCCTTCTGCATTTCCGAGTTTGAAGCAAAATTTGATTCAAATTCGTTGATCTGATTGATCTTTCAGTCATTTTTAACAATAACAAAATCCGACTACGCAAAAAAGGCTTTGTAAACAAATACTCGCTGCGTATGAACTATTCGTCCTGTAGGTGTCGCCGAGCAACCGATAAGTTCGTGAGGCTTTACTGTTGACGTTCATGCCTCGCAGAGAACACTCTGGCGCGAAGATATAAAAGCAGATCGATACTTTTCGGACAGACCTCGTATGCACGTTTCGTCACGATGACAGCTCTGAAAAATTATATCAAAATAATTTTGTTTCAGGTGTAGATTTTTTATCTAAACAGAAGTTGCCATTCGTAAAAAGATAATTCATACATAAAGTAGCGACAAAAACCTCAAAAATATTCTATTTTTCTGACTTAATGGCGCGCTTGTCATTAGATTTAGATTGTAAGAATAAAATTTTGTCAAAATAAGTCCAAAAATTTCATGATTTAAAAAAAGATGAATTGTTGGTAAAAAATATTATTTCTACACCAACTCGTTGAGTAGTGACTCTCCTTTGTTGAAAATAATATGTTTAACTATTTTAATTCTTGTAATCCAACTTTGCTCTTTTTTAATACAGGCAATAGGAAATTTTTTCTTACATTAAATTACAAGAGTTATTTTTTTTATAAATAGGTTCAGTATCACGTACTGAACGTAAATGCACAAAATCATTACAAATTAGGAGGGCGGAAGTGCTGCCATTTTGAGAAAAACCGTTTTGGTCTATATCTTCTTATGCGTGCACTTGAGGCCAAAAATGGTAATATTGTTTAAACAATTATTAGAAGAGATATGGGTCCAAAAGTCAATACACAAATAATAATAGTCGTATAAATCGTAAACGGTAAGTGATACAAAAAAAATAGGAAAAAAGATAGGAAATCCAATTATCTACAATAAAGTTTATTACCATTTTTGGCCTCAAGTGCACGGATACGGAGATATAGACCAAAACTGTTTTTCTCAAAATAGCGGCACTTCCGTCCTCCTAATTTGTAAGGATTTTGTGCATTTACGTTCAGTACGTGATACTGAACCTATTTGTAAAAAAAATAACTCTTGTAATTTAGTGCATTATGGATAAGAGTAACGGACTTCTCTAGTGCCTGTACTATTTTGTGACATTGTCTTTCAAAAGTACACGCAAGGAATATCTTTTCTCCATTTGTAATCAAAAAGACAAATCCAATATAAATTACATTTTCTTAATGAAAAATTTCATGTAGAATTATAACAGAAAATAAATATCTTCATGATAAATTATAAATAATTATTGTAAACAATAATATATAGACTGTGTTGAACAGCTTTTCCTACAGTAAATCAATGTTAAATATTATTTATTACTAGCTGTCCGTCTGGTACTGTATGAAATCAGTCAGTACACATATAAATAAAGTCAGTCAGTTATCTCACAGCTATACTGTATGCGTATGGTTGTTTGTTTGTCATTAAAGAGTGGAGATTTTTTGATGCACAATGCACATACTAAAGTGGACTTTCGTCACATGTGTACTGGCTGACTTCATACAATACCAGACGGACAGCTAGTAATAAATAATATTTAACATTGATTTACTATAGGAAAAGCTGTCCAACACAGTCTGTATATGAAGAGACATAGTAATTTTATTTAAAAAAAAGAAGCATGTGATAATAAACGCGACGATGTTATGCCGACCGAGATTAAATATAGCGTTTCTATAAATAATGTTGTTAAATTACTGAGATTCAAACATTTGTTTTAGAATTGTTCTACCTACATACCTAGATTTTTTCTACCTACACATAATGAATTTATTTAGTGACGACATTACATTTTCACATGATTACTGTTTTTTGTTTTATTTTTGTTTTATGTTTCCTTTTAGTATTTTATAAACAGCAATAGATGTATCATATGATCATCATAGTGATGACAATTTTAATACCTAATTAACAAATAAAAATTGAGTGATTGAATAAACTCATTGCTTTTCTGGATAAATGGTTCTAAATAGATTTCCATGGGCTATAATTTGACACATTTACGAGAGTCAGTTTTGTTCTAAGCTCAGCTGAACTGTCAGTTAAAATTGAGGTGTAAAAAAGAAAAAAATAAAAGAAGAGCTGAAACGGAGAAATAATGATTATATTTAGTTCTTTTGTTAATTTAGGTGTTAGAAAATCTGGATCAAAACAAGCATTTCATTTCTGTTGTAGTTATTATTATTAACTATAAAAATATCAATTATATTGTAACTTCGGAAAAATTAGCATAGAGCTGAAAATTGGTACAGAAATTAAATACACTATTACAAATTAAATCTCAAAAGTCCCTACCCATCCTACTTCCGCTTCAAAATTTCTTCAAGGTTAAAGGCCAAAACTATCGGTTTTTCGCATATTTCTCTTAAACGGAAAGTGTTATCGTAAATCGTCACCGCCAATAAATGGGTTGGGTTCTTCACACATTTAATCCTTTAATTGGTCAGTCAACTCAAATAATCCTTCAGGTCAGATCATATCCTCAATCAAATCATGAGACAAAACTTTTTTAATATCATTGTGAGACACGCACCAAAGTAGCAACGAGCAACATATCCCAGAGATAGTTACGATTAGCTAATTCATACTGATGATGACTACTTTGTAGTCGAAATACGTATTTATAAAATACAAATAATTGCTCTAGTAATTGGGGCAAAATTTGAAATTTAATTTCAAAAACCTGAGTTCTCTTTATTTTTAAGAAGTTTCACTTCTATGACGTGTACTTTTTTTTTTAATACATGAAAATTCTTTCCCAAAGTTAAATTTTTTGGTCATTTAGCCTTTTAACTTCTGCAAATTTATGAAAAGTCGAATTGGTTCGTAAACTTGCAATAAACAAATTTGCAGAACTATGTTTTATGAGTACAATTTCAACTGAAAGTTAACTAACCACTTTACCGCTTCTAGGATCGGTTGCGCCTCAACCTACACTTCTGGAAACATTTTCTTTCAATTTTTATTTTCAATATGTAATACACCAATTTTCAGAACTATGTTCGATCGTTTTTTTTTTTAATCAAAACTTTACACGTTTGACCCCCCACCCACACTCTCTGTCCCATCTTGACGATATCATGGGAAACTTATGAGAAAAAATCACGACTATGTTCGATCAGTTCACTTTTATCTAGCCAGCTCTTAGTCTATAAAATATACACCAGTTCTTTCATACTATGCCTTACGTAACCTTAATGGAAATTGACATTAGTATTGCATTGTGACGCTTAAGTATGCACAAATAATAATACGTATCTATGTTATACAAATAACTGATCTAGAAATTATTTGAGAAAAACGATATGTTATCTTTTTCCACCCTTCTATAATCTGAAACCTCTCTCGAGAAACTTTGTTACTATTTATCAATTATTGCGGACATGGTAATGAATAACTTGTGGCAGGTTTCCTTTTTTTATTTTTGGGTCACATCTTTATTAGATTAAATTTTGCATCTTATCATCCGAAAAATGTGATATTTGTTTCGATAAAAAATTTAAAAAGTTAAGTTAAACACGATTGGTCTGATAAACAAAATTACTGAACATAACTGTCTGAAAGAAAATTCCAGTTTAAAATTTTCATTTTTGATATTACAAACGTATTAGATTTTCTACTTTGGTTGTTAATAAAGTCTAGTGTCGCTTTCATCAGAATCTGGTTTTATAAACATTTCTTTTTTGATTGTGAATAGAATAATAATAATTTCCTTTTATTCAATTTCACTTGGATGAATTCAGTTTTAGTAATAGAAACTGTTGTTTGTCTATAAAGAAAGAATTTGTCTATTAATTATATATAAAATATGTAAACAAAAACAGTACTTTAACCTTCGATTTATATGTCTGCCACAACATTTGTTTCTGAATTTTTTATTATTTATTTAACTTATCTATCTTCGCAGTACTTTGTTTTAAATGAAACTCCAGTTCTTACCTATGCTTGTTGCTTCACTGTTGATTGTGTGTTTCCAGTTTAGTGTTTCACGAGGCACGAGGCGAGGCGAGGTTTTGGTATCATCTCGCCTCGCTTTTTTAAATATCAACCTCGCCTCGCCTCGGCCGAGGCAGAATGTTGACTAGCCTCGCCTCGCCTCGGTTGGGTTAGCTATCATCCTCGCCTCGGCTGAGGCTAGGCGAGGGAAAATTATTACTAACTTTAACCTATTTTTCATAAATGTACATAATATGGTTTAAAAAAAACTTATATATATATAAATTTTAGAGACGATGATTTTCGACATCTACTAGGTAGGATCGATGGACATTTGAAAAAATATTTGCAAAATTTTGACTTTGGTACGAGACCAATAGCTCTATTTCCTTTTCGGAAATTCGCTAAAATAAAATATACAAACTAGAGAGAGAGAGAGAGTTGAATAAAAAAGGGCTGCGCTTTTTGGCAAAACATAAATACACTAATATAATCAATAGAAATTTACATATTAAATCACGTTTAGAGTTGAAAAAATAGCGTAAAGAACTTCCCCCGACCGCACAATTTTTTTTCCTCTAAAATAAGAATATGCAGTCGATCAACAAAATAAAATTAATACATTTACTTTTCTCTATAAAATTTGCAAGCCGGCGATAAACAAATTTATAATTATTATTATAAAATGGATTCATGACATAAAATTTCTTTTTCCTTTAAAAATGTATCTAAGCTATCTATTGCTTCATGTTTTTTGTAAAAATACATCTTACTATATTTTTTTTTTTTAATTTACTTGTAAATTTGCCTCGGCGTGGCGACGTTTTTGGTACGATGTACCTCACCTCGCCTCGGTTAGTAACGAGGATTAAAATTTTGAACCTCGCCTACCTCGTAGCCTCGGTGAAACACTATTCCAGTTGATCGGTGGATAGGTTTCTTCTAGTGGAATTTTAGAAAAATAATTGGTTTATAATCTTATCTATTACCATTTTCGTCTTCTAATTGCAAAATTTATAAGAACTTGGTTGGTCTTTCCCCATAAATTTACGTTTCATATATTACGCCATCTATTATTGAGGATTTGTCTCAGACATTTGTTAGTTGAATTTTACCTTTGGCCTGTTATTTAAGATGTCACTAACCAACGCTCGTTAGATTAGCCAGGTTACTTTAACATTAAATATGCTAACTGCGAAATATTCGGTAGTAACTGATAGTCGTTTGATCTCCACACACCATAGAAACGTTTTTGGCGGTGCATCAATTTTGATCTACATGATCAAAAATTCGTTATTCATTCTATTTCCCGTTAAGTTTCAACAGTCCTTTGACTTGATCAGTTGTAAATTTTTTGTCGTATTGGTAGCGAGTTTTTGACCAGCCGAAAACTACTTATTTCGAATGAATTAATGGCTTCTTTTGGAAACTGTCACCAAATTAGCAACGAATAACTTATCCCGAAACAATATAAGAGTAATTTTAATAACAAGAGTAAATCGAATGAAAGCAATTTTAACAAGAGTAATTTCAATAAATTTTATTATATTTTAATTTTGTTTACTTTTTTATTTATTTTTTGTTGTTGTCTATTGATCTCTATTTTCTATCCATTTCTAATTGCCAAAGAGTAAATTACGACTAGCTAATTTTGTACTGATGATGACTACTTTTTGTAGTCGAATCGATTTATTTCAAAAACGTAGACACTCATATATCAATTCTTTATGACTAACGGATTCATAAATATATGAAACAATACTTACATGAAAGTCAAATGAATATTTCGCATTGGCTTTTTGAAATAAAAATACAAAAACATTTAAGTCGGGTATAGGATATTGTTGTCTATATTAAATTTTTTAATTGAATATTTTATCAACTACTTATACAGTATGAACCCACCAAAAGTACAACGCATTTTTAAGATAGATAATTTTTGCTTTGTAAAATTGTTAAGTTATATTTTTGACTATCTTTTTATGAAAGCACTAAATACAATTAATCATAAACAATATTAATACATTTGATCCATTGGAATGTTACATGAACCTTGTATTTGGGGTTGGACCCGACTTTTTATTGTGTAGGGGGTACTGTATCAGTATGCCAATCAGTATGAGTTATGAATTGAGTTTCCGGTGTTGAACCCCCACTTAGTTTTTACGCTATATGTTCGTAATGGTACACAAATTTTGTAGAGAGGTTGTTTGTTCGAAATCGAATTCTGTACAAGTTGACTTGAAACACTTTTTAATATAATGTGGATAGTTAATAAAACCTATTTTGAAAAAATGGAAACCCGACTTCAAAAATCAAATATTCTATAACAAAAAATGCTCTAAAAAGTAAAAAAATACTTGCATATTTCTGTGCCAATTTTAGTTCACCCAAGCAAAAATTGTTAAATATATGTGTACAATTATTGTTATTTTTGGAGTCGGTGTCAGCATAGAGAAATTCACATAACTATTGGACACCGCCTCCAAAACTAACAATAATTGTACATATATATTTAACAATTTTTGCTTAGGTGAACTAAAATTGGCACCAGAATATGCAATTATTTTTTTACTTTTTAGTACATTTTTTGTTATAGAATATTTGATTTTTGAAGTCGGGTTTCCATTTTGTCAAAATAGGTTTTATTTCTCGCTTTTTAGTGACTTTGAAGTTCTATAACTGATTTTATTTGTCTAAATATATGGGTAGACCTACTAAACGACCAACTAATTTTTAGTGCATTTTTCTATAACACTTTTTTTTTATCCTTTTTTTTTTTAATTTTTAGTGCATTTTTTTATAACAGATTTTCAGTTTTTTTTACAAGCATTTTGTTGTTTTTTTGGGGTCGGTTTTTTTTTTGTAAAAAATTCGGTTTTTAAAAAAATTTTCTTATTTTCCCATTATGAATGAGAATACCCTTTCAAAAAAAAAAAAAAATTTCGCAGAAATCGGTTATCACATATAAAATGAGGATTTTCCTCGATTTCCCGGGGATCCCCTCATCAAAATGCGATTTGGTCACAATGGGACCAATGGGAAACCAAACCCTTTAAAACAAAAATTCAAAATCGGTTCATAAATGACGGAGTTCTTAGGTGGTGACACACATTGAAAAAAAAAAAAATACAGACGAATTGGGAACCATCCTCCTTTTTGAAGTCGGGTTAAAAAGTGATAAATCTTAAGCTTCGTTTATACTACGACACTATACACCGTCCACTCAATTGAGTGTCTATGTGTGCACACGAGTGTCTCTAATTGTGACATTTATTGCGACACTATAATTAGTGTCGAATCAGCGGCTGTGTAAACTTGTGTCCAAGAAAGGGAAATTGTATTTTTTTGCAGAAACCTTAGCGGGCAATGTACAACAATACACCAAAGTTTCGCATACTTTAGAAACGCATACTTTACAAACAGAAGACATTCATTTTTATATATAAGATATTTTTCGCCTTTTATATTTCCAATTGTATTGATTTTTAAGTACTTAACGCTAATGTGAAACGAAAAAAGTGTGCATATTGTATGGATTTTCAATTATTGAACTTGTTTAGAAAAATAAGGTACTTAAAAAAACGAATCAAGAATAAAAAGTTGTTATTTTTAGTTTAGTCGGGGCTAAACTTTACTATCCTTGTATATATTATATATATACCGGGTATAAAAAATTAAATCAATCGTTGGAGTTTTTCATTTCGTTTTTTTTGCTAAAATAATTATTTTTGCATTGACGTTATCACTTGACATTGACCACTCTGTATATTTAATAATATTATTATATTGAATTTGTATTCATATAAATGACGTCTGTAATCCAATGTTCAATAGACAAGAATATTCTACTTTTTATTATAATTTTTTTTGAATATACAATTGAACAAAGTATCTAATATATACTACATATAATATATACTGGCTATAGAGCTAGCCTATAATCGACCTTATTGATTATCTTAACCTCCATTTTAATATTTGGCCGTTTGTTGATATTAAATTATTATCAACATTGTTTTTATCACTATAAAAAAACACCTCCTTTTTTTTTTAAACGCAAATTATCTTGCTAACAGTTTAACAGGGAATGTCTTAATAATGTCTGGATAACAGGAAGTACAGGGAATGTCATTTCATAAGGATGCAGATGTTCATTTCCACATTTGATCATTTGAGGGTGGTGGTGTTATTTTTATATACTGGTAACGGCAACCCAATTTGATATGATTATTGAGTGCAAACAGGCTTTGTATGAATCGTATCATCGAGTAATCCGCCCGTATGCAGGAATTAAAATTTGGCGCAAAAATAGTTCTTAGTTTTATTATCATAAACAAAATTTTTTTCGACTAAAAACGTCTGCTTTTGGGCTAATCTTGTTCGTAATACATGGAGGTATATGAGAAAAAACAAAGCAGACGTTTTTATTACTCATTTTCCAAAATATTCAAAATATGACGAATTTTCGACAACTTCAAACCGCTTCCAAATATTTCTATCACCACTTGCACGTCTACCTGAAGTGTTTTCTCATACCTCTCGCATACCCAAACACAGCTCAGAAGGTTTTGAGCGGTTTCTTTACCTGTCACCCATCTTGTTTCCGTCGTATCAGGCGAAATTCCAAAAAGTTGGTTTTTGGATATATGTCCGAATCGTGACCACTTGCGAAGGTCAAACTTTGCAGGAGCAATGTCCAGGACCATATCTACCGATATATTAAAAAAGTAGGCGGTTTTTTACCTGTCACAAACTGACTGTACTTTAAGCCCCCCCTCCATAAAAAAATCCATGACCAGGAGAAATTCGAAAACCATGCCTGGCCGACTTGGGGCGATACCAACAGTGATAATTTATACTTGGTAGACGGTTTTTTTACCTGTCACAAAATAACATAGGCAGCTCTATGACTATTTCACTGGCGGCCACTTCTAACAGCCAGTACTGTGTTTTTATCTACAACATATCTATTTCCCCGTGTGCAGGGGACTATAGGTATGCACTTGCACTGTCTAGTATCTTAATTTTACCGTTATTTTTACTAAATTTTTACATTTGGTTGTTCGTTACAAAAACATAACAACTTTTATTCGAAAACCGAATGGATTCGACACAAATCAACTGTAAAGTTTTGCAAAAAGAAAGCTCTTTTTACTCGCAATACATCATTGCACACTCCACAGTATAATCTAATCCGATCAAAAACATAAATGTAAGAAAGGGCCGAGTTTTCGGTTAAATCCTGAATGTAATAGTTGCTTCTTAAAAAGTGATGATATGGGAGAATGGGCCGAGCAATTTACAAAGTAAATAGATCCAGACTTCATAAATAAGTTGCCCCTTAAAAAGTGATGATATGGAAGAAAGGAACGAGCTTATTACAAAGTAATTAGCTCTAGACTTCGTATACTAGTTGCTCCTTAAAAAGTGATGATATCCCATTGATATCCCTATGATGAGCCGAGGAGTCAGATGGGTATATGCTTTCTAATGTTAAATTAATTAAAACGAAAATTGTAAACATTTCCTTTTTTCCGGTACAAATTTCCAGTTTTCGGAATTTTCCCGTCGGTTTGGGTACTAGATCTACCTGTATGCCAAATATCAACTTTACAGGATATCTGGAAGTAGGAGAACATTACGATTTATTAGTCGCCAAGAATTATGGAGGTTCTCGCTGTTTTTGCATTTTTGAAGTGAAATAACTTTTTAACCGTTTATTTCTTAACGAAAAGCAAAAATTATTTTCTTATAATTCCCTAAATAGCTTATATTCGAAAAATCAGCACTGTAGCTCTTTTCGTTCAGAAGATATTTCGGAGTCAGATCGGCACTGAATTAAGGTGTAGTAATAGCACTGTAAGTACGAAGGGCGAAAATCTCTTAAACTCGGCCTTGCGATATTAAAATTTAATTTCTAGATATTAAAACTACTTTCTGATAACTATTTTTGAGATTCGAGTAATCAAACAATTGTTACACTAAAATTTCTATTTGTGAAACTAATATTTGCTTTTATATTTTATTTAAAAAAAAACCCAACTGTTTTATTGTTCGTTATGTTTATAAATATCTATGTAATTATATTTCTAAAATAAGTTATTTCCGTAACCTACCATTAACATAATGACTACTATTGTCAAATATTTTGACAATCAGGTTGAAGTCATGTGTATACAATAACCTCAATATAAAGAATTTCCTATGTAGCGATATTATGAATGCCCTCAATTATAAAATTTCTATACCCGGTATATAATGTGTACAATAGTATATTAAATTTATTACCGATTTTGTAACGGTTTGAAATCGTAAGAGATAGATGAAAATTTAAAGAAAAAAAATGTTATCTTTTAAAAAAAAAAAAAAAACTTGTTTGAAACTTTTTTCATAAACACTGTATATACCGAGTATTTAAGCAATTAATTCAGTGATTTGTTATTTACACTTGTTTTACATTGTAGACAGTCTAATATTTGGTGTTTCACGAATCAATTTTTTTTAGTACAATTTATAAAAATTATCCCTCTTATCTCTCCTAAACCACATGCAGAAAAAATGTAATAGGATTATATAGATAGAAAATAGGATTCACTGGGCGGGGTTAATTTTGATTTTCCATAACTTGAAATAATTTTCAAGTACAGATGATCGGGACTGGAGGTGATTGGAGATAATTCCCGGTTGCCAGGAAGTCGTTAGTATAATACTTCGGAATATAATTGGTATAATACAAATAAGTTTCTCTTAAAAAAACATTTTTAAAAACAAGCTTTTTATAGTAAAACTAATTTTCTACAATTTTACTTCTTATGTGTTTTTCGATTTTTTTCAATATTAAGAGAGATATACCAAATTTTGTGTTCCCCCTTCCCTCTAAACTCCCTTTCCCCTTGTCGATTCTTGTCATGCTTACCATAAAAATGCAGAGTCATCGGAATTGAACCAACATGTAAAAATTCAACTCCGCAGGATAAGAGGAAGTGGTTCTAGTTCTAATTCAGCTTGCAAGATTTGACCCGAACATACATAGATTGCAAGTTAAATATAAGCTTGTAAAAGAGTCGGGGTCCAAGTTGAGCCACAGGGCTCAACGTTGTGGAGACTTGTGACACATCGGCATCGATACGGTACTGGTTTTTCGTACTTTGAAGGAGATGATTTGGATTTTCGGTTGGATAAATAGAAAATCAGTGTGCAAAAGTACCATGTCTGTCGATTTTCGGTTGGAAAATAGAAAATCAGTGTGCAAAAGTACCATGCCTGTCGATAGTTAAATCTGGTAGAAATGTACTGCAGGTTTGCCATCTACTGACTAATGGCTGAAAATGTACAAAATACGCACGCTCACTAAAATAAAATTATGCCTATTAACGTTGTGGCGTAAATTTTTCATCCCGTGGTTTGCTGCAATAGTAAGACAATTTTGAATATAATATTTTTTTTATTTATATTAAAATTTTGTTTATTCATTTGAATTTAATAATTTACAAAAAATAAATAATAAAAATGTAAAATTTCAAATTCGCCCCCTTTACCTAGATCAGTTTTTTGTATTATAAATACGTATTTCGACTATAATGTAGTCATCATCAGTATAAATTAGCTAGTCGTAATTTACTTTTTTGACAATTAGAAATAGATAGAAAGTCGAGATCAATAGACAAAAATAAAAATGAATAGAAAAATATACTAGATTTAACATATAATAAATTTTAAATTAAGTTACTCTTGTTAAAATTGAAATTACTCTTAAATTACGTTAAATTTTTTTTTTCTCCATATTTATTCCTGTTAACTTTACTCTTATTAAAATTACTCTTATATTGTCTCAGGATATGCTACTTGTTGCTAATTTGGTGACCGTTTCACCAAAAACCGTTGGTGAATTTCCTTAAAATACATAAATCACTCTCTAGTGGTCATAATTTTAGTGTGATCAAAATGAAAAATAATATCTGATATGACTTTAGTATTTGCATCAATAGCTGTATTTCCTTTGGAGGAAATTCGCTAAAAATTAAATTTATTAATAGCCAAAATAAATCGATGTATAACGATTATAGTTTATAGTTACTATGGAAACGACAATCAAAATTTTTACAATAAAATATATTTCATGTATTGGAGTCAAACAAACACAAAATATTTAATATCTCTCTTAATATTAGAATAATCGAAAAATGTATAAGGAGTAAAGTTGTAGAAAATCTAGTTTGCTACAATTCATTACTTGATAATTTTTCTCAAACTCTAATGTGCACAGAGATATTTAAAATTTTAACTTTCAACCTTTAATTAAATATTTCAAAATATTGCAAATCTTTCAAATATTAAGGGAGATAGTCAAATTTTGCTTTTTCCCCTGCCTCTAAACCCCATTTCCTCTCGTCCGATTTTACACATTAACGAACTTGACCTTTAGAATACCAAAAGCGACCCAAATACAAAATTTCATTCCAATCGGAATAAAACTGTGACCGCTATAAAGTCCACAGACATTTAAAAAGTACATATGTTATATATATATATATATATATATATACAAATTTTAGCGATAGTGATTTTTAACATCTAATAGGTAGGATCGATGGACATTTGAAGAAATTTTTACGAAATTCCAACATTGGTGCAAAAACAATAGCTGCATTTCCTTTGGAGGAAATTCGCTAAAAAATCAATACGAATTCATTGGTGTGCTTCAAAATGTTAGTTCAAATTACTTTTCGTTTTTTTTTTTATTGAAAATCATACTTTTAACATTGGGTCTTATGGAGAAACTACAATTTAATCTTTATAATCGAATAAAACATAGTTTAAAATGCAGAGAAGTTTTTATCAAACTATGTATATTGTTGTTAAATAAACAAGGATTTGAGCCAAATATTGCTGGAAAAATCGAATGATATTTATGTTGCCGTATGTATCACACAAGTTACAAGATGTATTGAGCGTAGTCACTTCTTACTAAGTCGTAATTTCTATATCTAAACTGTAGAAGAGAATTTCTTTAACCAAGAAAATATTTTTTCTCCAGAAAATTTACTCAGAGAAAGAAATCATTCTTTTCATTCAAGAATGTGTTTTAGTGGGGCGAAGAAACTAAAATTCTTAAATAACAACTAACTGAGTTAACTGATTAAATACCCGGTATATATTGAATTTATGAAAAAAGTTTCAAACAAAAGTTATTTATTGTTAAAACATTTTTTTTCTATCTCTTACCGTTTCAAAGATGGATATAATTCCGCCCGGTCCGATTTTGTCCGTTCACAAACTTGACCTCACTTTTTAGCTCTAGAACACAGTACAAAATTTCAGCTCGTTATCTCTTTTCTTTTTTTAATTAACATATCCATGGACATACAAAAATAGACCAATTAGGCCAGTTTATTAACACCTAGTCCATAAGTTTGTTACTGCGAATAATTATTCATCCTTGTATATAATATATAAATAAATACATACACTCCCGTTCATAAAAATTGAACCAGTTGAAACATTCTAAGTGTTACTGAATGTAATATTATACATATATTTAATAATATATATATATACACTTAGAATGTGACTTACTGGTTCAATTTTAATGAACGGCAGTGAGCATTTGATAATTAGATAAATTAAAATAAAACGATTTGTTTAGATTGAACTATAAATTGTTACAACAATAGAATAATATTTTAAAACAAATGAGCATTTGATAATCAAACCATGTGATCAGTATTATTATTCAATCAATATATTATTATTACTATTCTCATTGTATACGTATTATACGTATAATAATTATATATGTATATATATATATATATATATATATATATATATATATATATATATATATATATATATATATATATATATATGTATATATAATATACTTACAATATGTTTATTATACAATTACACAACATATTATTACAATAATAAATGCACTTTGGACTATTAAATATTAGTATTACTTATAATGAATAATATGCGCCGCGCCAACCAATCATATTTTATAACATCATATGTCTACAGATTTATAATCAATTTAAAACTTAATATGTAATATATAAATTAAGGATATACGAGCACTGGAGCTTCTAAAAGATTAAGGCTGGATTTTTTTTTACATTTAGTTGAAGTGCAAATAAATCAATTATAAAAGTTTCAGGGGGAGTTACGGAGGTCTTGAATTAATTATTTAATGTTCAGGTTAATCGGACACATGTATAGATAATATCGGCAATGTATTGGTAATAAACTGAATTTTTGATGTTATTAATTGCCTACTCATACATATAAAATAATTTTTTGAAAAAATCTGATGAAGGGTTTTTATTTAATTAATCATTAAAAATTGGAATTTTAACATGTTGTGAATGGCAAATGTTGAATGAACGCATACATTTTCGATAATGTTGCTCCACCTTCGACGCAGCTTTTCTGCACTTTTCGAACAAATATTTGAGCCACTAAAATAATCGTCAAAAACTACAATGCAATCTTTGTAAAAAGTTTGCAAATGATTAGTAAATTTCGTACTTATTTTTGCAAAAGTCTCGTTAGCGTTCCATACGATTTTAGGCAACAAGTATCCACCATCAATAACATGATGAATATTATTGATAGAAGTATTTTCAACGGGTGTAAAAAATTCATGTAAGTCTGATTTGTTCAACAAAATGAGAAGGAAAACAATATCTGTATAAGAGGGATGAAAATAAAAAGAAAAGCTATGTTCTAGTGGCCATATTTCGGTCAATTTTTAACCAAAAAAATTTTTTAATCCAGCTTTTTAAAGGAAATTTTGTCTACTTGTTTTCTATAAAGCAATGCCTACACATATCTCTGACCCCAAAAAAGTTATAGAGAAAAAAGCTAAAAAAATCGAAATTTTGGCTTTGTTTCTTCTTTTTGTTTCAACATTTTTGGCATAAAAACCCGTGAACGTCTTAATTCCTTATTGCCCTGTTTTTTAGGACATAATCAATAGACTATTTTCTCCATTTAACTTACGACAAAAAAAATAAACTTTATCGTAGACTTATGAATGTACTAAGATTTTGAATAATTTTATAAATGGACTATATCCAGTGCTCGTACATTCTTAAGTATAACTTATGCAAGAAATTTATAAAAATAAATCCACTTATGTACATACAGGCGTTTTTCTCAAAGATTATTTATCGTAAATGATTAAAATTTGGCATAGTTGTAATATGCAGTAGCTCAAATACGTTAAACTTAAATAAACATAAAAAACATATAAATGTCTCTCTCTATTATATATATATATATATATATATATATATATATATATATATATATCAGCTTCTATTTCACAAAAAAAATTTTACCCTCTTCTTTATGATTTGTAAACGCCATATTTAAACATTATATCCAATGTTACTCCCACGATTAAGACGAATCTAACGACGCCGGTGGATTTTTAATAAGCAATCCACAAAGAGCTTTGATTATTGCGGATGCGGAAGTTCCGCGGTTGCGGGTGCCGCAATCCGCAACATCCCTAGTTAATAAATTTTATAATTGATTTGTGTAGTATTGATTCGGTTTTCCAAATAAATGCTTCGGATAGATGTTGTTCATTAGAAATATAGTAACAACTTTCATTCGAATTTTTTTTCGAAAACTGAATGAATAAGGCACAAATCAACTATAAAATTTTAAAAATTAACATCAATTAATTTAAAATATAAAAAAATGATCTTTCAAACTATCAAAATTTAGAAATAAAATATTATTTGACATTAAAAAAATTGAATATTCGTTCGTTGCACACAAAAGTCAGTCATGTTTTTTAAACCCCGCCCACTTGCCAGTTCTCATTACTGTTTATTTTTCAATGGGTTGCGGCTAATACTGCATTGTGCAATATTTAAAAGTTCTGTTAGTGTAAATTTATTCATACGTCTATGATTGCGTATCAAATTCGGATATGTATACTCCCGTTCATAAAAATTGAACCACCACTAAGTCACATTCTAAACGTGTATATTACTAAACATATGTATATTACATACAATAACACTTATAATGTTATAACTGATACAATTTTTATAAACGGGAGTGTACTTTTCGCATGCAAAAATTTTTCCTCTTTTTTTAAATTTTAAATTCGAATTTCATATTTTATGTATATACATTTCTAGAAACTTATTAGTACTTATAGAGAAATATTGCCTCAGCAATACGATTCCGGTTTGACCTCGGGACCATGAACATATTGTTTTTTCACAACCAACTAAAAAATTATACTAATTGTTTAATTAAATATTAATTTATATTTAAAAACTATATGAAAAAACCGCAGAAAAAAATAGTTTATTTGGTAGTCTCAAGGCCAATTAATTTTATGGCATAACTTTATGTGTCCTACCTCAATATTGTTTGAATTAATGAAGACAAACATTAAAACTTTTTTAATTTTAGCATAATTTTATTTATTTTTGAGAAAATCAAAACACAGTTTCAATGGTATTAAATTTTATGAAATTAAATTTTTCTTATATATTTTCAACTTATATATTTGTGTTGTATTCAAAATTTGTCACGTAAAATTGTAACTATCTGTATAAAAATTAGAGCAAAAGAAAATATGGTCAGGTGCTAAGTTGTTGTAAAATTTATGTGCTACGACTTAACTCACTACTGTGTCCTTTCGTAATATTTAGAGAGATATTCAACGAACTTAACCTCTCAAATAACAAAAAAGTCACATGCTAAATTTCATTCCGATTGGACGAAAATTACAATCTGTAGAAGCGCCGTAAAGTTGGTTTAAAAAGGATTTTATATATTAGACTGTATCAAAAAAATAGATTTTTTTTTTTCAAAAAGCACAATGAAAATATAGTTCAGGATTCCGAAAAAATGTCCCTGTTAAAATGGCAGCTCTTAATTTTAAAATTAAGGGGTGCCTCATCGCGGTTTTCCATTTCCCATTATTATAACATGGGAAAAAATTTTTTTTTATCTTTAGAATTTTGTAGCTTCTGAACGACTTATTCGACCTGTAAGGTCAGAGCACATTCTTGTTGAAAATTAAACGTTCTAAATAAAAGGTCTCTTGTAATATTTTTACATATCTACTCCTTCAGGAGTTATTCAAGGTTATATATAAATATATATAGGAAATATATATATAAAAGGATGGGTGAAAAAAATTTTTTTTTTAAATCTTGGTATATCGAAAAATTGCTTTCTGGACACTTCAAACGAGGCCTCTCTAAATATGAGCTCTCAATAATAATATTAAGATCTTCCTCATCGCAGTTTTCCATTTTCACTTCAGTCATATTAGAAAAATTTTATATCTCCCTGATAAATAAACATATAGCAAATCCCAATACATACTGCCACTGTGCTTTTTCGCACATAATACCATAACCGGAACCAACGGCGGTCCCAACCAAAATTATAATAAAACTTATTTTCTACAACTTTACTTCTTATGTATTTTTCGATTTTTCCAATATTAAGAGAGATATACCAAACATAGGTTTCCCCATCTCTCTAAACCTCTCCTTTTTTCTTTGTTGGATTTAGCCCATTAACGAACTTGGCCTTTCAAACACCAAAAGCAACTCACACACGGAATTTTTTCCAATCGGGCATATATATATATATATATATATATTAGACTGTTTAAAAAAAATCGACTTTTCTTTCATTAGATATATCGAAAATATTGTTAGAAATGACGAAAAAGAGATACTGTAAAAGTTACAGCTCTTAATATTAAGAGTACCGCACGCCTGGTGAAATGCAAAGATTGAATCTGCAATCGATTTTGATTTCAATTGCATTTCACCCGGTGTCTTATACGATTTTGTCGCTCTGTGCGAAAGCGGTTCATGTTGCCAACGTGGCTAGCAAAATAGTAACGAACTATAATTTCCATAGTGTTTTTAGTAAACAATCAGCGGTTCGTAATTCTACCTACTGAGTTAAATAAAAACTTAGTAATTGAATGAAACTCAATATACCTTATAACATGTATTCATTTTGTTAATTGATCAATAAAGTATTAATAATGATGTCATATATATTTTTAAATTTTATAGAATTATGTGCATACTTCCAAATATGACAACCTTACTAGTTCTAGGCTTTTAATTATTATATTTTTCGTAGAAAAATATAATAAATGACATCATTAAAATTATAATATTAGCAACAAAATTTCTCACCATATAATTATTTTGTGAATATAGTAACTAGCGGCGAAATCGTTTGTTTTTATAACAAATGAAAATAATTCAGCCATGAGCTCAGATTTCAAACATTTTTAGATCTATAAAGAGTTTTTTCTATAGAATTTTAACATTCCTTAGTCAATTTATACAAATTTTAGAATTTGAACTAAAAGTTAAGCAACAATTTATAATATCACCGTATTCGAAATCAGTTCGGGACTTATGACAGTAATATTATTTATTAATCTACAGTCAAATTTGGTATAATTTATTATAAAAAAAACAATAGGGTATATGCATGATACCAAATATGTCATATTTATTTTCAGAATATGAAAATACTGTTAATACTGTAATAATATTTAAAAACGAAATTAAAATCCGACAAATATCAAGGAAGCTATAAGCTTTTAAAGATTATTATCTGTCTCTTTCTTGCAAAACGGAGTTTTACGTGTATTTTAAATGGTGATAGTATATTATGACGCCACAATGCATGTCAAGAGGGCTATCACCCTCTTTGTCTAATCGGGAATTTCAATCATTCATATCTCGCTTATTTTATTAAAGTTATTTAAAAAGTAATTTTACCTTGATATTTTTCAAGTAAGCATGCTTCAATTCAAGTGAAAAAAAATTTTCATGCATATTCCCTATTCTATGTTTATAATGCTTCATCATGTTAACTAAGAATCGTAACGGCTATTGCGGGGATCGTAACTCATCAGGGATGTTGCGGATCCGAAATTTTTGACAACTGCGGATGCGGATTTATATGTTATAATTTTTCAAAGAGATACTTAATTTAGGTATATGAATAAAGGAAAAAGATAAATTAATCTCGCACCAACAGACTAACTGCTCCGGGTCTATTTTAGATGATTCCTCAGAGACGTAGTGTATGGCCCTTGCGAGAGTAGTTTTATTGCATATTTTATATTGATTTATCTCGGACATGCTCATCTAGTTTAAAATAAGACTAAATCACACTTTGCGTCGGTGGTGGCATTGTTGATTCACTTGTCAAATAGATTATTCATGGCGAAAAACTCATACAATAATGTAAATAGTTAAAATAATTAAAAAAACAGCCATATAATAACACGGCTAAACACGTTGTGATTTATTTACAATCAGAAATGCTAAACAAAACAAGAAACATCCGCAAAAGCTCCGTAAAAAGCATTGATTTTTGCGAATGCCAAAAATGAAGAATTTCCCCGATTGCGGATGCGAATATCCACAACATTGCTGTTACGCAGTATTAAAAAACAATCATGTAATTTGTTAAAACCGTATTAGATGAATTATTTCACATAATCTAGAACACGGTAGTTCGCAAGGCCGAGTTTAAGGGATAATTCATACATCCAATATTTGCTGTAATAAATAGTGAACATAATTACTGTGTAAGCTTTTTCTTTTTTTGTGGTCATTGGCCTTCTTACGTCTGTACCGCGGCAATCTGCTCCTAAATCTCGAAGTTCGCGTACAATTCGTCATCCTTTCATACAGTTATTGATTTATTAAAAGCTAAAATTTCTTAATTCAAACATATCCGATCAAATTTGTTGTAAATGAATAAGATTAAGTCATTTTTTACACGGATGAGGCGAGGTATCTATTCAAACTGATGGTATTAAAACTTAATGATGAAATTAATAAATGAATCAACTTTTAAAATAAATAAATGTACGTCCGTCTGTTTGGCCTTTTTATTTTGTGATTTGTATTGCATGCAATTTGGAATTCGAATTCTTTAACATAAAGCATATTGTTAACACGTCTCTTTGATAGTTTCGGTTTTAAATCACGACGTATAAAAATTAAATAACGCTATCGGATTACAAAATATAAGACCTCGGACTATCTGCAAACTATAATTGTTGAACCTAAATCAAGATGGTTGTATGATAAAATGTAAATACAAATTGGATAATGAACCAATGCCACTTAGATCTTTCACTGGGACAGTTTCGCCTAAAAGCTCATTTTTGAAGCGATAACAAAACGATACTTGTTTTGTTTCGCTCTAAAAGTATTTAATTATGAAATTTGAATGTTGTAGTGCTTTTTGTTATCGGGATTAAAAGCATCGACCCATTCACACACTCAGCCAAAACGTGACACCAAAACATTTTTAATCAAAAATCTCTATACTACATTGTAATCTTTACTTAAAAACTAGTGAAAATAACTGAGTCAATTACTTGAATTACCCGGTCCGTACTGAATTTATGAAAAAAAGTTTCAACATTTAAAAACATTTATAACCTTTAATTTAAACTTTTGTTCTATCACCAACGGTTTCAAAGATAGACAATTTTGCCCAAACTTAGTCCGATTTTGCCCATTCAACTTGACCTTACTTTTTAGCTCAAGAACACACATGTGAAATTTCAGCTTGTTATCTCTTTTCGTTTTTGAGTAACCGTGTTGACGGACGGATTTTATCACCTATACCAAAAAATTTTGTCTGCGATCAATATTTTCAACCGTTGCAAAGTCGGGACTAAACATAGTATACCCTGGTAAAATTAAATACCGGGTATAATAATAACGAATACAATACTTAAATAATGAGTATGTTACCGTATACATAATTTGATAATTTACATTCCCAACTTTTAAGTACTTTTTCGGTTTGTAAAATTTTAAATTTTAATAAAATATTTTCACATTCCAGTAAAAAGCAAGTTGAAACTAATGCAAAATATTTCATCTAAACAAGATTATCATGCAGTTAGTTAAAATAATATACAGGGTGTCCCGTAAGTAGTCGAGCTCAATAAGTAGAGGGTACGATTTTGGAACGAAAAGTCCTGAGACATTATTTATTAGACGCACCGTTTATTAATTAAGGAAACTAGGTTGAAACCAGAGTTGCAAAAAGTTGTTATTTTGATAATTCATTTTTTATTTAATTATCAATTTTTGAAAAAATGTATTGCTTAAATTTTTCAAATTATGAATTTCTTAATTAATTAAATTTTTTTATTTTTTCAAAAATGTGTTAAATAAGTTGTTTTAATAATAAATTTAAAAAAAATGCGCAAATTAAATTAGTTTAAATTCTGATGTTTTCTCAAAAATGCATTAATAAAATTATTTTATTGATTAATTTTTTTAATAATGCAATGATTAAATAATAATAATTTAACAATAATTATTAATTCCAAAAATAATAAACAAACATTAACAATAATAATAAAATAATATTTAAAAAAAGAATAATATTAATATTTTTTTATTTAATTTAATAATTTATCTTATTTTATTTTTTTTTAATTTAACGAATTCAATTTGTGCATTTTTTTTTTAAATTTATTATTAAAACAATTTATTTATTACATTTGTGAAAAAATAAAAAAATTTATAATTTGAAAAATTTAAGCAATACATTTTTCCAAAAATTGATGATTAAATAAAAAATAAATTATCAAAAAAATTCACTTTTTGCAACTCTGGTTTCAACTTAGTTTTCTTAATTAATAATTAATTAACGGTGCGTCTAATAAAAAAATGTCTCAGGACTTTTCGTACCAAAATTGTACCCTCTACCTACCCTCTTATGGAACTCAACCACTGACGGGACACCTGTATATTTATTTGAAAATTAATTAGAATAAGTAAAAAACCGTTTTTTCTTAAAAATTGTAATAAATTATCCATTAAAAAAATTTTCGATTATGAAATTCGTATTATTTCAATTACTAAAGCACTAGAAAAAAGTATTAATCTTGGGAAAATAATTTGTATTATTATTATTGAAAAACTTTCAAATTAGGAATTAGAATTGAAAAAAAGTAGGTTTTTTACGCTAATTAAATATTTGAATAGTCAATTTTTACAACTGGAAATAAAGTATTATTTGAGTTTAAAAAGTAAATAAATATAATGAAAACAAAAGTTTATAAAGAACTTTAAGATATCAATTGTTAATTATTGAATAATTGCTAAAGATAATTTTATTCAATTGATAATTGAACTAATTTTCTTCAGATAGTTATTTTTATTCTTAATTTAAAAAAAATATCATTGAAAATTATTTTGAATATAATTAAACTTATATCAAATCAACTCTAATTATCAATAACCAATTGGAAAATATTTGTTACTCATGACTTGATAATGATTTATTAAACGAAAGCATTTTTTCAGTAGTAATAAATTGCGTAACACTCTAGATTTCATTCCCACCATTCAATTATCTCAATGTAAGATTTAAGTAAGAAGCAATAGAATTGATACGCGCTTGCGTCCACCGGGCATGTGAGAACTCTCTTGATTCTTATTTTTGATCCTTTAAATAGACACTCCTGTGAAGAGCAAAACTATATAAATTATTTCCCCTAAATACTATTTTTCGGAAAGCCGGGCGACTAAAATATTGTAATTCAAAATAAAAGGTTGTAATTCTAATATGAAAAATGTATTAAAATTTTTTATTGATTTCTTTAAATGTAGACAACGCCAATAAAATCATAGTTTATTTATAAATTTTTACAACGTTTTCAACAAAACTTACATTTAAATATTAGGATCGATTTGTTAATATAATAAATAGCATGTACAATTCACATAAAATATATTTATTTACACACAATAAAATAATTTTTCTAATCTAAAATTTATTCAGTTTTTATTATTCAATGCCAAGGACATTATTATTGTGGGGTGACATTATGATTTTAAATTAAAAGATCTTGAGTCATAAAATAACTTCAAAAAACCGAATAGTTTTAAATATTTGTAATAAGTATTGTTATCGCTACAAACTGACTGCAATTTCTGAAATGCTGCTTTTATCGATAATTTACGCACGCTATACATAATATTACGATCGAACAAGCGCCCGGTTTTAGCGAAGCTATTGGTCCCGTACCGAAGTCAAAATTTCTTCAAATGTCCATCGATCCTACCTAGTAGATGTCAAAAATCACTCTGTAAAATTTATATATATATATATGTATATATATATGTATATATATATATATATACTGTGTGTGTTGGACAGCTTTTCTTATAGAAAATCAATGTTAAATATTATTTATTACTGCCTGGCCTTGTGGTACTGTATGAAGTCAGTCAGTACACATGTAATGGCATAGCTATACTGTATGCGTATAGTTGTTTATTTGTCATTTAAGAGTGGGTACTGGCTGACTTTATTTACATGTGTACTGACTGACCTCATATAGTACCACACGGCCAGGCAGTAATAAATAATACATAACATTGATTCTCTACTGGAAAAGCTGTCCAACACACGGTATATATATATATATATATATATATATATATATATGTGTGTGTGTGTCTATAATCACTCTAGCGGTCACAGTTTTCATTTTATCGGAATGAAATTTGGTATTTGAGGTGCTTTTAGTATTCAAAAGATCAAGTTCGTTAATGGGTAAAATCGGAAACACAAAATTTGACATATCTCCCTTAGTATTTGAAATATCGAAAAATTTATAAGAAGTAAAGTTGTAGGTACTTAGTTTTACTGTAATTTTGTTTCTTATAATTTTTTCTGTTACACTAATATTTACAGAAATATTGACGGTTTAAGATTGAAAATTAAATTCCTTAATATCTCTGTACACATTAGAGTTTGAGCAAAAATGATAAGGTAATGAATTGTAGCAAATTTGATTTTCTACAGCTTTATTCCTTACGCATTTTTCGATTGTTCTAATGTTAACAGAGATATTTTATGTTTTCTTCTTTCTTTATACACCCCCCCCCCATTCCCCTCGTCGTACGTCATTTATTAATCAAATTGGACTTGCAAATACTAAAATCATATATAACATTTCATTTTGATCAGACTAAAATTGTGACCGCTAGAGAGTGATTTATGTATTCTAAGGAAATTCGCTAGGTTGAAGCAGCTCCTGCGTAACGAATTTTTTATTTCGGTATAAACTGCAAAAAACAATGATATCTGAATGACAATGTTGGGGTAATGGATCGCAGTTTTGAATGGGAAGGTACGACTTCGCTTCCTCTTAGCAAAGATTCACAGATGAATTTATCATTATTTCTCATCAGAACAATAGACTCGTACTAATGATTCAGTTATAATATTTGAGCTCTGTCGGCAAATGTTCCGTAGAAAGGGATCCAAGGCCAAGGCGCGTCCCTTGAAACTTGAGCCGGACCATATAAGTCGTATGCCGATTTTTCAACGCATAGTGAAATATTTTTCATTAATATACGAAATAGACGCGTTTTGATTTGCGGTACTCAAACGATGAGTAATCGTAAAATGAATCGGAAAAGATATATTATCAAAAAACTGTTTTTGGGCGCCATTTTTCCAATATGTGCGGTGTGAGCGTCAAAGATACGAGGTGACAATGTGAAAATTCGAAAAAAGCACGTCGAAATGTATAAAAACACTAATTTTTAAAAAGCTCGGAAAACTTTCCATGTAACCTCCCTTTTTGAACAGCAAATGATTGTTCTATATCTAAATATTTGATTTGATGAAAAATCGCCTATGAAATATGTTTCATTAATATACGAAATAGACGCGTTTTAATTTGCGGTACTCAAACGCTGAATAATCGTAAAATGAATCGGAAAAGATATATTATCAAAAAACTGTTTTTGGGCGCCATTTTTCCAATATGTGCGGTGTGAGCGTCAAAGATACGAGGTGACAAAGTGAAAATTCGAAAAAAGCACGTCGAAATGTATAAAAACACTAATTTTTAAAAAGCTCGGAAAACTTTCCATGTAACCTCCGTTTTTGAACAGCAAATGATTGTTCTATATCTAAATATTTGATTTGATGAAAAATGAACTATTGTTTGTTTCATATTCTGAAATATATACGAATTAGAAAAATTTAAGTATCAAAGTGCATAAGTAACAAAACAAAACAATTTTTGGGTAACATTTTTAAATCAAATTATGTGGTTAATTTGTGGGGAATAGGGAATATGCATGAAAATTTTTTTTCACTTGAATTGAAGCATGTTTATTTGATAAATATCAAGGTAAAATTACTTTTTAAATAACTTTAAAAATAAGCGAGATATGAATGATTGAAATTCCCGCTTAGACAAAGAGGGTGATAGCCATCTTGATATGTTATGTGACGTCACATTACACTTTCACCATTTAAAATACATGTAAAACTCCGTTTTTAGTATTTTTGCAAGAAAGAGACAGATAATAATCTTTAAAAGCTTATAGCTTGCTTGATATTTGTCGGATTTTAATTTCGTTTTTAAATTTTATTACAGTATTAACAGTATTTTCATATTCTGAAAATAAATGTGAACAAAAATTTTCATGCATATTCCCTATTATTGAATAGTGTCATTTGTGTAACCAAATGTATTAAACCGTTTTTAATATATTTTTAATCTTTTTTAAATAAGAGCTTTGTTAATAAAAAGTTTTTTCATATTATATACTAGAAATGTAATAAATTTCGAAAAATTGATAAAAGCTTTTTATATTAAAATTATGATTTGATTATAATCTGCCGGGTTCATTCATAATGTTTCTTTGATTTGATTTTTTTGAATATTGGTATATAAAATGTTTTTTTTTATAGTTTTTATCAAATTATTATCAAGTTATTATTATTAAAGTTTTTATTATTATTAGTTTTCATTAAATATTTATTTATATTGACAACAAACTTTATCTTTAATATCAACATTTTTTTCAATTGATAGTTAACATTATGAATTTATGTAGTTACTAGTTAGCCGGAGTTTAACCAGAAAAATCTAGTTTTAAATTTAGTTGTTTTGCTCTCGTAATGTAGCATTCAATTAAGTGGTATTATTGTAAATTAGTAAATGTGTTCCACAGCTTCTAATAGCTCTAAATTTCTATTATACTAGACGTACCCCGTCCGCTTCGCTAACGCTAAAGATTCGGATTCTGTTCACAATTTCATGAGTTTTAATTTTTTTTCATGAAACTCTAATTCTTTTTCTATAATAAAAGTAGCCTAAGTTACTCCTTATAACATCAGCTATATGCTAGTGAAAGTCCCATCAAAAATGGTCCAGCCGTTTCGTCGATTTGCCAAAACAAACAGACAGGCACGCAAAAATTTTTTAAAAATTGTTATTTCTTGTTTGTTATAAGTACCTTATATGCTTTCATATGCATTTAGTAAAAAGCTGTTATTTTGACATTAGAAACAGACACTTCAATTTTATTTATTTGTATAGATTTGCCAAAATTTTTTGTCTATAATAATAATAAAAATTCGTTACGCAGGAACTGCGTCAACTTTGCCAATTTCCTTAGAAAACATAAATCACTCTCTAGCGGTCATAATTTTAGTGTGATCAAAATGAAATATAATATCTGATATGACTTTAGTATTTGCAAAAATTAAATTTATTAATAGCCCAAAAAAACGGTATAACGATTATAGTTTATAGTTACTATGGAAACGACAATCAAAATTTTTTTTAATAAAATAAATTTTATGTATTCGTGTCAAAACAAACACAAAATATTAAATATCTCTCTTAATATTAGAATAATCGAAAAATGTATAAGGAGTAAAGTTGTAGAAAATCAAGTTTGCTACAATTCGTTACTTTATCATTTTTCTCAAACTCTAATGTGAACAGAGATATTTAGAATTTTAACTTTCAATCTTTAATTGTCAATATTTCTGTAAATATTAGTGTAACAGAAAAATGATAAGAAACAAAATTACAGTAAAACTTAGTACCTACAACTTAACTCCTGATTAATTTTGCGATTTTTCAAATATTAAGGGAGATAGTCAAATTTTGTGTTTTCCCCTCCCTCTAAACCTAATTTCTCCTCGTCCGATTTTACCCATTAACGAACTTGACCTTTAGAATATCAAAAGCGACATAATACCTAATGTCATTCCAATCGGAGTAAAACTGTGACCGCTAGAGAGTCCACTGGCATTTAAAAAAAGTACATATATGTATATATATATGAATATATATATATATATATATATATACAAATTTTAGCGATTGTGATTTTTAACATCTAATATATAAATTCCACATTGGTGCAAAAACAATAACTGCATTTCCTGTGGAGGAAATTCTCTAATAATGGTCTTTATTAAGATATTTTATAAAATAATACAAATTTGATAATATTTTCCTTTTGCAGACATTGAGTTGTCGTTATATAAATATAAAAATTTTTATTTAATAACTATAATAAGACCAATTAATCTTAAACAAATAACTCATATTCGATAATTCTACTTTAAAAAAAAATTTACTTAGCGTTCATAAAATATATGTATAAACATGAATTGATTTTGAACCACAAAAAAGAAGAAAAAAAAACACATAAAATATAGCAAAACTGTAACAGAAGAATTTTGAGTAGTTAAATTCAGAAATCAAGGTATATCTGTATTTCCAGGCACATTTGCAATACTTAACAAGACCATTCCAATCTTTTCCATTCAAATACTCCAAAAAATCTTGATAACTAAGCAACGGTTTTTTTAAATGTAGATTCCGAAAGTCTTGGAGAATAGGACAGACTGCAACAAAATGAAACACAGTTTCTTTTTCTTGTTTATTACACATAGAGCAGATTTTTGTTTCATGACTATAAGAGTATTTATTTAAGTAGAGGAGTTCTTCCCTAGCTTTGATTGTCCAGCTTATGAAATTGAAATTCAAATCAGAATAAATACAATTATTGCCTGCATGCAATTCTTTATAAAGAGGATGTTTAATGCTATTTAATGATTTTATTTTGTATTCGTTAATAATTACGTCGCGTAAAGAATTGATTACATTTGAAATTCGTATGGACACTTAGCAGGTCCTCGATATCAATATCTATCTATTACATATCTCATTGAATTCATTATATCAGAATAGTTTGTTTCCAATTATCTTCCTCATAAAAGTGAAAGGATATCTATATGACGGTAAATTGAGACATCTTTCTATATACTGCGTAGAGTTTGAGAGTAAACACAAATAGGGGTATGAGATCTGTTTCTAGATAAATGAGAAAATCCTGCGTATTTCTAGGCAAATTGAAGCATTTTTTAATAAATATTTTCAAAACTATTTCCACATTATTAAATTTATGGTATCCCCATACTTGAGCTCCGTAACAAAGTATTGATCGCGCAACTGCATTGAAAATATTTAGTTTAGAAGAAAATGGTATGCTTTTATTTAAAATAATACTGTTAAAAGGGGATTGCATGGCAAATTTTGCACTCTCTGTCTTCGCCTTAAAATGTAAACTTTTTGTCTATATTTGGCTAGTATAAATTTCTAAGTAATATAAAATCTTTAAGGCTATTTGCACAATACTCTTCGAACGTACGAAAAAATATTGTACGTACGTTATTTTATCGTGTATGATGAACGGGGATTGTTAGAGGAATAAGAAAACACAAAATTGACAATATTTCTCTTAATATTAGAAAAATCGAAAAATGTATAAGGAGTACAGTTGTAGAAAATTGAGTTAGCTACTACAATTCATTACCTGAAAATTTTTTCTGAAACTCTAAAGTGTACAAGTGATTTTAGGTATCAACCTTAAATTGTAAATAAGTCTGTAAATATTGGAGTAACAGAAAAAATGATAAGAAACACAATTATAGTACAATTAACTTTCAACATTACTTCTTAGATATTTTTCGATATTTCCAACGTTAAGACAAATATACCCAATTTTGTGTTGGCTCCTCCCCTTGTCCGATCTTTCCCATTAACAAACTTGGTCTTTCAAATACCGAAAAAACCTCTCATTCCAATCGAATTAAAATTGTGACCGCTAGAGTAGGAGCAAATGTCGAAATTATCTCATTGGAATGCAATTTGGTATTTGAGGTGCTTTTTGCATTTGAAAGATCAAGTTTGTTCAAAATCATAAATATCTTTGTATATATTACTGTTTTAGAAAAAATAACCTGGTAATGATATTGTAGTCAAGTTGATTTTCTTGACTACAGTTGACTTTACTACTTGTACATGTTTCGATTATTCTAATATTGAGAGAGATATTCTCTATTTTGTGTTTTCTTCCTCCAATCCCCCTTTCCCGGTCTTCGATTATACCCAATAATTGGCGTGTCAAATACCAATAATATGCAAATAAATGTTCATACCAATTCGAAATCTTCAATTGATTGGGTAATTTTTCTTTTATAGTGAAGATTTTCTGACTTTAAACTTCCATGCAAATGCCAATAAGAAATTACAAACCCTGTAAGCCCCTAAACTGTAAAGGAACCACCAGTCGAGTCAACTCAACATGAATCTTACTTAAATACCGTAAGTTTGTCTGCTAATGGCTCTTAAGACTATCAATTCTATCAATTATTATTTAATCTCATTCATTAACTTGCATAAATTTCTCTTTTATCTTTATTCAAAAAAATTTATAAACATCTAAAATAATAATAATTTTTGTGGCCAAAATTTTTCTTTGGCGAAAATCAGTTGTTTTTTATTTTAATATTAAATTTTTTTACGTTTCTTTGTAATTAATTGTGTTGATGCATTTGAACTTTGGTACAACTTAAAATAATAACTTTATTCAATAAATTAGAAAATATTTGGAATAATTCCAATCATAACAATTTTATTTTAAAAATAAACAAATTTTTATTCGTATAAAATAATAAAATTTGTTGGGCCTCATATAATAATAACTTTCTCTGTCTGGAGACTATGAAATTTTGATGATAATATTTGACAAAAAATAAATATGCGTAAGTTGATGGGAAAATAGTATTGTGGTGATATTTTTCTTCTTGCAAATTTTTGAATTAATCGCCAAATTAAAAAAAGTTTTCATTTTTTTAGATCCTATAAAGTGGTTTAAAACTGTTTAATTTAAAAAATAATTGAAATACATAGATGCAATATTTGTAATATCTATATTTAAGCAAAATTTTTAATTCCTGGATCCAGCATTAACCTAGTGTTTCCACCTCAATATTCCGAAAAATCTAGAGTTGAACATTATATTATGTCGATGTCTCTTCTGGAGATATCGGAGAAGGTGGTCAATACATTATTTAGTAATGTTGGCTATAACTTAAATAAAAACTTATGTATTTATCAGTCAACGATATTTTGTTTATGCCATGCGATCATGTAACTTGCAGTAGATAAATGTGCGCATTCGTCGAAAAATGCGCATTCTCCACAAATGCATTTCAAGAAAATTCAAATAGAGGACTAAATGCAAATCGTAAAACTACTTTTTTCATCATGAAAAGTGAAGCGAAATTTGGAGAAGTGGCAAACCTACATTGACCATATTTTTAGTCGGGTGGGAGTCAAAGGATATTGGAAATTCGGGAAAATTATTTATATTTGCATATTCAAAATTTATGAAAAAGTTTAGAGTATTTATGAGTTTCGAATCTGACAATTATATGTGACGATAAAATAGTATTTTAATAGCAAAGCATGATGGCACGTTTAGTTAGTTTTATGTGTATTATAATAACAAATTTTAAATAAAAATGATTTTAGAAATTTTTATTCAGAATGTCTTGACATAATATTTACGATTGTTTTGTATCCATTTCTTCATTAAATCAGATTAATGGTCATCAAACCTCCTACTAATTTTGGAATAAACAACTAATTTAGCTTTTGATTTATTTTATTGAATTTTAAAAAATTGTCCCAATTCCCAGATCAATTATTTGTAATTTCGACTACACATTATTGTTAATCACTCATCGCCAGTTAGGAACAGTCGTCAGAAATTGAATTAAACTGTAGCGGTATCGCTTCTTCATTAATAAATTATTATTTTAATATTGTTTATCATTATTATCTGTTGCTTAACAACTATAACTTCCCTCTATTATCACGGTTGCTTTGAATGTTAACAACCTTGATAATTTACATATTAAAATATATAATATTTCATAAATCAAATCAATAAAGATCAATTATATCTTTCACATATATTTATTATTTATTTAAATAATAATTATTTAATATATCAATCTTTTACCTCTACAAATTAAAATTTTCTGTCGAGGCTATTCCAATCAAAACTATCACGTCGGAAGAAATTATTAATAATTTGATTGCTTCTTGGTTCTCGCGTTTTGGTTTACCTACGAGGATCACTACTGATCAAGGTAAACAATTTCAATCACATATCTGGAAAGATTTTTTGTCTTCTCTAGGGATTAAGCATATTTCCACTACTGCTTATCACCCTAACAGCAACGGTATTATTGAACGGTTTAACCGGTCACTCAAAATTTCTTTAAATTGCTGTCAAAAAAATAATAACTGGTACAAAATTTTACCTTGGGTACTTCTAAATTTGCGCTCCTCGGTCAAAGAGGATATTAACCTTTCTTCTGCAGAAATTTTATATGGAATTCCTCTTCGATTACCATATGATTTCTTTTCAGAAAACGTTGATGTATATCATTCTGTTCAACAATCTACTCGAGAGTTGAAAAATAGAATGATAAACGCAAAATTTTTCTTTACTAGACAGTTCACCAACAAAAATGTATTTTTACCTAAAGATTTAGATTCATCAAAAAAAGTTTTTATACGCGAAGATCATGTCAAACCTCCACTATCTTGTAATTATAGAGGTCCTTTCTCTGTTATCAAGAGATTTCCTAAATTTTTTGTTATTGATGTCAATAACAAACCTACCTCTATTTCAATTGATAGGCTAAAACCTGCATACTTTTTTCAATGTTAATCTTTTCTTAATTTACTTTGTATTTAATTATAAGATGTACATCAACTATTAAAGTTTTTTCCGAGTGAACAAGGTTGTTTTATGTTACAACCTTTTTCTAGTCGTTTTTCTTTATTAGTTGATGGGGGGAAGTATGTAGCGGTATCGCTTCTTCATTAATAAATTATTATTTTAATATTGTTTATCATTTTTATCTGTTGCTTAACAACTATAACTTCCCTCTATTATCACGGTTGCTTTGAATGTTAACAACCTTGATAATTTACATATTAAAATATATAATATTTCATAAATCAAATCAATAAAGATCAATTATATCTTTCACATATATTTATTATTTATTTAAATAATAATTATTTATTATAACTATCATCTTCCTCTACAAAACAACTGATTAAACTTTTAATTTATTTGATTGAATTTGAAAAATTTACCCTAATTGCTAGATCAGTTATTTGTATTATATAGATACGTTTTCCAATACATGTTCCTGTAATTGTTACACTTATCACTCGTCGTTAATTTGGTGACAATTGCCAAATTAGTAACGACTAACTTCTCTCCCGAGAATTATTACGATTAGCTAATTTCACTGATCATATATACGCATCTATATAATACAAATAGGATTTTTGTTTCGATTGCGTAGACTTCTCATAACCCAAGAGCCCATGGTAAGGTTACCTACCTCATCCAACATCATAGTAAATAATAAGTATAGAAGAAACTTATTAAGCGATTACCCAAATTAGCAACAAGCAACATATCTCTGACTCCATATCCCAGAGATAGTTACGATTAGCTAATTCATACTGGTGATGACTACCTTGTAGTCGAAATACGTATTTATAAAATACAAATTATTGTTCTAGGAATTGGCGCAAAATTTGAAATTTAATTTCAAAAAACCTAGAGTTCTCTTTGATTATTTTAATAATCTTTATATTAATACGAGTACTAATTAATAAGTATTGAAGAAACTTACTAAGCGTTACGCCTCTGGTGGTTATATTATGTAACTAACAGAAAAACCAAAATAAGAAATAAATTTACATGACATATACTATAAGGGTATATACTGTAATAAAATTTAATACTGTAAGGGTATTTTTTTTCAAATTTAATAATGTCTCGATCTTGTTTAAATGTTTGTCAATTTAAAATGTAATTTACTAAAATCGATACAAAAAATAAATAAAAAAACACAAAAGCACATGTTATATTTATAAACATTGGCAATAGATTTAGTTTGTTTATTGATTAGGCGGTGCTGCCATCTAAAAAATTTTCGTCTATGTATAATCGCGTTTGGAGGGCAATCGGTAGTCCTAAGTCAATCCTGAGAAAATGTAATTAAGCTGATTACAGTCGAAAAAATGGAACGTTCACTCCGTCATAAAACATCCTAATGAAATTAAAGAAAATATTGAATTATAGGAAATGTGTGTAGTGTTCATAATACATTGGTCGCCTTTACTCTATTTTGTGCAAACAGCCAGTTTGAAAGAGTGGTTAATCAGAACCATACTTCCGTCATCGAACATTCTTAATTTTTTATTTTATATGAATCCTCTACAACAGGGAAGAATGATATCTTATAGAAAGGGTTAGTAAATTTCATAAAAAGGTTCTTATCAAAAGGAGTTTCAATTAAAATCAATTTATTTTTATATACAGTGTGTCTACTTAATCAGCAATAACTCTTGACCTGATGTGATTATTGTTTTGAGTGAAAACACGTCGATTTAGATATCGAGGGGGAAATTCAAATATGGTACCTAGAGAATTTTAGGTTTCATCCCTTCGCCACCAGCCTCCCCCACTTTAAAATTTCAAATGATACCCCCTACTTTGTGATACATCATTTGAAAGGGCATAAAATTTTCTATTCAACCATGATAAAAAAAATGAAATCGATCGATTAGTTCTTAAGATAGGCTACACAGAAGATGGAAGGTATGAAATCAATTATAATTAACAAAACATTGCGGAGTTTGTGAATGGTTAAAATCGAATCGGCATTAACACCACCCTGGTGGGCACCTATACCCGGTGGGGGGGGGGCCACCATCTTTGAAGCCATAAGAGATAGAAAAAATGTTTCGTTTTCCTAAACGGAATAATTTCGATTTCACCAAAAGTTCAGTTCAAACATGTATAATAATTACTCTTGATTACAAAACCTGTCATATATGTATAGCACCTGTCAACATTTCTTTGTATTTTATCAGTTTTGAATGATCAATTATTTCCACTACATCGACTTTTACCAAATTTCAATTTTGTAATTTAGGCTAAAAATATATCAAAAGTTATTAAAAGAATTCAATGGTTCAGTCTGACGAATATCATATTATTTTGAATAAGATTTGTTCAGTTCAACATTATCCTCTACACATCAATTGTCAACCGTATTTAATTTTATAAAGAACACTAAAAATATAATTATTATTGTCATGCAAACATTACATCTAAAAATACGTTACAAAATACTGAAATAACGCCAATGCAAAAAAACTTTTTTTAAATGTAAAATAACATAAAACAAAACTTACTTCTGATTCACACTTTCTACTAAATTAATTGAATACATTTTTTCTATTTAAAAAAAAAAATATGCCAATGACTTGAACAAAGGTCATTTATTTATACCCTGATGTGTACTTGGTTGTACTATGGTTAGAAATATATAATTTATTTCGACATAGAAAAATTGCGTGATTTGCTCCCGTGTTAGTCTGTACCATCGAATTGTTATTTAAAACAAGTAAAAAGAACAACTAACTGAGCTAATATCTTAAATACCCGGTATATACTGGATTTATGTAAAAAATGTAAAACAAACGTTGTTTATTTTTTAAAAAAGGAACATTTTTTGTCATTACATTTTGTTTCCTCTTACGGTATCAAAGATACTTCGAATTAAAGTTATTAGTAATGAACAACTTTTATCCGAAACATTTTGAAAAAAGAACGCTACTCCATTTGTATGTACCCTATTATAAAAATTAGTATATTATAAAAATTAAATGAAATTGATTCAGGTAAAAACAATTTGTTCCATAAAAACTTTTGAACAACCTTTGCATAATATGCTATAGAAAAAAATGTTAAAATTCCCTATATTTTCGGGTCGCTAGAGCCATCGAATAGTATTTTGCATACTAGTTTATGAAATTCGTTGTACAATCGAAAATATACTAAAGTTAAAAAAAGATATCGTGATAATAAAAAATGAAGTATTTAATTAATTTTAATTGGATGATTAATTAAAATTAACCAAAATTAAATTTTATTACGCCTGAGTATGTATGAGCGTGAGTATTTTAAAGAATAAAAACAAAAATTCGCCTTCAAAATGGAGAAAGTTTTTTTACAAAAATAAGAAAATGATTGATATATATTTATTGTGTAAGTTCTCAGATGCAAGGTTTTCATATTTTACTTGGTAAGTGATAAAATTTTATAACAATTAATATACAAAGAAATTATCTGACCACATGCCAAGTAAAATATGAAAACCCTGCTCCTCAGAAACTTAACCAATAAAAGCATACCAATCATTTTCTCATTTTTGTTATAAAAAAAAATTGGCCCTTACATAGATTTAACTACTTTTGAAGGCGAACGTTTTTCTAGGGATATCAATATGTGCGAAAACTTGGTCCCTCTAACATTTATGTTTTTTGTCGGATATAATTACTTTTTGGAAAGTTTTTTAATGCTCACTGCATGTATTGTAATAATCATATAATCTAGATATTTTAAAGAAGAAGAAATAACATAATATAGAATATCTCTCTTAATATTAGCTACTTAACTACTTTTAGTATATAATTTGTCAAGTTTTTGTAAAAAATTGGTCCTTAAATATTATAAAAATGATTCATGAGGAAATGATATAATAATAGCTTTTGACTTTCATTGATAGATGTGCAAGATATCAATGGTGTATATAAGTGGTGTAGAAAATATTATGCTACTTGGTTATAAGGGCGTTACAATATTTTTGCAGGCGAAGCCGCGACGGGTAATGCTAGTGTAGTATAAAAGGAAGTCGCCCTCCGCGTCTGTCTGTTTATCAGCTAACTCCTAAACCACGCAACGGATTTTGAAACGGTTTTCACCATCATGTAGATAATTTTTTCCGGAAGGTTTATATGTATAGTACATTCTAATTAAAATTTCCGAGCGAAGGGTCGCTAGTTATATTATATTTGCCAATATTAACTATATTATATTATAATCTTAAGTCTATATTTCTGTAAATATTAGTAAAACTAATTTGCTAATGTATCTTTCGATTTTTCCAATATTAAGAGAGATATACCAAATTCTGTGTTTCCCCCGTCCTCTTACCCATTAACGAACTTGGTCTTTCAAATATCAAAATCACCTCACACACTCAATTTCATTCCGATCATTGGAAACTTGTGACCGCAAGAGTGGCTACAGACATGTCCAAAGTTATATATATGTATAAATTTTAACGATGCAATTTTTTGACATCTACTAGATAGGATCGATGGACATTTGAAGAAAATTTTGACGTCGGTACAATACCAATAGCTCTATTTCCTTGAAGAGGAAATTCGCTAAAAGAAAGATTAAAGAAAAATCCATCACATATATAGAATTTAAAAGGAATTTTAAATGATTAAAATATTTTTCAGAATCTTCCCTCAAGGTTCTGAAATGGGTGCATACTTCTTTCACTATTTATCGGATGCACCCATATTCTTTTTTTTTTTTGTTCTTTAAATATAAATAAACAATTTATTATAAACAACTACTGGTTCCATGTTTGAATTTTTAACTAATGGGAAGGGTTAAAATTATTAGGTATCTATTTTTTTTTCATAATTAATCGACTGATTTAAAACACTCTGTGTCCTAAAATCCACACTTTAAAATCATCGTACGTTTCGGCGTTAAATAACGTCGGTCATTTTTAACGCTCATGTACCACTTGCCTAAAAGTCGAAATTCGAACCTATCCTGTTAAATGAAGTGGATTTAAAATTGTACGGAATCCTAATGATGACATCAAATATTATTTTATTTTTAACCCGACTTCAAAAAAGGAGGATGGTTCTCAATTCGTCTGTATTTTTTTTTATTTTTTATTTTTTTTTATTTTTTTTTTTTTTTTTATGTGTGTCACCTCAGAACTCCAACATTTATGAACCGATTTTGAATTTTTTTTTTTTGTTTTAAAGGGTTTGGTTTCCCATTGGTCCCATTGGCACCAAATCGCATTCTGATGAGGGGATCCCCGGAAAATCGAGGAAAATCCTCATTTTATATGTGATAACCGATTTTTGCGAAATTTTTTTTTTTTTTTTGAAAGGGTATACTCATTCATAATGGGAAAATAAGAAAATTTTTTTAAAAACCGACTTCAAAAAATTTTTTTACAAAAAAAAAACCGACCCCAAAAAAAAAAATTTTTACAAAAAAAAAACAAAATGCATGTAAATAAAATTGAAAATCTGTTATAAAAAAATGCTCTTAAAATTAAAAAAAAAAAAAAAAACGGGTAAAAAAAAAAATGTTTTACAAAAAAAAAACCGACCCCAAAAAAAAAAATTTTTACAAAAAAAAAACAAAATGCATGTAAATACAATTGAAAATCTGTTACAAAAAAATGCTCTTAAAATTAAAAAAAAAAAAAACCAACCCAACCCAACCCACCCCCACCCCCTGGGCGAGAAGACGCATCGTCTGATTGTTCCCATTCAACGTGAGTTTACTTTTTAGCTCAAGAACACATATACAAAATTTCAGCTCGTCATCTCTTTTCGTTTTTGAGTTATCGTGTTGACGGGCGGATATACGAAAATTGATTAATTAGGTCATTTTATGAACACGTATTCCAAAAGTCCGGACTAAACTGGACTAAACCCAGGTATATATTATATATACTGAGTATAATAAGCTAGAAGCGAACTCTGGTTCTCTGGTTGGTAGTCAAGCTCGCTATCCATTGCGCTGCCACGTTGAAATTATTGATGAAATTTATAATACGTATGCTGCACTGAGCTTTGAGTCTAGCTAGAATAGGTCTAGCTAGGCTTTACTTTCACAATTGATGACTCTTAGGGGGTAATAAAATCCTGTACAAGTCCCATAGTAAAAGTACCAAAAGTCTATTTGGTACTCTAAACTCGTAAGACTTTTTTCGAAAACCGCATGTTTTTGGGGAAAATCGAATAAAAAATTTTGATATTTCTCGATTATATTATTATTATCAATTATATTTACCTTTACAAGACATATCGATAAGAATTAAAATCAATTTGCATTACTTAATCAAGGGCTCGAATTTTTTTTAAACTTTTTTATTTGCCAAAATCAGTAAAAAATTGTCTAAATTTAACAGAACTATGGTTTTTCATTAATAATATTATAAATATTTTGCCAAAATTGTATAATGAATATTATTATAAAAACATCAGCTGACAAACAAATTAAAGTACCAAAACCGTGCCAAAAATTTTAATTTACAGCAAAATATATATTTATATCGTAATTGCAGTAATAATACATATAATAATGGACTAACTTTGAAAAGTTAGGGGAAAGCTGGATTTTGGTTTTCTAATGAAACTCGTAAAAAGTCTTAATATGCTACAAATTTTACGCGGAGTCAAAGGTCTCGGAAAACTGCTTTTCGTAAATATCTCCCTAACGATCACTTTTACAAAAAATGTTATTGACCAATTATGCAGCTAAGGAAATTTTCTACAAAAAAGATGCTACAACTATTTTTCATAAAAAAAACCACACCTACTCTAGACATTGTCTTGAAAACAAGTAAAATGTAGCAAATCAATTTGTAATCATAGTCGTTTTTGTAATTGTACTATAGGTTGTAACTGAAACTGCAGCTGCAGAAAAGTCCTCAGACGGGACATCTCTATTTGGTTTTTCATTTCTATTTATCGAGGTTTTAAAAGAATTACGACTACCGTCTACGAGGTAAATATTCTTAAATCTGATCAAAAGGAAATTATATTAAGTTGACACACAATGTATTTAAAAGTAAACATTCCATACATAACTTTTAAATTCATTATTGATTGACTATCTAGTCAGCTGATACGTTTTAGTCTCTCAAATTTAAATAAAAAATACCTAATTATACACAAGATAGAAACAAAAAAACTTGTTTTTTTTTTTATTAAATCTAAATACTTATTTACATAAAATATTTGAACGTCATGGAGTTATGTCATATATTTTTCAGTCAATAACCATATAATCAAAAAGCAAGGAGTATATTGATAATCCAATCAAAATAAACAAAAATAAATAAACAGCATTGTAACTTCGCATAGAGCTGAAAATTGGTACAGGTCTTAAATACACTATTACAAATGAAATATCAAAAGTACCCACCGATATTTTTATTTATACGGAAAATTCCTCGTTTTATTATTTGTAAATTAATTATTGTTTTTACATTTTTGGGAACACAGTAAATCATATCCCATAAAACTAACATTAGATATTTTTTAGTTCGTCATTTTTTTAAGTAAGCATTTGATAGTATCCACTGTGTGTGTACAGCTATTTGAGAAAAATTAAGGGTTTTTTCGAGTAATAACACTAGGACCGTGTCTGAGCATATGATCGCCTGTGTGTGTTTATGACCGCCTCTAAGATAGCATAATATATAAGAAAACAATTTTAATTAAAATATTCATAGATTTCTAGTTCATGGAAATCACGGAATCCATAGTTTTCTGGAAATCCAGATAACGGCATTTCCAGAGCCTGTAGCTCAAATTTCACCCAATCTGACCAATTTCCAGATATTGCCACTTCCAGAACCTGTTGCTCTAAAGCTAAAGATTTCTGAGATGTTTGCTCGTGAGGACTTTTGATCGAGAGGTAACAAATTTTAGCCAATTTTTAGATAATGCCACTTCCCAGAAATCCTTGGTTTTTGAGTTGTGAGAACTTCTAATCAGGAGGTCATGAACCTCCCGATAAGGGTCATATATGTTTTTTAGTGAAAAATAAAATTTTTGATCGCTAATTTATTAAAGGCAATGGCACGTCAAATTTGGACGGCGAGGCAACCGGATGGGGTGTGGTAATCTGGATCTTGAAGTGATAATAAACCTCTCCGTACCGTCCGAATGGGCCCCAAATGGACGGGTGCGGATATAAGAAGGGGGGGGGGCAAAGTAAAATTTTTTAACGAGGCAGCCGGATGGAACATGCGATTGCTTTGAAGTTTAGACCCTATTTATATAATAACATTTTTTCAAATAACAAAAATCGAAAAAAATAGTTAAAATTGTTTTAATCGGATGGCATTCGATATTTAAGCTCTAATAAGTGCAAGGAATTGTCTGTATCAATGCCATCCGGTTTTGACAAAATTCACCCTCATTTTCGCTTCAATCATCGGTAAGGAGTTTCTAGAATTATATGTAACGTATGTCATTATTTCAATTATAACGATGTTTGGTGGTGGCGAAAATGAGGGTGAATTTTATCATAACCGGTATATTTCCAAGTATATTTGAAAGGGTTGAAATACACTTTGCAATTTTTCACCATTTTCCTCGAACAAAAAGTGTTATGCTCAAATGAGAAAGTTATTCGTAATGTAATTTCCAACAAGTTTGATTCAAGTGAACTTTATCGTGCGCTCAACTCTTCGTTTGGTGCGTTCCAAAGTTCGAAGTATCGCGGAATACGATCAACGCTGTATTATACTTTTTCGTTAAATCAAGTGGTGACACAAGATTCCATATGCAACTTCGTTTGATCTTACTCAGAGATGCTAAAGTTTTATTTTTTGGTTCTGCAAGTTATATAACATGATTAAATGTTAAATCCATTTGCGAAGATAGAGGGGCAAGTGTATTTAAAGCAATATATAGTCTGCTGAAAATTTTAATTGTATTTTTTTAATATGTGTGGATTATTTTATTATAGCAGACTATAAAAATATAATTGTGAAATTTAAACTATTATTTTATTATTTCTTACAGGTTGGACCGCTGCCTCCCCCACCACCCCTTCCTTCTACCATAGAATAATAATTAATATCTGCATATTTTTTAAATTAAAAAAAATTACTTCTCATTTTATTACATTATTAACACATTGTTTTTATTTTATTTTCAGGCGGAAAACCAGATGATATAACAGTGCTTTTAGCGACAGTGGCATTGTGATGATTGCAACATTAGAAGATCGATTGAATATAACTCTTATTTAATAATAACATACTGAGAATTTAAATAATAATAATTTTGCTAATTTTTGTTCTCTGTAAATTTTGTTTTTATCAGATATTTTCAACTGTTTTCATAAAACGTTTAATTATGTAACAGAGTAAACAGTCCTTCATATGCTGTTTTTTTATTATTAATTTAAAACGAAAATCACAACAAGATCTTAAAGAAAATGTATGGTGCTTACTTCGTAAACGTTTATTTTTTATTGACTTTTTTTCTATTATTTTAACAACAAGAATATGTGTTAAACACGAATATCGTATTTTCACCACGTGAGGTAGATTATAGTGGAGGGAATGGTTACACCATCTTGTAATCACATCTAAAGTAAATTACTTTGAAGATAATGTTTCTAAAGATTTGTAAAATAAATGTAACGTTGTAATTAGAATATAATCCAAAACAAATTTAAAAAAAAAAACATAATTTAGAAATGCATTTTAAAGAAAACTGATTCACGATGACGTGTTTATCTTGATGTATAATCAATCAGAACCGGCTAAAACCAAAATATCTTGATCTAACAAATAAATTAACTAACATAAATTAAAAAAGTTACAAAACTAAAATTTAAAAGGTATGAAACCAAGCAAAATAAAACTAAAACTGCTGCACCGACCATTTAATGATGTCAAGTTATTATTGATGGCACTATATTTTAAAATGTAAAGAAGTATTAATGTTTAGTCTCACATTATTTTTGTTTCCACATGCTCAGCTACAATTTATTCAATAAAAATTTAAACTTAACTCATTAAAGGTGGTAGTATAAATAACGGAGTTTTATGTTATCGCCGCAAAATGGGTGGTAAATGCAACATTAAAATATCTTGTCTGTTCTTATTAATATATGTCTGTTCCCTGATATCAACATCCAATTCTAGCTACCGCGTTAAACTGAAACAGAATATATCAAATTTTAAAATTAACAAAATTGAAAACAATCCGAAAAATTATGTTAGTGCCAATTAAAAGACTGCGACCATATTGCAAGACATCATTAATTGATCGCATTATAAAAATTATCCTTGTGCCAATTGTTATAGGAACCGAATTTATGGGGTTAGGTATTGGAAAACTTTATAAGTAGAATAAAATTTAAAAAAATGTCGTTTAAACGTTCAGTACAAGTGATTTTATGTTTATGGTGATATTTTTAGGGGTACCAACATTTGTTTAAGATTTAACTTACCACAGAAAAATTAATTGTAATTTTCTGTAGTCAAGAGATTATATTTTCTACAACCATGTGTTATGGACCCATACAAATTTTTAATTAAAAAAATTTAAAAAGTACAAAAAAATCCAATTTTGAAAATAAATGTTTCATTTTTATTAAATATTATTTCAATGAAATAAATTTTAAATTTCGTTAATCATATTTTGTTTATCGCGGAGTGTAGAATTGTCGATAAATATTTAGAAAAATTAAAATTTTTTAAGTATGTCAATGGTTTTTTACGGCGATTATACGTTTAACCAAATAAAATTCGATTATGTAAAAAAACATAGGGCTTTTTCAAATAAAAAATCTACCTCAGTATATTAATTATTTTTCTTTATACAATTTAAAATAATATTCAAAAAATAAAAATAAAAATTGCTATAAAAATAGTTATAATATTCTGTAAATACAAAGAATTTTCTCACTCCGTTAATAAATTAATTACTATTACCGATTTAAATTACGAATTTTTTATTTTAATAATTTAAGATCGATAATTCTTTGTATCGATTAATAGTAGTCTAAGATTGTCTTAGATTTTATAATATCGAAACTAATTGATATCATAAGAATTAAATATCTTAAAAAATGTGTGTGTAAATTTTGTGTTATATAAATTACATGAATATATACATAAATTAATTTATTTTTTACAAATTTTTTTCGTTTATTGTTCGTTAAAACAAAATAAAAATAAAAAGATAAATCAAAACAAACAAAAAATTATCGTATTAGAAAATATTATTTTATAAATTTTAAGTAGCGCTCAAATCATATTTTAGTTTTTAGAATAGTAGCATTCTTACGTCAAATCGAAATAAAAAACTAATGGTTGAGTAATCTTACAAACACTGTAAAACAATCATTTCCACAAAATATTACAAATCTAAATTTTTAATATTTTGCCTTATCGAGGTCTGGATACTCCTAGAAGACTTAATTTACAAGTTTCAATTGTTATTATAGGGAAAGATAAATGATGAAACCATGAAATGGAAAACAGATTTCACTTGTTGGTCATATTGATATAAACAGCATTTATGTAGTTTCATTGTATAGAGTTGGGATCCGTTGGATTGGTGAAAAGTGTGGAAACACCCAAATATCCCGAGAAGTAGTGTTAAAATTAGTTACTTCATCTTCCTTGTTGAGGGTGAGAGTCATTCCATCTTCGGTAAGGGGGAAATTATTAATTAAAATTGTAAATGGGATCCCTCACTTTTATTGCAGATTTGTAATAAACAATGTTCCTTGAAAAACATTGCATTGATTTGTTATTTTGATAACAATTTGTTTGTTTCTTGACATATTCGAACATATCCACTTTTTGAGCAACTATATTCCAAAGACATCGAACTTTTGGACACTTGTCGGAAGTCGGGAGTCAACTATGATACTTTAAAAGGAAACCCTCATTTTTATTGCAGGATTAAATTCTGCAACGTAAAATATTGGATAAGTGCTTTTCAATTGTATAATCCAATATCTATTTCGCTAGATATTATAGGTGTCCAATAAGTCTGAATATGATTTTTCTACGTTGAATTGATGAAATCTGCTCTAAAAAATGGAAATTTTTTTATGTAGAATATTCCATTCATATTCTAAGCCTCCGCCCAAATAAAGGTGGGGAAGCACTAATTTTAACACCATTAATTATCATTTTTGAGTATTGTATAGATATTTTATTTTTTAAGCAGACGTCTATTTTTCGTAATATTCGAATGTTTCCAGATATTTACCGATCCCTCTACAAGCCCTTGGGTAAACAATATTTAATGCGTATTTCGTACAAGTTTGGAGTATAATAATTATTATCCATAGCGTAATAATTACAAAAATATTTACTGTACAAAAACTATATGGACATTTGACGAAAACACATTTTCATAAACAACGTAATTTACGTTCATATCAAGGTGAGAGACAAGTGGTTTCTCCGTTTGAAACACTACTGTTGGTTTCCTCCATTTTAATGATTTTATCATGAAAAGAAGGTTGTGTATCTAAAAAAACCAAAACGATCTGGCAAGTCTTACAAAACTTCCAAAAAAAAAATTGTTCCTATCTGTAATTAGATAAACTATGAAAACCCTACAGCAGATTGTTTAAGAATATGGTTTTTTACGGATACGCTTGGAGTTTGACATTTTATTTTATTAACGATTGTAAACAAGCTGTTTGCATAAATTTTTAAACAGACATAAAAACCTTTCTTTTCTAGTAAATAAATACGTCTTTTTTTAATTCTTTATCATAACGCACATGCTCGTTTTATATACAGTAGGTCTGTATGGGCAGCATTGTATCCCGGCTGTAATATTAAAGAGAGTTGAAAGATCTGTACACAGCTGCGGATAACACACTTCAAAATTGTGCGTGATCACTGTTGCCGACTATCAGTTATGGATGACAAAGAAATGATTTTCCAACTCAATGCGCCGGACTTTTATCTTAGTTGTTCATATAGGACTTAATAAACGCAATGGTTATAGTTCGAGCAAGTTCAATAAAACTTCATTAGTTTTTAAAACCTAAAAAAAACTAAACTAAATGTTAAAAACCTAATTAATTTTTAATTGTTTTGTGTTGATTAATTAAGAACTATAATCCTATACAGTAATTCGATTCGAATAAAGATTTTTTGCATTTTAATACACTGTAATGAAGCAAAACGAATATTAAATTCTAAGTTCTATCTTCTTATAAGGAAATATATATATATATATATATATATATATATATATATATATATATATAGGTTTAAAACATCAGAGAGGAAATTTGAATTGTGTTCATAATCCTGCAACTTCCAACAAAACCGTTAGAAACATCAAATACTAGTGTTGAATTATTATTGTCGTCCAAGAAAGTAGGAAATTAGGAAATGATAATATTTGTGATAAAAGAAACAAGGGTTTATGCACACGGAGAATTTCAGATGATAGCACATTTCTCAAATCTAAAACTCCATCATTACCCACGTTTTTTTTTGTGAGTAAATTATGGCTATATTCAGCATAAAGTCGTCGAGTGCGTAGACCTTTACGTGTAGCACAAATTATACAAATAGAGCATAATAATAATAAAGGAATAAAACATTTTTCATAAAATAATGTACAAGTATTTCAATTCAAAATCCTCTAGATATTACTAGTCCAAAGTTGATTTTATTAAATCATAACGTGGTCTTTCTACTCGTTGTTTTAAAACAAAAAAAAGTATTTCAGTTCCTTGTTTGCTTCCAAAGACGAAGTAAATGTTTATTAAGTATTAGTTTATATTTCTTACCAAATATTATATTTATTAAGCAATTTAATAAATTATAGAACCTTTTTAGGTAATTATGAAATTTTATTATGAATTAAAATTATCAGATCGTAATAAGTTTTTAAGCTTACATTCAAAATTTGACTCAATATACGAATTTTTTTCTTACCATGTTGGCGAAGAATTATTTGTTTTAATCTAGTTCAACAGTGAATATAAAAAAATTAATATTACTATATAATTATTAAATTAATATTATTTATTTAATAATTATAATGGATTTTCGTCAAGTAAATAAGATTAATAAAACTAATTATTAAATTCAATACAAAAAATAAAATTAATACTTTAATTTCGAAATGAAATTAAGACGCAGTGCACTAATGAAAAGATCAATAAAAGGGCAACATTTTTATAATATTAAATTGTAATCATAAGGATATAGACGACATTCAATTCACGTAAATAAAGGTGTTTTCCAATTGGCAACTTTTCATATGTAATCATTTCGAGCTAGCTTTACACAATGGTGATTTAAAAAACAATCGGATTATCTGTAACACAACGTAATGATTTAGAAACTATGTTCCTTAAACACTAAGTTCTATCTTAATCTACAGTGTTTATTTATAATAGTTTTTTTGTACATCTGCAATTCAACAAAGAGTGTTTCGGATATCTTGTAATTATTAAAATTTAATGAGGTGTCTCTTTCAAAATTTTTTTTTCACCACATTATAGCTTAATTGTACGATTCGTGTTATAAAAAAGTGACTAAGTCGTCACTATGAAACCAAGCTCATTTATATTGTTTTAAAATATCTGCAAGATTTGCATTAGCAAGATGTTGCCATAAAAATTTTAATCTTTTTCTAAAGCTCAAACCCATATGGGTACCTGTAATGGATACCCTGTAATGGATACGTATTTCTGAGTAAAATTAAAAGCGTAGCCATTTAACGGTGGAAAATCACACTGTTGGATAATATAATTTAATCTTTTAGATAATTTTTAACTTGATTTATTAATAAAACATATTTAATTTTGTCTGGCTTATTACTTAATTATATTAATAATTTAAAATTTGTTGAAAACAATACTAACCTACTTTGGTAAGCAAACAATATTTGTATACCTTGGATATTCAATTTCAAATAATTTAAATTATGTTATATAAAAGTCAATTTGTTGGAAGTGAATTTTTTAAATAAATTTGATGATAAATAATCATAATTTTTTCTTTTCTTCACAACCAAATAGCATCTTACTATAACCTGCGTTCCATTTAGACACTTACAAGCTTTAAGCACTCATAAGCATTACAAATATCATTTACTTTGGCTGTATAAGCTCTGGTATAAGTTCTCACAAGCACTGTGGGTCCAAGGTGAAAAGTTCTTGGTCGAGCCAATAGATTGCACTACTACAAATGAAATTAGTGTTTTGTTATGTTGGCACACTTGTTGCAAAAGAAAATACCAAAGGTGTACAGAAAACGCTCGTTTCTCAACTGGATATATTCTTCGATTGGAGCATAAGAAATCCGACCCTGTTCCCATCTGCAATATCTTGCGACGGAGCACTCTTTCGCTTTTATAAAATCCCAGACTAATGTCTGACATCAAAATACCGGTAATGGCTATAACCCAATCGAATTAGGATTTGACCCGGAAAAAATTATAAGTAGCAAATTTCCTCCGGAATTCGTTGGGTGGGGGGGGGGGGGGCTATCACTGGCAGTCTAAATTATTTTTGTTTATTGAATAACTCGTTTATTTTAATTTCACACGAAAAATGGTAATTACAAAAGTTGTTTTGAATTAAATTTCCTACAATTGTGGTTTTTATATATTTTTTCCTAGGATCGATATTTTTCGATTTATACCCCAAAAGAGGGGGTGAATTTTTGTTTGATTAACTCGTTTATTTTCAATTTTACATGAAAAATTGTTATAAACAAGGTTGGTTGTTTAAAATTCAATTTCCTACAATTTTAGTTCTTATCAATTTTTTCGTCGGATCGATATTTTTCGATTTATACCCGAGAAGAGGTGGGGGTAAAATCTTATAATTGCATTATCACGTTTATTTTCAATTTTACACGAAAAACTGTTATAACCAAAGTTTGAAATTAAATTTCCTACAATTTTGGTTATCAATTTTTTGGTAGGATCGATATTTTTCGATTAAGACCCGAAAAGAGGTGGAGGTGAACCTAAATGTTGTATTATCGCGTTTATTATTGATTTTTTCGTATTATTTTTTGTTTATTTGATTGTTGTTGAAAATTTGATGAAAATTTAATTTGCTACAATTATGATGCCGATTTGTAAGGTTCATATTTTTGGGACGCACGCTTGCGGTGAAGGAAAAGAGGAGTGTAAATAATCAGTTTTTCGAACAGTATAACTTTTATAATGAAAAAAATGAACTTTTATTTTGTTTTCAGTACACTTTTGAAATGTTTCATGTAAAATTGAAAATAAACGAGTTGTTAATCAAATAAAAATTCACCCCCTCCTTTGGGGTATATTTCGGAAAATATCGATCCTAGGAAAAAATATATAAGAACCAAAATTGTAGGAAATTTAATTCAAAACAACTTTTTTAATTACCATCTTTCGTGTGAAATTGAAAATAAACGAGTTATTCAATAAACAAAAATTAACCCTTAAAATGAAGGTGGATGACGCAACGGATCGAGTACCACGCAAAACAAAATTTAGACTTCCAGTGACCCCCCCCCCCCCGAACGAATTCCGAAGGAAAATTGCTACTTATAATATTTTCCGGGTTTGCCCTTTTTTGAGCTAATTCGATTGGGCTACTAGTGCATTTTTTTAAATAGCATTTGAGAGGAATTTCAGTGCATTAAATAATAGTAAGTACTTAAAAAGTAACCTAATTACACATAAAATCTTCACATTCGTTAAAAGAGAATATTTTAAAGTTTGTCAATAATTTTATACAAAAAGGAGATTCGAAACAAAGCTATAAAGACCGACTACCACTTTTAGAAAGCCTTAAAAAATGTAGGGACAAAAATAACAAGCCTTTATCCATCAAAAATAAAGATAAGAAGACCAGTTACTCTCAACGTAACTGGCTATTTTGCGAGTTTATGTAATTTTTTTTAAATGAATCTAGTGTTTTTATGGTGCCAAAAAGCAGAAACCCAAGATGCATATCAAATTTGAGAAAAATACCAATGTTGAGAGTCAATCTCCGGAAATTTACAAATGGATTCGAAGTATTCCTTGGTATTCAAGAAGGAATTATATATAATCCAGAAATACAACGTGATTGTAGAGAAGGGGAGTGCCAGGAGATGGGACTGAAAATATCATATTTGAATTGAACTTCAAGTGAAATCAACCATTTCATATAATTACAGATATTTATAAGGAATGAATGTCATACTAAATTTGGAAATCCCATTTTAGATTAGCTGGAATCATCGCCAAAGACGTCTCGAGGGAATCAAGTCATTTCGTTGCCTACTATCGAAAAATTACTGACCAGAGTCATTATTGGCAACATTATGATTATTTAAATACAAAAATCTTATATCGAGCATTAGCATTGTTATGACAACCTGCGATATTTTATCATTTTCAGCTTTTTTTCTTTCATGTACAAGTTGTGATAACGTCCATGAAAACAAGTAAATCCAATGAGCGTGTTTAGAACAACTTAATCTTTGTAAAATAAGTAAAGTATATATAGCATGAAATCACTCTTCGACAGATTTTGGTTTTTTTTTCACAGGAAACAGGTTTCAGAATATTTGACCGTTTAGAACGCTAGATAAGTAATAACAAAGTAATCATTCTCTCTCATTAGAAGCATGTAAAACTTCATGCCCGCCCAACTATTATCTGATGTATTAAAAAAAATACTCGATAGAATTTTAAAAAAAACTATGATAGTAAAGATAAATATTTATTAAATAAATTCTTTTTTTTAAATCGCGTTTTAACGTTTTGTTTTCGAAATATAACAGTTTAAAATTTTTTAATTTCAAAATTACATTAATTTGTATATAAATATATGTATGTGTTGTCCTGATTATACAAGACAGTGCTGAAACTACCTTAAGGTGGATTGTGTAAGTTTGTTGCCACCAAAATTATATATACTCGTAAATCACCCTCATATGAAATATACGCGAACATCAGACGCCAATGACCAAATCCATAGACAAGTCATCTTGTATACAACCGTGCCACGCTACGGTACGTCAGGAGTAGCACAGTACTAGAAAAAGAGCTTGGCAAGTAGTCCTTTCAAGGTTTTTTACTGATCCCTAAAGAATCCGTCTCCTCAACCTCTTCCATCGTCTACTACACCTGGTTTGTTTCCTCTAGCCTTGTTGGTAATAAGTGTAGTGTTACTACATTTATTATTTATACATTCTTTGGTTAAGCCAATTGCTTGTAATTTTTTTTACAAAAAATATTTGTGCTATATTTAGTAACAGATCATTTTTATGCAACCTTATAGTTAAATAAGTTTCTATTAAAAAAACATTTTTTTAAACAATCTTTTTATTAGTAAAACTAATTTTCTATAACTTTACTTCTTATGTGTTTTTCAATTTTTTCAATATTAAGAGAGATATACCAAATTTTGTGTTTCCCCCTCCCTCTAAACACCCCCTTCCCCTTTTCGATTCTTGCCATGCTTACCATAAAAATGCATTGTCATCGGAACTGAACTAACATGTAAAAATTCAACTCCATAGGATAAGAGAAAGTGGTTCTAATTCAGCTGGCAAGATTTGACCCGAACATACATACATACATTACAAGTTAAAAGCTTGTAAAAAAAGAAACAGTTCGTTAAAATATTCTCTAATTACAGACTTACTTCTCAAGAGACACAAAAAAGGAATGAAATGTAGGATAGGCAGATTTCGAACAAATAGTTGATGCTCTCGTTGGAACGTAGTATGAGTCTTCAAAAGTAAAATTAGTACTTCTGAAAAATCTCATCTTAGGGTTTGGATTTTCTAAAACAACTAAAAGCACCTGAATGTAGTACAATTTTATTTCACGATATAAAAAAAGAAGCCATGAAATTCCCTGCAGGAATTCCCGGATTAGGCGTTGAGATCTCGGATATCCGGAAAGCACATTGTAGGAACTCTTTGAGAGGTGAAATCTTTGAAATGCTGGCTATTTAGAGGTTGATTTTCGTTAACTTTGGAATTGAGTACAGGTAGAATGTACATGGCTACTGGACTATAAACCGATTTTAATGTTTATGGGCTCATTTGTTTTCTTTTTTTATTTAGAGTTGAATAATTTTCTGTCATTTTTAAAATTTTTAGTTTAAAAAAAGATATTAAGAAAAGACGCTTTTTTGTTATAAACAAATTCAATTTTAACCCTGTTCCGTCACGAGTCGGACTGTAAAAATTTAGGGTCATATTCAGGATGTCAAGACGAATCGATATAAAAAAAATAAGGTTCCAAGCAACCTGCCTAAAAAATCCTTATTTGACTCTACTAATATTAATCTCTTCCGAAAAGAAATTATATGGTAGTCGAATAGGAATGCCATATAATATCTCTGCAGAAGATAGATTAATGTCCTCCTTAACCGAGGAGCGTAAATACCAAAGGTAAAATTTTGTACCAGTTATTATCTTTTAGGCAGCAAGTTAAGGAAATTTTAAGTGACCGGATAAACCGCTGGACAAAACCGTTGCTATTGGGGTGATAAGCAGTTGACGAAATATGCTTAATTCCTAAAGAAGACAAAGAATCTTTCCAAATATGCGATTGAAATTGTTTACTTTGATCATGTAATGATCCTCGTAGGTAAACCATATTGCAAGAACCAGAAAACGATCAAATTATTAATAATCTCTCCCGACATGGTGGTTTCGATTGCGATCGCCTCGACCCAACGCGAAAAACGGTCCACGATAATGAAGATATTCGATAACTTTCACTAAGAGGAAGAGGTCCCACAATATCTAAATAAGTATCACAATATCTAAATAAAATCATTTTTGGTGTGGCGCGTGATTTTATTTAACTGATAAATTGGACAAGATCTTGTCTTGATTCGCAAAACAAGATTAGGATTTAAAAAATGTGTGCGTACAGAACATTATTCAATGTATTCTTCACTGATGGGTGGCCAAGATGGTGGACAGCTTGCCATACATTCTCGCGGTCACGATCAGGTGTGCAGGTTCTGGGTTGCTACCAAGAAGTTTCACATAAACCTTAAAAATAAAACTCGGAACTGTACGTAACTTGTTCAAAGCTATTTAGGATTATTTAATAAATTAAGGAGAGGGTCACACTTCTGGTGATAAGAAATAGTATGAATTCGAGACTAACAATCGGACAGAATGTTTTTACTACCTAGTTGATGTATCTGACAAAGTTAAAGTGACGTATCTCACGATTTAGTAGATTTTCATTACGAGAATTAATAGCATTTACTAAAGCTTTGTGGTCAGTTCGAATAAAAAATTTCGATTCTCAATGAAATGACGAAATTTCTTAATGAAACAATAGCTAGTACTCTTGAAATGTAGTATACATTTTTCAGTATCTGTCAGCTTTCTTGATGTGAAACCTAGAAGCTTCCATACGTTATGAATGTTTTGTTGCAAAACTACACCAATGCCAGTACCCGAGGAATCAGTGAGAATGCAAATTCGGTGTTTGAAACAGGATGTGCCATTTTGACAACATGAATTGATTTATGTTTAGCTAAAAGCAAAAATTGCACGTTCATAAAGAATAACTGACTTCCCTGAAGTTTTACCATGTTCAACAAATTTATTCAATGGAGCCAAAATTTAAACAACATTCCGAATAAACCAATTATAAAAATTAATCATCCCTAGAAAATTCCGGAGTGATTTTTGATTGTTCGGAATAGGAAAGATTTATATAATTTTACATTGAAAAGAATTGGGGCGATTCCCTCAGAATCTACGTGGTGCCTTAGAAAATCTAATTTGGATATGTCAAAAACAAATTTCGAAGAATTTATTAAAATTCCAGCTTCATTGAGTATGTGAAGACGGTTTTGAGATCTGGAGTGTGTTTTACCTCGTATTCACTTGCGATCAAAAGGTCATCTAGATACGTAAATACAAAATCTACATTTTTTAATAATTCAGCTATAAATCGAGAAAAGGTTTGAGCTCCGTTGTCAAGCCAAAAGATTTATAATGGCAGTCCTCGCGACATCATCATCGTGTACAGAAACTTGATAATAAGGTTTTTTTAAATCAGAAGAGCTTTTTAACATGTAATTTCACATTGAAATCGTATACTTATGGAATTGGATATCTGTCAGATACCGTGATCGAATTAAATCGACGATAACCACCACTTGAGCGAAAAGAACCGTCAGGTTTCCTTTTCATGAGCAGAGATGATGATCATTCAAAATTCGAAGGAATATACCCAAATCTACGAGTTCCTGAAAATGTTTTTAGCAGCTGATAACTCATTAGGAAATATCCTACGATATTTAGAAAATATCGGATACGAGTGTTTTACAATGTGATGTCGAGTACTATATTTAGCGTAAAGAAAGAATTTCACTGATTTAAATTCATTTTGAAGTGAGATCACTTCATCGAATGAATTAATAGGCTTTAATAATGTTCAATTATTAAAGCTGATATTCAAATTGAATTTTTTTAGAAAATCTATACCCAGTATGCCTAATAATATCGCAAACAATGAATTCATGACAAGATACCAAATCATTTCCAAAATCAAGCATAATTTCAACAGTATCAAAAGTAGTGACTTTGGTATTGTTTGCTGCGACGATCGAAAATGTAAATTCGTAAATTTAAACGGTTTACAATGAATCACAGAGATTGTGCTTCCAGGTTCAACCAAATATTGAGTATTTTCATGTAACACATTATACCTATTGAAGATTAATTTGCACGATGATGCTGCTATATTATTGAATTGGAATTTATGATTAACAGAGCTACTGACCAATTCAACAGAAGTTTTTAATTTTATTGTTGTTGGAATTTTTGGATATTTTTCAAGAATTCAGGCATGGAGACTACACAAGGAGACAGAACTCAAGCGGGAGAATTGACAAAATATGGCAACGTAATGGTAGAACTTATATTTACTTTTTGTGCCACTAACGTCGCTAGTGGCACATTAAGCCAGCAGAGCAACCTGAGCAGAACACAATGATAATAGTTTCATAATTAAACGCTAATTAAATGCCCTAATTAAAAAATAAATGCACTTTGTTGTACTGTGTAACCGCATGCTCTGCTAACTTAACCAGCAGAAGAGATCAATTAATTATAATGTATTTTAAATCAAATTATTAAGCTAAGTAAATGCCCTAATTAAATATTAACTGCTCTTTGTTGTATCATGTAACCGCATGCTCAGCTAGCTTAACCAGCAGAGCCATATTTAAAAAATCAATTGGGTTGTATTGTACTTAATAAATTAAAAATTATTAAGATTAAAAAAAAAAAAAAAAAATTAATATTAAAAATATTAATAAAATATTTTTTTTTAAATATTAAATATTACTAAAATTATTATTATTATTTATTAAATTATTATTATTTTCAAATTATTAAGCTAATTAAATGCTCTAAAAAAAATTAAATACTCTTTGTTGTACTGTGTAACCGCATGCTATGTTAGATGAAGGTTGATCTAGCGCAGAACAATTCTTTTAAATTAAAAAAAGTAATTATGCATTGATCGTACTGTGCTTCCTTATTTTGCGCTTGTGACTGAAGTGAAAATGGAAAACTGCAATGAGGATGATTTTTATATCATATTCTCATATTTAGCACGGCCTCATTTGAGGTGCCCAGAAACCAATTTTTCAAAGTACCCAGTAAAAATTAAATATGTCGATGCCCATGCATTGAATGGGATTTATCTAGGAGAGGGGATTTATTTGTCCCTCTAAAACAAAGAACAATTCATTGTTAATTAGTGCATTTAATTATCTGGAGCACATTACGATCATTGTATTATTACTTTTTTAATTTTACGCATTGTTCTGCTAGGTCAACCTAGCTAACAGAGCATGCGGTTACACAGTACAATAAAGAGCATTCAATTTTTAATTAGAGCATTTAATTAGCTTAATAATTTGATATCAAAAACAATATAATTACTTGATTTTTAAAATATTGCTCTGCTCGATTAACATTAAGCTAGCAGAGCAAGTGGTTACACGATACAACAAAGAGCAGTGAATTTTTAATTAGGGCATTTAATTAGCTTAATAATTTAATATTAAATACAATATAATTAATTGAGTTTTTAAACATGGCTCTGCTGATTAAGCTAGCAGAGCATGCGGTTACACAGTACAACAAAGAGCATAAAATTTTTTTTAGAGCATTTAATTAGCTTAATAATTTCAGATTAAGAGCATTAAAATTACTTGATTTTTATAATATTGCTCTGCTAGCTTAAAATTAAGCTAGCAGAGCATGCGGTTACACGATACAACAAAGAGCAGTGAATTTTTAATTAGGGCATTTAATTAGCTTAATAATTTAATATTAAATACAATATAATTATTTGAGTTTTTAAACATGGCTCTGCTGATTAAGCTAGCAGAGCATGCGGTTACACAGTACAACAAAGAGCATAAAATTTTTTTTAGAGCATTTAATTAGCTTAATAATTTCAGATCAAAAGCATTAAAATTACTTGATTTTTATAATATTGCTCTGCTAGCTTAAAATTAAGCTAGCAGAGCATGCGGTTACACGATACAACAAAGAGCAGTGAATTTTTAATTAGGGCATTTAATTAGCTTAATAATTTAATATTAAATACAATATAATTATTTGAGTTTTTAAACATGGCTCTGCTGATTAAGCTAGCAGAGCATGCGGTTACACAGTACAATAAAGAGCATTAAATTTTTTTTTAGAGCATTTAATTAGCTTAATAGTTTGATATCAAAAACAATATAATTACTTGATTTTTATAATATTGCTCTTGCTAGCTTAAAATTAAGCTAGCAGAGCATGCGTTTACACGATACAACAAAGAGCATTTAATTTTTAATTAGGGCATTTAATTAGCGTCTAATTATGAAACTATTATCATTGTGTTCTGCTCAGGTTGCTCTGCTGGCTTAATGGACATAAAAATACAAAACAAAAATTTGTTACCAAAAATCTTTATTTTTTCCAACTAACTTTATATGCCATTATTTTTGTCCGACAAATGCATCACCGATTAGAAAATATGCTCACAGAACTATTATTCTTTAATCCACCAAATATTCATAAATCATGATGACGTCATGGGATGGTCGACTTTAACGCATCCGACTGGAAAATTTTGCCATACAATTTGGTGGACAATGTCATTTCTATCTTTTACACATTTTTCTTAAACTGTCCTCCAAAACTGGGCCATATATTCATAAATTTTCATAACCTCACTAACTCGGCGTGTTTAAGGTGGTGGGTGGTCACACTTTACCTGCCAAAATTTTTGTCCGACAATATTTTTTCCGTTCTTTCGATTCAATTGTCTATTGAATGCCATTTGACAAAATAAGATATTCATAAATTTTTTCAATGTCAAAAAATCGACGTGTTTCGGATAAGTTATTAAAAATTCCTGCCATTTTTCGAAATTTTCGCAGAGGAAAAATATGGTAGACTCGACATAATAAAACCACACAAGAGTTATAAAGAGGTATTTATGAAGCATGGCGTATGCTGGCCAGCCCCCAGACTATAGACTTATTATTAATAAATAAAAGTTTAATTTAATATCTGATTCAATAATCTTTAAATTGATTTTAATAATTTTAATATAATAATAATTTTAATATAATAATAATAATTTTGTTTTTTATTGTTATGTAATTATTTTGCATAATTATTATAATTTTTAACTATCACTTACTTCAACGTATTACTTTATTTCATTTATTAATAAAGGTATTTTATTGGAAAAATACTTTGGCTGCAAATAATTTTTATAGTACTACATAAATGCGTCATGTTTTTCAATTCAAACTCGCGCCTTATACTCTCTCCACTCTTTCTGGTGTAGACGGAACACTACTGACATCTTATTTTTGTCAATTATTTGTTTACATGGAGTTCGGTCTCCTTGTGTAGTCTCCATGGATTTAGGGTTCATGTTCCTGCTCGGGCGCCAATGTAAAGAGAGAAGGTTCCAAGTAATCCTAAAACCTACTCTATAAATAATTATAGACAATATTTTGCCTAATAAATAATGAATGTCAGTTTGTTAGTGGTTACCGTGGTAACTCAGGCAAATTGCATTGCACGCACAGGTATCTAAATATGAAAGAAAATTAAAATTTAGATTCTAGTACATTACAAATCCATTCGTATAATTACGTACAATTTTTATTCGAGGCACAAATCAACTTTAAACAACATTCTATTTATATGGTAATTAATGTTAATTTGTCATTTTCTGTAATAAAAATTGCTCACGAATAAAATTTTGACCGGTAGAAAATAATACAAGGGTACTTGATTATGTTGACGGGTTTTGAGAAACATAAAATCAAAATGGTGCATATAGCGACGATCGGCGGACGTATGACAAGTTAATAATGTTATACGATAGGTTATGGGTTAATCTAAATATCTAACTAATCATCAACGTAGGATATAATTTTTTTATAATCCTTTTCTTTAATTTTACTGGTAAGTAATGGTCTCTGGTTCTAAAAAATTATATGGTACATTTTGGCCACCAATTTTTATTTATTTATCTCTAGCAGTGCTTTTAAAAAAATGTTTAAACTTTGATGCCTCATATGACGTCATCCAAAAATATTATTTTACTTCCGATTTTAGTCCTGAAAAATACATATATATACCTAATTTCAAATCTTTCAATAGTTTCGGTGAAAATCACCTTTAATTAACGGATACCGAAGTGACTCTCACAAGTGGTCAGCTTTAACTAACTTGATTACAGACAACACATAGAAATTATGGTAATTTCATGGTACAAAGCTGAGGGACACAGCTAATATAGAAAAAACATACCTGATAAAATATTAAATTATCATTATGTATTTATTCTACCTATGAAAATAAACAATATCTTAATAATTAATAAAACAATAATTAACAAACAATTTTTTTTTTTAATATATGCTTAAAATGAAAACAATAAAAGTAGAAATATTCAATTAAAGACGTATCAACTAGATTTTACTTCAAAATTTATTTCATCACGAATATAATTATTTAATTGTGCTTCATTATTTAACATTACTTTATCAATTTTGGTTTATTTCACACATCACTCGATTGAGATTTAATAATAACAACGCCTTGTCAAAATTGTTTTTTTTCTCTCGTGTGTTTTGATCGAGAGTCATATACTAATGTTCTTCTATCCACATCACAGTGGAATGTTTTGTATTTGTTAATTAGGTAACTGTTGATCGGCTGCGCCTGGTGCAACATTATCGTTTCCCCAATTGAAACCACCGGGACGTTCTTCAGGTAATGGTGTGTATGCTGGGTCTTGATCCATTGGATCAAATAATCTCTTCCTGTATATATATAAATTCATTTATTAATGGTTCTAGTATTAGGTGTAATTTAATGCTAGACATGTAACTAAATAATCAGCTAGGACTCGTCTTATAAGTAGAGTTCCAGATTTAAAAAATATAATCTCCGGATTTTTCCATTCTTATGAAAAGGAAATACTAATTCTTTATTATTTAATTTATTATCGCTTTATTATTTTATTTATTATGTTCTCACTATTGAAAATTGCTCATAATATAGTTACAATACTAACTTTTTACACAGAGTCAGCTACTGAGTGTTATTTTGAATGTTTACGCTTGCGCATACGTACATAAATAGCTAATTAGTTCTGATTTTTGTAAATATCCACATTGAATGAGTTTTTTTTTTAGTAATCACGTATGTCAGTAAATATCTCCGTAGGAGTTGGTAACCCTACATATAAGTCTTAAAAGTTTCATTCAAAAAATTTTTTTCGAATAAAAGTTTTTCATTATACTTAAATATACTAAAAACTTTTATTCGAAACTCCCAAAAATCAAATTAATAAGGTACAAAAAAAACTTAAAAAATTTTAAAAATGAGTGCTCCTTTTGTGGTCTATTGATAACTGACTATTTAGGACAAAACGTCTGATGGCAAAAAAAGAAACCAAATTTAGTGTACAGTATTATCTCCATTTAAGTAACCTTAATGGAATTTGACATATGTAAAAACATATTCACTTACAGCTAGCTACATGACAGTGGCACTGTAGGACAAACACGGGTCATGCGAGTATAATGAATAGGTTGGAGACTGTGACTCCACTTGTGGAAATGACCGCAAATTTCGTTTTGACGGCAAATTTCGGGTAATCGTTCCTTCCCGTGAGGAATGGGATCGAGATGTACCTAAATTTTCACCCCCTCCCGGACCATATCTTTATACGGATGGGTCAAGGGCCGGAGATTTATCTGGTGCGGGGGTTTATGGACCTAGGATAAAGAAATCGATTCCTCTGAGTCAATAAGCGACGATTTTTCAATCGGAAATCTTCGCTATGCTGAGAGGTGCCCAGATTTGTAACACGAAAGGTTACAATGGGGCACATATCAGCATCTTCTCAGATAGCCAGGCAGCACTTCGGGCCCTTGAGGCGTCAAGATTCTAATCGAGGATAGTCTATGAATGCTTCGAAGAGCTGAACCGCCTCGCACTGAGTAACACAGTCAGGCTGATCTGGGTGCCGGGTCACTCTGGCGTTAAGGGGAATGAAGTAGCGGACTCGTTGGCACGAGAGGGGTCATCTCAAGCGCCTCTTTCACCTGAGCCTATCATTCCCATAGCAAGATGCTGCGTAATTTACCGAATCAAGGGGTGGCTGAAACAAGCTCACATCGATTACTGGGACTTTGCGCAGGGCATGCGGCAGGCCAAGTTGTGCATAAACACAGCTAGGCCATTCGACTGTGCTCGATTGAAACTCAATAGAATGCAGTTGAGAAGGGTGGTGGGACTATTGACAGGACACTGTCGATTGAACTACCACCTTCATAACTTGGGGATCTCTGATGGTCCCACTTGCAGGGCCTGTATGGAGGACGATGAAACCTTCATACATGTCATATGCACCTGCAGAAGCCTGCAGGGTGTCAGATATAGAATGTTTGGGTCCGAAACTTTGGATCCATCAATCCTGGGAGCAATCCCGGCGGAAAAGTTGTGGGCCTTCTGTGTGGCGTCTGACCTCAACAGAATCCTATAGCTTCATCTGCTTGAAATGGCACCTCTTGCCCGCAGGCGTCTCGCCTTCGGGTGACAGGTTGTTCTCAGGAAGGGCACAGAGGACCTTTTGGTCTAGGTGCTAGGGACCCGTATGCGGTACCCCTCTTTCTTATTATTATTATTATTACAGCTAGCTAAAATTGAAAGGCGTACACTTGAAATAAACAAATTACAAGAAAAATAAAGTTTCGGTTTCGACTGAAACTGAGCTGAAAACCGAAATTAGGTTTCGGTTGTAAAAACTTGTTTTAATCGAAGATTACATAAAATTATTAGCAAATAAACTAACAAAAATATTTTTTTATTTTTCTGTATTTAGACGTCTTTGTTCTTGGACAAAATATTCTCAAGACAAAATTTCTCCGATATGCACAAGTATTATTAAGTTTTAGAGATAATTTGTCGAAGGTTGTTATATCTCGGAGATATTTTGTCCAGGGATAAAAATGCGTGATTTGTTTATAGATTTCTTAAGATAGTTCTTCACTAAAAATAATTCAATAAAGCCGACTCGTCTGATACTAGCCTCATATTCTAGAGTGCTTAAATGAACCCCCCCCCCCTCCCAATTGCAAAGTATAAAAAACTTATGTATATTATTGTACAAACATGGAGAATAATTTGCAGGGTTCTTTGAAAAACTCGAATAGAGGGGTAACAGATAAAACTGCACAGTTATTTATTACACGTGATAAAATAAGGTAATTCACCGCATTTCCAATATTATCAAAGAAATATCGAGATTAACAGAAACACGATTCGTTCGATTTTATAAAACCACGTGACTAGCTGACATATATAAGAGGTTTCGAATGTGAGGATAGATGAATAGACAAATGTAGATGGCGTGTAGTTCTACTTACAAAGCCAACGTCTTAAATAATCTCCTTAGTCTCTAACGTCTTAGATTATCTCCATATGTGAATCACCGATGGAGATACTGTATAACACGTTTGCTTAGGAAACAGATACATTTCTGATTAAAATTTCAAAGTATACTAATTCAGGACTTGAATTACCAGTTTTTTTCGAATAGTGCGCAATTTTTGGCGTCCTGTTTAACGGAACAGTTTGACCATCATAAAGAAGTTCATAATAAAGCGAAATCAGAGAAAAAAACTGCATGTATATCTAATATCAAAACCCTATCTTTAAAATTTCTAGAGGGAATTATTGCAGTCGTAGAAAGGTCTTAAGGTCTAGATCTTCAACGCCCGCTCATATTTTTATAATTTATATTCATATTAAATTTGTTTTTTATTTTTATCCAATTGATTTTAAAATTGATTCAAACAAGAATAGTTATCTATATGTATATATCGTGGCCTCATTGTGGAATCTGTCTATTCACGAAGAATGTGGGCATTTTATATAACGTCGGTGTATTGCGTAGACATGGAAGCTAGATGGCCTCGGTACTTCGTGAAAAGCCCATCTTATTTTGACGGATTGTGTTTAACACAATCTGCGTAGTTTTAATTATGAAGTTTCGTAAAAATTCCAAGAGAATACGGCATTTTGTGTTACGTGAAATGTCTAAGAAAAAAAGGCGTATTGTATATTAGTTTGAAATTAAAAAATTGTATACAACATTAAATTAAAAACAACTCAATTCATATTTATTATATTAAAAATCAATAGAAAATAAATATTTCCTTTCATTTAAAAAAAGCTGCCACTCCAGCAGTAAATATTCAAAAATTAAATATAAATACAAAAAAACTGAAGGAATAATGTATTTTTATTCGCCCGGGTTTTTACGTTAGAAAAGGTTTGCTGACCTAAAACTCTTATAATAGGTTGTAATTTCTAAGCAGAACCTTCGTGTAAAAAAGATTTCATAATGAGACTACAATATAATGTAAGGCAGATTATGTTAGACACCATCATGTTTATACATTACGCCGACGTTTCATGAATTGCCTAGAATCTTCGTGAAAACACAGAGTTCACTACGAGACAACGACATACATAAAAATGAATGTTTGAAATGGCAAAAAAATTCCCTCTTTCTAAAAAGAAACATCTTTTGTTTAAAACTTTTTTCATAAAACTTATAAATTTACCATAATTTGTGCCTAAACATTAACCTGAAACGTTAGTTACACCGAAGTGTAATTTTAGATGTAAACCTTAGAAAGCAAAATGACATTGCAACGCATGCAAGTATTTTTATTAACAGGGTATTTAATACAGCAAGTATTTTTATTAACAATAAGTTGCCAAAACAAAATTTCTCTACCATTGTCGCAAAAAATATTTTTAAGCAAGGAATTAATTTGACAATGCACTACTAGCGTTTCAAACCATTTTCTATACACAAAATTTGTATTGTAAATTTTCATTATTTCCGCTATTTGGGATGGAAATAATGAATATATACATTTTAGAGACTCATTGTCAGACATACAAATATACTTACAAAATAGTTGGTGTTTTAAGTAATCTAAATCCGCCACGCTGATGTGGAAATACATCTTCCATAAAGTAATACATATGACCTACTGCCATTCCCATTAAATCTACGTATAATGCATTACCCAATAATACCGAAAATCCTAAAAGAACCCATGGTAAATATGGTGCCTAAAAAAAGTTTCAAAATGTCATATATACATATAAATTAATTGTTCGAGCAAAAGTAACTTATTTAGTAAAGTTAGAATTATTACCAACGTTAAATATTTTTTCATACTTAACGTTCTCGAATTAATTCAAACTTTACTGCAAAATGTAACATACTTGAAAATTTAATAAACCGAAAAAATTCATACGAACTAAAGGATTTCTTCTAGACCACACATAAACCAGCATAATTGTTAAAGCTTGTCCTAAAAATAATAAGTTAATAAAAAAGGCAAAAAACTATAAACTTATGGTTAAGGATAATATAATACATCTATTAACGTTCCAAAATAGTATCTCCTATTATTGAATCAAAACTTTTATCAACATATTTCTAAGTTATGTATAGCCACACGACAGCTTACTTGTGGACTCTATTTCTGTTTCCGCTTATTTCGTGTAGTTCGAGTCCACATGAGATAAATATAACTTTGCATAAACTAGTCAAAAATCTTATGTTAGAATCATCTTCAGAATATATTGTTAGTAAAGCAACATATGGTCAAATGTCTAATATTTTATTTTGCCTCTAATATTTTTCTGTTAACTACTAATATTAAAACAATTGCATAAGTTTATATCCCTAGGCACGAAAATTCCTGACCCAATGTCTGCAAGAAGAATATCTACGATTACAATATTCCCAAGTATAGATAAGCCAAATCTTCCTCAAACTAAATATCCTTAAAATTAATAAATGAAATTACATTATATTTTTTTCTATTTATTGCGCGTAGTTTGTGAATGTATCCATTTCTGAAAATACTTTTATAATAATTATTATAATTCATTTTCAGATAATATATGTCTTAGATATATATTATTTTGTCGTGGCAATATTTTGCTCTGGGGGTTATTTTGTCTTGGAATAAAAAAGCGTGGTACCGTACACCATTATATCTCGGCTACACACACAAGCTTTACCATCCAAAACGACTTTGTACCCAATAAACCTTAAACAAATCACAATTATCTTGTCTTTACCACACAAACACACAGGTTTCAAAGTGAACACACGGTAAATAAATTTTCGGAGCGACAATGGAAATTTACTACTAATCATTGGAATTACAAGTTTCATCGGTTATCAAAATTTTCGATATATCACAAATTTGATATTTATTTCGTATACGGTCGTAATGTATTAGGTTACCAAGGACCGATACATTTTTTTAATTAATTTTTTAAATCATCCTTGTTTAACAATTAAAGATTATCAAAATTATAATTATTTTCATAATTAAATATTATAAGAAATAGAGTGCTACTAATTATAATTTGTGAAACAATAATTTTATAAGATAATTATATTAAATAAAGAAAAAAAGTATATTAGTTCAATATAATTATATTTATTGAAAATTTTATAATTATGAAAAATATTAATGATACTTGTTATAATGATATATTTTTATTTTAATACTTTAATACTTAATTGATTGTATTCTGAAGATGAATAAAAATAATGTCGTACTTCACACCCGTGTTAATACATAGCACGCAATGTGATTCGTGCGAATAGACCGTGGACCCGTGGATCGCTCGAATAGTCACGGCGTTTATAAAAAGTATTCGTCTCGGATTTGATTTTTATACTTTGAATAATAATTTTTATACTTATACTTATTATTATTGTTTCAGAAAATAAAATACGAATATAAACGTTTGAATTATGCTTCATTAAAAGACCCTACACAAATCTAATCTTGTGGGAAAACATTTTCGGTGGTTTCGAATCTAACCCCGGTTAGATTAATTTATAAGCTTTTTAATTTATAGCTTATAAGATGGTGATCAAATGTCTCAATGGCCACCTAGTCCGAAAGCTCGTTTTTCGGTCCCAAATCAGGGATCAAAATTTAAAAATAGGAATAAATATATATATATATATATATATATATATATATATATATAGACATTTCGAATATTGACGCCCTGCTCTGTCCCACTTATATGTTTGTGTTTAAGTGTTTACTGTGACCTGTAACCCGTAATTAGCGTGACCAAGAACAGTTCATAGCCGTCTGTAGACCGAAATGGAAATGGAAGTGAAAACGGAACACAGCATATTAACCCATTAACCCAAGGGCTGACTGAATCTGAAACAGCGGCGTGGGTGATTCCCAAACATAGATTGTTTCCTATTCCTATCTTACAATAAAGAATAAAAAATACTGTGCGCTTGGAACTTGCACTCATGTCCCATTTATTCTTTGGGATGCGATCGACATGAACATAATGGACATTATCCACCGTTTAAAATATTGATAAGCGTACAAAATGCAAGAATGGTTAATGATCAAATTATTGAAATAATAGACCCTCTTGATTAGCAATAATTAAAAATGTTATGAAAGAAGTTTTTTTTCAGTCATTTTCAACGACACACGCACTAAGATTAGACACTCGCCACGTCCAGCCGCTGATCATGGATTACGCTAAAAATGAATCACAGAACAATAACGCTTTCACGTAAAACGAACATATGAGCAGGCCAGATGGAGGCAATAGAATGAAATGTTTATATAAATATATACTCACACATATGTACGTCAATATACATGCATACAAATAGAATTTAAATGACTTTTATTCTCCAAAGTGCCTTTACGAACATTGCTTATATTTTAACTTTGACCCCCGATTCGTGACCGAAAAACGAGTTTCCGGACTAGGTGGTCATTGAGATATTTGATCACCATCTTATAAACTACCGATTTACCAGAGTAGGATTTGAATCCACCTTATATTTTCCCATAAGTTTTGTGCAGGATCCTTTCGTATGGAAGAAAATGGATAATTATTAAAAATCAAGTTTTATTTCGAACGCAGAGTTTATGACTGTAAGTATATAGTTTTTACTGTTTGAAAAACATGATAGCCCCTAATTCTCCAAGAATATTCACTAATTATTAATTGACCTTGAGAATAAAATGTTGATGTGTTGGTCAACATAATATTGTATTTTGAAATAAAATATGTCAACGACTAGAATTAATTAACTTCTGAGGTAGTCAATTAATCCAACCCCCAAAGGTACAAATTATTCCATTTACATATAGCTAGCCAGATAATCTATTTAAAATTGTTGTACAGCGCCTTTCTTTTCCCTCACTTTTTGAAAACTTCCTAAACATTCTAGAAGCTTTACAATTACTCTTATTTAAACTTTTCTGAGAAACGGCCAACATGAAAATATTTCAATTTTATTAGGCTTCAAGACACCAAACTCTAGTATCCTATCGTTTATGTATAAGAAAATTAACTATCGTGTGGCTTTTAATTCCATTAAAACCTGTGATTGATATTAGTTTCTAATTAATAATGTCAAAATTAAAGCGAATGCTATTTTGTACCGCGAATTTTTTCTTTAATGAATATTTTGCATTCATAAAATAATTTTTTGAAAAGGATACAATCATGCAGGTAGCTCCAAATAGGAACATTGTAACAAAATCAGCACTACGTCCTCGAAACGAACCTTCTTCTAACATACGGCAATATCGATAAGTAAATATCATATTAAAAAAGAAATTAAATCCTACAGTTCCAAAAAATAGAAATGTAGTTACTAGTCGCCAAATTTGCGCTTGTTGTAATATTAATATAGGATTAAAATATAATTGAAACGGTGATATCAAATCCAATTGCTAAAAATCGAATGACTTCAGTTAAAACATTTTTCCAAATGTTTTCTATATGTAGGGTACAAAATTTCTTACCACTGCTAGTGTTGTCACAACACAGGCCGTGGTATATGCCCTTGTTACCACGGGTATTTGCATATACTCTTGCCATAATAATTGATATGCCATTTTTATTTTTCTATTTTTATTTACAAAATTTTTCACACTTCTATTTACAGTTTACACTTTGCTAAGACATTTTCTTAGGGCCACATCAGAGTTTATTGTTCTTATCATTAATGCTGTCATTTTGACTTCAACGTCATTGTGATTAATTTTTTATTACGTAGCGTATTTACTTTTATTTGTTGGAAATAATAATCAAATCCAATGATCTAACAAACGTATAGAGGATTTTATTCTGAAACACGAACTGCCAACATTAATTATGTATTATTTCATAATCATACTTCCATAAGCAAATTCCAGAAAATCAACAAACTAAAATTCAGCGTTAAAAAGCATAACATAATGAGTAATTAAAAAATACAGCAGTGTTTCATTTTTTTAAAAGTCTTTTAAAAATACGTTTAATAACTGAAGGTTAGTTTGTAACAGGAAGGTATTAAAACTCTGAATCTACAGTTTTGGTTTTATGAGTTTCGATATCTCGACTTTCGATTCTTGTCACTCAAGAAATGATAATATTTTCGAAAAGATGTTTTGTGGGCTGTTAACAGTATTAATAGTATTGCTCAATAATATTATTGCGCAACGATCAAGATAGAACTAATTAACTTATTGAAAATATTAACCATGAACTGCAAACTTTTTCAAATTGCGCAATAAATATCTAACCGTTTTTGATTAATTATTAATATTGCACAATATTGAATATTATGTTATATATTATTAACCACTTTAAGAACATTTGATAATATGTTCAAGTGATGATAGTACAGATAAATTAAAATTTGCGCCAAAAAATTTATATTACGTCACTGGTGAATTCTGTACATGGAAGTCGCCTGAATAATTAAGTATCGTTTTAAAAAGATAAAATTTGGTTTTTCAATCAAATAAAATTTTCCAAAATAAAAACAGAAAATTATTAAAAAAATAGAAATAGTACCTGGTTTTAATGAAAATTCAATCAAGTGTTGTATTTTTATCTTTAAATAATTATAAGTGAAGTGGGGTTATAAATTTTACAATAGTAGTACCTAGTTAATTTTCGGTGTACCTTTTTTTCCAATTTTGAATATTTTAATTTTTTGTTCAATATATTAAAACAAAATTTTCCAAAAATTTTATTTGTACTGTAATTAATGATCTAATTTGGGATGTGAAATTTCATTTAAAAATATCATAAATTTTTCTCTTTAGTAAACTATGCTAATTATTGATTGTTACGTTATGTCGTAATGAATAAAATAATATTGAAATAAAATATAATCTAATTTTTCTTGATAATTTTGTAATATTATTAAAAAATGGGATTGTCTAAAGAATATCGAATTTGTATGCCATTGACAGTTGAAGAGGTAAAATTTTATGTTAAAAATTGTATGCCATAATGTCATAAATTTTGTATTATTTACAAAATTACCATCATGTTCGATTTAATTTTACCCTTGTATTTTTCACAGAAAATGTAATTGTCAAATTACGATTGCACGTATTGAAGCCATGCTCCTTTTTACCGTATCCTTAAAATAATAATTTTGCCTTAAAATTTAATTGTTTTGATTTATTTAGTATCATGTTGGACAACTTTATATGATTGCCCGACACAGTCATGAACAATCGAATGGCGGTGAAGGAGTTGAATTCATCGAATCTAAATCATGTGAAGATGAAGTACACGGTCGAGGACAATTCACTGAAAAAAGAATTCATTTATCTAGGTAAAATTAAGTAATGAATATTATTTTAAAGCAAAATGCTTCATAATTATGAACACACCAAAAATTTCAGTCTACCAAGAGATGTGCTTGGGGGATTAAAATCGTACGGCGTTAAGATTTGATGACAGATCCTTATATAACTCAACGAAATAAGATGAAAAATAAGAATACAATTTTTTCGATATCTTGCTTAGTTTTCGAGATATCGATGTTTAAAGTTTCAATTAAAAAAAAATTTTTTTTGACGTATTTTTATAGGATTTTCTAAAAGAAATCGAAAAATAAGAAAAAAAATTTTCGATATCTCGCTTCATTTTTGAGGTATCGAAATTTATATTTTCTAATTTTTTTTTGGGTTGAGTTGGGAGGATACTTTATTGAATTGTAATTTTTGAAAACTTTAAACATCGATATCTCGAAAACGGAGCGAGATATCGAAAAAATTTTATTCTTATTTTTCGTCTTATTTCGTCGAGTTCTATAAGGATCTGTTATCAAATCTTGGCGCCGTACGAATCGTAATCTTGCCGATGTGGCTGAATAAACAACTGAAATCAGCTAGTCTGTTTCCCAATTGCCTTTAAATTTACAATTTGTAATCATTTCATTTGTGTTCAAGTTCCATTAAGTAATCAGAGATATTTATTTTATGATTTAATAATGAGTAACATTCAATTTTTACATATTCAAATATGGTATAGCTAAAGAATAGCACTCCCTTTCATACTACTGTAAATAAATTTTGAAGGTGGATTGTGATTTGAATAAATCTTTTCCTTTATGAGTCGACAGTTTTAATTTTTTACTACTTTATAGTTTTTGTTTTTTTTTTGTAAGAAATCGTCGTGTACATCAACCGTTTCTTCTACCTGAAAATTAATATGATTTGCTCCCCTTTAGTTCAGAATCTGAGTACGTCTTTGAGTATGTGGTATACAACGGCCACAAAAGTAGTACACATTTTTTAAAATTCTGGAATTGATTTGTGCCTTATTCATTCGGTTTTCGAAAAAATCCATCGGATATAAGTTGTTCATTATAAATTCACTAACAAATTGGATTCGAAATATTTTCTCAAAAACTGAATGATAAAGACAAAAATCAACTAAAAAATTTAAAAAAATGAGCGCTACTTTTGTAGCTCATAGTACATGATGGTATCACTCTTAATGTTAGTTTAAAATTAATGAAATAATTAACGACAAAATGAACCAATCTGAAATTTCCTTACAATTTATAAAACTCCTCACTTTTGTTTTGTTCGTCGCACATTGGGCGTTTACAAGATGGACAAAAGTGTTTATAAGATGGACAAAAAAATTTGACAACGTTGGCGTTTGGATAGGTATTGTCTTTCATCATTAGCGGGTAAATCTTTTTTGAAGATTATCATGATTCCATACCGTAAATTCACTCATAAATTTGTCATAGCCTTCCAACTGCGGCAGTACTAATTCTAACGATAACTCGCGTAGACAATCCTGAGCGGAAAATCCTTATCTTTACATTTTGGCCAGCTCTCAGCTTCTGGCATTAAGAAGAATTCGCGCATTTACAACAGCCTGATCCAACATATCATAAAACAACGCTTCGTCTTTCTAGAGGTGGTAAAAGAATGGTACAATTTGTCGAAACAATCTGTACCCTCTTTAGTTGCAATTTTAATAATTAGCAGCACAAAAAAAAAATTTTCAGCCCAAAATACATTTAGGTCACACGGGTCATCGTGACCCCACTATTTTTTAAAGTCTACTTTGAACTTTCGGTAGACGACCACTGACAATCCCCAAGCTGAAGTATAGTTGATTAGACGGACTAATGGTAGATGGCGGTCCAAGGCCCATTTCCACGATTAAGGGACTCTACCAGGAGTTTTAATAAAATTTGGAGTTAACTTGTTCCCCGGTGACCTATTAAGGTTAAGAAGTCGAAACGTATTTAAAAATTTTTTATGAATAGATTTTAGCGTTTTTGGACAAAATTACCCGCTTATTAATAAAATTTATTTTGTTCTTAGAGGGATATCTTAAATATTAAAATTTCGATGTTGTCCAGTTAAAAGAAATGATAGAGATAGATTGAGCTGCCCTGGACGGGCTACCCTTCGACGATAAGCTCCATTGTAATGCCTAAAGATGTGAGTGGATAGGAACTGGGTAGAGATATGATAAGAACTATGCCGATATTCATCTGAAGTTCGTGAAGGAAACTGCAGAAAACCTTCTCAAGCATAGCCAGTTACTTCGTTCTTGCCCATACGCCGACAGTCTAGTCAATTAACCGCCCCTTTTTTCCTTAATAATTGACAAACTGCCGACGTCGAGATTAGAACCCATAACCTCCCAGTTTCCAAGTAGGCATACTGCGCAGACATAACGCCTTAGACCGCTCTGCCACTTGGACTGGTAGAAGAAATGATTGTAAACAATATTAATTTATAGCGTTTTATTTTGACTGCCCTCGTGCGCACTGAGAACACTCTAAGTATAAAGTGTACGTTCGATTGACTATTATAGATTTCTCGTACTGAGTTTTTCGTTTTCGATTGACGATAGAGAGCAGTCCTAGTGCTCTTGCTCTAACTAGTAAGGTCAAAGCAATAGTGCAGTGCAATATGGCGTCGAAAAACCTACGAATGTTTACATTGTTGGAACTATTATCATCGTCATAAGATTCTGATGATGACGCTTTAATTATAGTTACAAATTGCATGTGTATATTATTACCTGCTTCGTTAATAATAATACAAAGTGTATTGACATCAGATTCAATTTTATTTCCATTATTACTTAATAATTCTTTTACGCACACGAACATATTTAGAAATCAAAGAATATATATGTTAGCATTAGCATTGCGTCGCGACTTCGCCTGCAAAAATTTTGTAACGCCCTTATAACCAAGTAACATAATATTTTCTCCCGTCAAGGACTGATAAATTATACACCTATACATCAATAAATTATACAACTATACCTTCCTCATGATAAGGACCAATGTATACAAAAACTTGACAAATTATATACTAAAACCTTTCTCGAGAACCACTCTATCCATTGGTAAAAACAGCATGAAAATCGGTGAAGTAGTTTTTGAGTTTATCGCGAACAGACAGATAGACGCGGCTGGAGGACTTTATTTTATATTATGTAAGGATATACAGTGCTAAAACTACAGTCTGATAAGTAATCCAAAACAACAGCTAAAATTTACTTAAGTATTTGATACTGACAGTCAACCTAATAATAAACATAAACACGTGATCATAAACACGTTCGATTGAAAAAAATGGCTGCACGATTCTCGAGCAAGAACTGAGGTCGAGCGTCTTCATAGAGTAGCAAGCATGCTCTCTGCGCTTCGAAAGAAAACGCTATAAGTTGCTTTTTTGAGTGTAAATATTATAACAAAGTTAAATATACAGTTTTTAAGTTGTAAAAAGAAATGGAATTATAAAACTATATTTATATTTTTTTCATAGAACATAAATTTTATATCCGTGTGAGTGATAAACAAAGTAAGCTTTTAAAAAATATATGTAAAGAAAATACATGTAAAGTGTAATATCTTCCTCTTATATATAAAAATTAAATATATGTAAAGTAAATACATGTAAAGTTTTATATCTTCTTACATATAAAAATTAAATACTAGAATAATCTCCTTTGACGCTTTTTAAAAATATTTGATTTTGATTATTTTCTTCTTTATCTGTTTAAATATTTTCAATAGATTTTCACACATGTTCGTTACTATTGATAGCGTTAAATGCCTTGACAATGCCTATTTGGAAAAAAATGACAATTTCTGTCAGGCTTGAAAGAGACACAAATTATATTAATAAATCTGAGGATGATCGGAGACATCCATCATATATCATTTTTTTGTTTAAGTTTTAAAATAAACTAATTTGAGAGTAGAAAATTGGAGTAAAATTTGGCGCCCAACATCAAAATCACATATTCATAAAAAGTAACAAAGAAGAGATCCAAAAATTAATAGTAATAATAAATTGAACATCCACGCAAAACAACCAAAAAATCAGAATTTGTTCATTGTCTCATAATTAATGCTAGAATTTTGTCAAAGCAGCGCTCAAAATTTGGACTTTTGCAAATATTTGATTTCTCAATATTTTTATGACAAAAAAATTAAGACCATAAAATTATAGATTAGAAATAGTCCACAGTGCAGAGCGCCTCTTTTCATTAATGATTACTAACAGGCTGAATCTTCGTGATTAGCTAGCTTCGTTTTGGCGAGACGCCTAACTTTCTCTCTACTAAAATTTTCGATACTGGGACCTAGTAAAGTGCGCAAGCGTAAAACATGTCGACTGGGTGATTGTCCAAATTTTATTTATAACAGTTAGTTCTTTGTGAGGCTGTCATTTGTCATTTTTTATTGTGGTCCCACTATAATTTCTATTAAAAATATATCCAAAAATTAATTAAACAATTGTTTTTGTAGTCGATTACCAACTTGGGTCCAATCATTAATTCCAAAAATTTTTTACGTAACAGAAAAAGCATGGAATTATTATCCATACACTATTACTGAATATACCGTAAGTATATTTATATAGAAAACAATTTCTATAATTTTTACAGATTAAACTTATTTTCAGTGTTCATTCCTACCAAGATTTAGTATTTTCATTGAAACTCGCTATGAAGACAATAATGGTTGCAATGATAATGTAAGATAATTTACTATTTTAAATTTTTCGTTTTCATAATTTAAAAGTTTTAATATATGTTTTAGTGTTTAAATTTATCAGATGAAAAATTAGCTACACGAAGTGTAGTCAACATAGATATTGCCTATGATAACATAGATCCTAGGTATTATAAAGAAGAAGAAGACCCATGCTTCTTTCAATCAAGAAAAACTGGACGCGGACCATTAATTGAGGGTTGGCATAACTCTCACACACCAATTATGTGTTCATATAAGCTAGTAACAGCGAATTTTGAAGTATGGGGTTTGCAAACGCGTGTAGAAGAATTTATACATTCGGTAAGAAATTTGTTTTTGTCTATAATATGTAAAAATAAAATTGATGCACTTATTTACTGACTAATAAAAATGCTTGAGCAGTAAAAGAGGAAAAACTAAGGGGTAAATTACAATATTTCCCGAAAATATAACTGTTTCCAAAATTTTCAACTTTCAGGTTGATTTTACATTGGCAAATGTAGTTAATACGTAATTCAGCTACATTGCTAAATCACATGTATGTGATTTAGCGTTTCATAAAACCATCTTATGATTGAGATTTGATTATTCGAATCAGTTAGTAATTGATTTTGATGAGAAAATTTTTGTTAGAATCACCCCTTAAGCGTCTTGAGAATTCTCAAGTACAATACATACTTCGAAGATTTTTATCACTTTGTTTATATTCGTCAGAACCACCTGGTCAAGAGCAAAGCCTACGCCGTCCGTAGATATTCAAGACAGTACCCAAGGACATGCACGTACTGTACGAGTAAGACGGCTTTAAACGTTTGAACATCATTATGAGGACGTGGTTACGCTGAGTAATAATTTAAAAAAATTCAAAGCCAAAAGCCAATGTGTATAAGGCTTATTTCACACCAACTCGACAGTCGTATATATACGACATTTTGCCGGCCACGACATTAAACCTAGATCTATTCATATATACCCGATTAGGAGCCCGGTATGTCAGACAGGCTCTATCATCTCCACATCAACTAAAGTTATAAATATTTCTACATCTAATTTCTCCATGACAAAAATTAATCTCAAAAAATATTATCACAAAATTATTTTTTTAAATTAAATAAAAAACACTGTTGTTCTACTGCTTGTTACTAGGCAAAGTTCAAACTAGTGTACACGACAGTCAGCCACAGCACTGGAAGTTGTCGGACCCAATAGCGACTGTAGTCTGTCGGTTAAACGACTACGACACAATGTCGGCCTAATGTGAAACATCTCATTACTTGTATAGCCCTTGGGTCGTTTACACGATTGTCGGATTGGTATGAAATAAACCTAATTCAGCGATTCCATAAAAAATAAACTGTTAGAAGTATTTGCGTTGCTGAATCGTGAGAATAAACCGATAATGTGAAACCACCCTTTTAAGTTTCAAACATTTATCTAAAGCTCTCGGATTATGAGAAATACACCTTCCCAGAAAAGGAGGTAGAAATTCCCAACAATTTAAGTTCACTAAAAGTAAATTTACATTTTTGAATATTTATTATATAGTGTATTCAAAATACTCTTCTGATTGGACATCGTCAAGCGTTTGTATGGATAGATGAATGGATTGAAATGAGCTTAGAAGATGTGCGTCAATATGAGAAAAGAATGTTTGAGGAAACGAATGCAATATTTCAAAGTCAAGGGGGTGGTGATACTTTAGAAAATTTATCTCCAACACCGTCGTCCCCCGCGTTAACCGGAACACCACCTAAAAGTCAACCATCTAGTCGACCTACATCAAATCCATCAACTCCAAGTATTCCTGCTGCAAAATCGTGGTTTTCATGGTCTTAATATTTATTAAAAAAATGTATACACATGCATGTTGTTATGTCCATAATTATCATTTACAAATATTGTAATATTGTTGATGTAGTGATGTTTTTTGTTATTGAAATTACTGCCAATATAATGCTTTTTATGTACGAACAAAGATATGTTCAATAGAAATAGAGCGTTGTCATCAAAGTTTGATATATTTACTATTTAAATATTTATTAATAGAAGCGTTTCATTTAAATTTACTTGAATGGCTCTAAAATTTAATAAAAATGATGCTACAGTTTATATGTTAGATTAAAACGTAACACATTATGCAACTTGTTGTACGACAAGTAGGTCAACCGAAATAGATTTGACTGTCGATACGATAATTGCGTAGTTTATGGACCATAGACTATAGAATATACAATCATCGTGCTTTGATTCTCCATGTTTATGATTTCGATCAGGTGCCCCCAACATTTTTATACCTAAGAGCACATTTTAGAATATTGGTTGGGAGATGGGCACCATTTAAATTTTCAAAAACAATTTTAAAATATTTTATAACACTGTACTATCAACTGGTAGTAAAGTGGTGTTTTTAATTTAAATTTTGGTAGTAGATTTGTTCCGGATTCTTTTGGTCGTATAAAAAATGTTTCTAATAAAAGTTGTTTCTCTTAAAAATACTAACAACTTTGGTTTTTTTGAAAACCCAGTGGAATCGACACTATGTTTTTTCCTCTCTTCGAAATTTGATGCTCCTTTAATATTAAGAATAGAGAACCTTACGTAAAGGTAATCTCAGAGCACAACATGGTAATACATGAAAAACACAAAGACTGTAATCCTGTGTTATATTGGAACCTCTACTAGGAGACATGGTTCAAGAAGAGAGAAGATCTGTTTGTTCATTCCCTCGATTAAAATTATATTTTACGTGTCCCATCATGCAGTTTGTACTGTGAACAATCTGTAAATAGCATTTTATTCATTAGTTATTAGTTTTTGTAGTAAAGTCTGACGGTATTTTGAGTCAAAAACTGAAACCTTAGTTTCGACAAAAATCTGTTGAAAATGAAAACTTTAAAACATTTTGGTTTCATTCATAATTTTGATTGAAATTTTTATACAAAAAAAAAAAAAAAAAAAAAATACAGACGAATTGAGAACCATCCTCCTTTTTTGAAGTCGGGTTAATAATATGTTTTGCAAGATATCTTGTTGACATCAAAAATAACAATAGAGTACATATCATTGTAAATTCTATAATGTAATTGAAGGTTAAAATATTGTGATACATAATCTGCTAGGAACATTACTAAGACATTGTTGGTCATAGTTTACTAGTATTAGCGGCCATCCATAAATTACGTAACGCTATTTTCATTCATTTTTAACACACTCCCTCGTTCCTATGTAACACTAGATAACAATTTCGGAACTTGGACGATTTTGACAATGAGAACAGATGTAAATAAGACTTGAGTATACTTGGAGGATTGTTCCTTGTTTTCTATATAGGTCTTAGGAATACAAGTGCAATCAGTACTTCTACAATAAAATTTTCTACAACGAATTAAAATTTATTTTGGTTACGGGACATTTTTTTCGACCGGTATCCTCCCCCCTGTAAAGAATCGTCACAATAACCCTCCCTACCCCAAGTGGCCGTTGCGTAATTTATGGATGGCTCCTATGAAACTTTCCGATTATATTCCTTGGTAAGTTATTATAGAAATTTAGGGATAATCAACCCATTTGACTGGCGAATATTTCCAATGGTTTGTTATGTTAGAGTTAGTATTCCGGGAAACTATGCTAATATGTCCAGGTCACATTATATATTATACATTGTATATTATATGAAAACTGTTAGCATTAAAAGTATAGTAATTTTTTTATTGTTTCTGTATTTATAAAATTTATGTATAATTTATAAAATTATTTTTTGCAGTAAATTTTTGTGGTTATTTAAAGAACTCGATTTTGAAAGTGTAATAAGAGATAACAATTTAACCACTATATATAGATGATACTTGAGAGTTTCATGATAATTTGTGACATTCGTTTTGGTTTTTGCAACAAATAAAAACGACATTGTTGTAATTTTTGAAAAAAAACAAATAAGTTGTAATTTTATTTGAACAAAGTAAATTATTTGTATGTAATAAATTAAAAATAAATATACGTTGTTTTTTTATTTGCTTAAAATTATGTATATAAATTTCATTTTAGATAATTTCCTAGCTTTACCTTCTTAAAATATTATGAAATTATTATTGACTTTATATACCAGAGTTAATACACCCTGGTATTAAGTTTAGTTGAAAATATTGATCGCAGAAATAAAGTTTTGGTAGAGGTGTTCATAAAATGACCTAATTGATTGATTGATTAATATCGGGGTAAAACTATTGCACTTCGACCTTATGGTCCATTGTGCTTCCCCTTCTACCTCAGTCCGACGAGACTCGCTTCTCCCATATGTTGGCAATAACCTGGAGCTTTCTTATCAGGCCCTCCCGAAGGTTCATATATTCGGGGTGAGATGCACCGATTATCCTGTAACTGTTGTAACCCAGAGGTTCGCAGTCAAAGATTATGTGGCTGGATGTTTCTTCCTCGCCACACAATCTGCACATAAATCGCATGGGATAATGCCCGGTGATGAAATCGGTAACCCTCCGCAGTTGAGCCTTAGCGCATCGAGAGATAACCTCTTTGTTGCACTCTGAAGTAGTACCTTCCCGAGCTCTTGCCGCGGTACTTTTTCCAAGTGATCACGGTGTTTTGTATTTGACCACTCGTTGATCACCTGTTTACATGCAGTCCTTGGAATTCCTAAAATAGGCGCTTGACCTATGAAGGGCATTCCGACTCCCTTCTTTGCTAAGGTATCTGCTTTTTCGTTTCCTTCGAAACCACTGTGACCCGGCACCCAGATCAATTTAACATTGTTCCGTTTTGCCAGTTGCAGAAGTTCCTCCAGACAATCCTTGACTACCCTTGAGGTGACCTCAGTTCCAGACAAGGCTTTTAAAGTAGCCTGATTATCCTCTACGTAGGTTCTCACGGACGCAGGTCAGTATGGCGTAGACTTCTGCTTAGAAGACCGTGGCATATTTCCCAAGTTGAGGTTTATGTTTGCATTAGGTCTCTCACCGTAGATACCCGCCCCGGCCCCTTCTTCAGTTTTGAACCAGACGATTTCTTTCTTGAAGTAGGGTGGTTTTCCTTCCGACCACATGGTCCTATCACATACTACAGTGAAAGGTTTTGAGAAGGAGTATGTCTTGGGAAGTATATCTGTGACCATTTCAAAGACGGGGTCTGAGATAACTGATGTTCCCACGATACTTGCTTGTTCAACCTGATTTTTATTAATCCAGTTATTATTGCTAGATATTCTATAGGCGCTTGATCTCGCTTTAGCTATTATTACAATGCTTAGCGGAAGCAGCCCCAGTATGACTTCCAAGGCAGCTGTAGGTGTACTGCTCATGGATCCAGTGATGCACAAGCAGGACAGTCTCTGGATCCTGGACAGCTTTTTGCACGCAGTAATCTGCTAACTTTTGGCCACCACACTAGAGCAGCATAGGTTATAATGGGCCTGGCTACTGTTGTGTAAAGCCAGTGGATCATTTTGGGTTTTAGACCCCAGACTTTTCCACATGCTCTCTTGCAAAGCATGAGAGAATATTTGCTCTTATTTGTTATATATTCCAGATGAGGGTTCCATGTTAGTTTAGAGTCCAACATTACTCGTAAGAACTTGGCTTCCCTTGTGATCTGTAATCTTTCACCGAAGAGGATGGGTGGTTTTATGTTATCCACCTTCCTTTTCCGTGTAAATGGAATTAGTGCGGTCTTACCAGGGTTTATTTTCAATCTCTGATTGATACACCATTCCTGTGCGATTCTTAGAGCGTTTTGCATAAGCTCCGAGATTGTACCATCACAGGGTCCCTGGATTGAAAAAACAATGTCGTCCGCGTATCCCTGTGTGTAGTATCCATTTTGGTTGAGGTTCGTCAGTAAGCTGTTCACTGGCAGGCTCTACAGGAGTGGGGATAAGACACTACCCTGCGGACATCCCTTTGTGGCTCTCACAGTGGCAGACTCTCCAAGAAGGGAAGTTTGTATTCTTCTTCCTATCAGCATAGATTTTATCCACCTGCAAAATGCGTCTTCTACTCCGTGCCGACCTGCAGAATCAACCATAAAATTGTAAAAGGCATTGTCAAATGCCCCCTCTATGTCAAGAAAAACGCACAAGGTGGTTTGTTTCCTTGCGAATCCCTCCTCAATCCTTAATATTAGGTTGTGGAGGGCTGATTCACAGGATTTTCCCACCTGATTTGCGTGTTGGTTGGCATGAAGCGGATTTCTCGACAATGCCCCCTGAGTCAAATGAAATCCTATTAGTCGTTCCATTGTTTTCAGTAGAAACGATGGCAGACTAATTGGTCTAAGGTTCTTTCCCGTGGAGTGGTTAAGCCTCCCCGGTTTTGGCAAGAAGGTCACTCTTACCGGCTTCCTTACTGTTGGGATATAACCCGTAGACAGGCTTGCCCTGAATATGACCAAGCAGAGTTAAAAGATGCTCTGCTCCTTTTTGTAAAAGCACCAGGTATATCCCATCTGGTTTCGGTGCTTTGTAGGGGTCGAATGAGTTTATTGCCCATTCGATCTTTGAGCGGTTAATGGCAATCGCCGCTCTCCTCCAGTCCTCGCCAATCGGTGGGAGACCCTGGTTAAGCTGTTCTTGAGATGGGTTTTCACCGTCCACTGCCACCGAATCCGAGAAATGAATCCGGATTAGTGTCTCGAGTGTATCCTTCGCGGAGCTAGTATACTCATAGATACTAGTATTCTCATACCCGAGTATACTAGTATACTCGGACTTCGTAAACCCGATGGTGTCAGCGGGTTTCTTCGCCAGGATACGATGGAGTCTTGCTCCCTCAGATGTGTTTTTAACATCATGACAGAGCTTCCTCCATGAGTCCATTTTGGCTTTCTTCAGAGACCTTTTGTATTCGGTAAAGGCTTCATGGTAATTATCCCAGTTCCCCAACCTCCTTGCTCTGTTAAATAGTTGGCGAACCTTTCGCCTCTGATTCCTTAGGCCATCATTCCACCAACAAGTTGACTTGTTGATGTCTTTTGAGACCTCCGGGCAGTTTTCTTGGAAGGAGTTAATTATTGCATGCTGAAGCTCAGTTGCAGTAAGCTCAATGTCCAATACTGTTTTAACTTTTTTCGGGATTGTGGCGAGTTTGAACTTTAGTGTCGAATTATATTCGTCCCAATTTGTTCTTCTCGGATCCCGATAGTGTATATTACATTGGTCCGTTCTCACCTCCACAATGTAATTGATTTGTCTGTGATCCGATACAGATGGTTCATCGGATACTAGCCATTTCTTGATTTTTCCAATGATTTCATTAGTGCTCAGTGGTACATCAATTACTCCCTTACTTACTTCCTTCCGAATTTTGTTAATAAAAGTAGGCTTGTTGCCTTGATTAACTATATCTAAGTTGTTAGCTATGATATAATCAAAGAGGTACTCACCTCTTGTATTTATGTTTGTACTTCCCCATACAGTGTGATGAGCGTTTGCATCACATCCCAAGATCAGTTGGTGGTTTTTTGCCCTACAATACTGGATCACGTCTTTCATCTCTGTTGATGGTGGTGGGGTAGATACATCATAGGGTAGGTAGACCGAAGTGATGATTACCACTCAAGATCCGTTCCCCATGTTGTATTTTACTTTTACCGCTGTAAGATCTGTCTGACAAAACTCTAACAGCGGCAAGGCATTGATGTCCTTTCTCGCATAAATGCAAGTTCTGGGTCTCTTCAAGGTCTTATCGTAAATAATTTGTCCTCTAGTATCTCCTACTCCAAGAAGGAGATACTGGAGATTTATCTGAAGCATCCGAAGGTCAGACATTATTTTTTCCCTTTGATGTTTTCAGTGGTCTAAGGTTGACTTGACCAAACCCGAGGTATAATTTAAACCCTCGGTCCTGAATCAACACCAGATCCGCTGCACTCACTTCCAGCACGATGGTGTGTCCCACATTCGTCCTCGTGCTGTTGTTAATTCGCCACTCCTGAGTGTGCAGGTTTGCATTCTGCGCCGACGACAAGTTCCGCTCCGTTCCATGGTCTGATATTCGGGACGTTCTCCACGAGCCAGTTTATAGCTGTTGTTCCTATGCACTGCACAACGAGGGCCCCCTGTCCAGGTGGCAACCCCGATATTGTGGGCTCTCAACGAGCTATGGCTAATGAGGGTTTGTAGCATCGAGAGTTGCACCTCTTCGGATTGTTCCTGAGTCATTTTGACCTCAGGATACCCCCGCAATGCAATGCATATCGTTGTTTTGCGGCGATTTCAGCAAAGGTATTAATAGAACTTGCCTGTTCCCCCTTTCTACGTTTTTTCGAGATCTGTTTCGGGCTTGGAAACCCATCTTCAGATCTCAATCTCTTTTTTTGTGGGTTTTCCAAGGGTTGATTCCTTGAGTCAGACCACATAGGTATCACTGTTCCTGAGCAGGGCTGTAGGGTTTTTTGTCCGGATTTTCCTCTTTATCGGAGGAATCGAAGAGATTTTTCATTTCCACCTTCAGGAAAGGTGGAAATGAAAGTTCGCCGAGACACAGTTTTTTGTGTCTTGGCGAGGTTTGCTTCACTTTTTGAGGGGATTTGAGCCCCAGAGTTATTATTATTTTTACAGTGTTTTTCTATTTTGGTCCCACGAGTAATTCTGGCCGTATACTACCCCATCGGCCGCTTGATGGGGAGGGCATTGATACAGTGGAGTTCGCCAGTTGCTCCAAGGGGATTGTTTATGAAAGCATTTAGCCCTGCTGCCTTAGCCTTCGACTAGTTTTTTAGGCACAATGCCTCGCACTGTAGCTTGGGTTTTGCATGGTTTCTTTGTCGTGCTTCTCAGGCTATCCTGTCCGGCGTGGGTATTCCATCAACTACAAGGTCCTACCATGCCTAGGAGAGGAAAATGATCTAATTAGTCCATTTACACAAATGTGTCTGTTCATCCGTCCGTTCGTCAACACGATAACTAAAAACGAAAAGATGGCGAGCTGAAATTTTGTACGTGTGAATGGGCAAAATCGGACCAGGTTTGGGCAAAATGGGCAATAATTTAAAGACAAAAAATGCTCCTCTTTTAAAAATAAATAACTGTTGTTTGAAACTTTTTTTTGATAAATTCAGTATAAAACCGAGAATTTAAGCAATTAACTCAGTTAGTTGTTATTTTCACTTGTTTTTAAATAATTTTATGAATTTTACTTTATAAAAAGTTTTGAAAACGCTTACGGACTTTTATTGATAAAAACTTTTTTTATTAACGGTTTAATAAAAAAAGTTCAACTTTTAACGAAATAAATATATAGAAAATAGTAATAAATTTAATATAACATGTCTACCCACAGCTATATATTTTTAAAAAAGTACTTAACAGGTGTTAAGATTACAATGTTGATATTCATTATTTTTATCTGAAATGTATTTCTTGCGATATGAGTGTCTGAAAAATCAGGATGTATGACTGAATATATCATGAAATAGAATTTGGATTAAAAAAAACATTATTATACTTTATGAAGTTCAAATCTTCAGAAAAAATGAGAATTTTTCTCCCACCATACCCAAAAGGTATTAATTAATAGGGTTCTAATTTTAACATCATAGCTAGAGCACGGTAGTGCGCAGGGCCGAGTTTAAGGGGCATTTGACCTTCTCACTTACAGTGCTATTACTACAGGCAATATAAGAGCAGATTTGACCCCGAAATATCTTCTGAACGAAATGAGCAACAGTGCTGATTTCTCGAATATAAACTATTTGGGGAATTATAAGAGACTGCTTTTTCAATCACCGTTAACGAATTAACCGTTAAAAAGTTATTTCACTTCAAAAATGCAAAATTCGCAGAAACGCCCATAATTCTTGGCAACTAGTAGATCATAATTCTACGCTACTTCCAGATATACTGTAAAGTTGATATTTGGCATACAGGTAGATCTAGTAACCAAACCGACGGGAAAATTCCGAAAACTGGAAATTTGTATCGGAAAAAAGGAAATTTTTACAATTTCCGTTTAAATTAATTAATTAATTTACTATACTATAAAACTGAAAGTGAATCTAATATACTATAAAGCTAAAAGTGAAGCTGACTGACTGACTGACTGACTGACACACTCATCTATATAAAACCCAACCCATGAAGAAAGATGCGGTTTTTTGCTTTCGACGCGAAATTGCTTCAAACCGACAAGAAATATCGGAAAACTTCAATTTTTTCATTGCAACCACCCAGAAAATCGGAAAAACATACCCCCAAATTACGTTTTTCTATTCTATACATGCTAGAAAGATGGAATTTTCACCCGAATTGACCCGAAATAACGTCAAATTAACCGAATATTTTGAAAAATTTCATTACCTACATCGCAAAATCCACCCCCCCCCCCGAAAATAAGAAAAACTTCCCTAAAACTTACCTTTTCACTTCTATTCATGATAGAAAGATTGGGTTTTTCCATTCGACGTGGAACAGGTTCAAGATAACAGAATTATTTGAAAAAAGTAAATTTTTCCATCACAACCCTTCGTAATTGGGAAAAACACCCGTAAAACAACCCCTTTCCTTCTTAACATGCTAGAAAGATGCGGTTTTTTGCATTTGACGCTAAATAGCTACAAATAAGGAAGTTTATTCGAAAAATTTAAAATTTTTCATTGCAACCCCTCGAAAAATCGAAGAAACACCCTCCAAAATTACGTTTTTCATTACTATACATGCTGAAATGATGGGATTTTCACCAATCGACCCGAAATAAAGTCAAGTTAACAGAATATTTTGAAAAATTTCATTATCTACATCGCAACTCCCCCGAAAATGGGAAAAACATCCCTAAAACTGCCCTTTTCACTTCTATTCATGTTAGAAAAACCGTTTTTTTTTTATTCAACTTTTTTTATTCAACAAGAATAAATTAACAGGATTATTTTATAATATCAAATTTTCCCATCGCAACCATTCGAAAATGGGAAAAACACCCCTAAAACCACCCATTTTCTTCTATGCATGCTAGAAAGGTGCGGTTTTTTGCATTCGACGCTTAATAGCTACAAAATAAGAAAGATATTCGAAAAATTTCAATTTTTTGTATTGCAAGCCCCAAAAAAATCGTAAAAACAACCCCCAAAATTACGTTTTTCTGTTCTATACATGCTAGAAAGATGGGATTCTCACCAGTCAACCCGACATAACGTCAAATTTACAGAAAATTTTGAAAAATTTCATTACCTACATCGAAACTCTCTGAAAATTGGAAAAACATCCCCAAAACTACACTTTTCACTTATTATCATGTTAGAAAGAAAAGATCAGGTTTTTTCCATTCGACGTGGAACAGAATTATTAAAAAACCATAAATTTTTTCATCGAAACCCTTCGCAAATAGGATAAACACCCCTAAAACTACCCCTTTTCTTCTTTACATGCTAGAAAAATGCGGTTTTTGAATCCGACGCTAAATAGCTAGAAATTAAGAAGGTTATTAAAACAACCTAAAAATTTTCATCGAAATCCCCTAAAAAATGGGAAAATCACCCCCTAAGCTACCCTTTTAACTTCTATTCATGCTAGAAAGATGGAATTTTTACCAATCGACCCGAAGTAAAGTCTAATTAACAGAATACTTCGAAAATTTGCAACCCCCCAAAAAGGGGGAAATTTCCCCTAAAACTGCCCTTTTCACTTCTATTCATGTTAGAAAGATCTAGTTTTTCTATTTGACGTGGAACAGATTTAAAATAACAATATTATTTGAAAAACGAAAATTTTTCATCGCAACCCTTCGAAAATGGAAAAAAACCAAAACTACCCTTTTTCTTTTGTACATGCTAGAAAGATGCGGTTTTTTGCATTCGACGCTAAATAAATATAAATTATGAAGGTAATTCGAAAAATTTGGAAAACAACCCCCTTAGCACCCCTTTTAACTTCCATTCATGGTAGAAAGATGGGATTTTTTGCATTTGGTGGAGAATTTCTTCAAACTAATGATGTTATTCGATAAATTTTAATTTTTTCATCGCTACCCCCTTGAAAATGGGAAAAACGCTCCAAAAATCACCCATTTACTACTTTACCCTCAAAATTCTTCCCATAAAAATTTCGCACCCCAAAAAATCCCCCTCCCCCATTAATTCTTTAATGGTAACTACTTTTTGGTAAGTATTTTTTTCAACTTTTAAAAAAATGTATGTAAGGTTATTGTCTGTGACGCCAAAGGGGGAACCCCCTTGCGAGCAGAGCAAGTCTAATAATCTATAACGCTAGAAGTGAAGCTGACTGACGCACTCACTGATCTATACAAAACCTAACCCACTTCTAGACATGCTAGAAAGATTCGCTTTTTTGCATTCGACGTGAAATTGCTTCAAACCAACGAGAAAAATCGGAAAAGTTCAATTTTTTCATTGTAACCCCACGAAAAATCGGAAAAACGTCCCCCAAAATTACGTTTTTCTGTTCTATACATGCTTCTATTCATGTTAGAAAGATCGGGCTTTTTTTATTCAACGTGGAACAGGATTAAAATAACAGGATTATTTTATAATGTTGAATTTTCGCATCGCAACCATTTGCAAATGGGATAAACATCCCTAAAACTACCCTTTTTCTTCTATACTTGCTAGGAAGATGCTGTTTTTTGCATTAGACGCTTAATAGCCACAAATTAAGAAGGTAATTAGAAAAACTTAAAATTTTTCATCAACACATATATACATATACATAAATATATACATATAGATATTACGCAGTAGATGTTACGCAGGAGCTGCGTCAACTTAACGAATTTCTTTAGAATACATAACTCACTCTCTAGCGGTCATAATTTTAGTGTGATAAAAATTAAATATAATATCTAATATGATTTTAGTATAGCCAAAAAATAATTATTAATAGCCAAAAAAGAACGGTATAACGATTATAGTTTATTGTTACTATGGAAACGACAATCAAAATTTTTTACAATAAAATATATTTCATGTATTCGTATCAAACAAACACAAAATATTAAATATCTCTCTTAATATTAGAATAATCGAAAAATGTATAAGAAGTAAAGTTGTACAAAATCAAGTTTGCTACAATTCATTACTTGATCATTTTTCTCAAACTCTAATGTGAACAGAGATATTTAGAATTTTAACTTTCAATCTTTAATTGTAAATATTTCTGTAAATATTAGTGTAACAGAAAAATGATAAGAGACAAAATTACAGTAAAACTTAGAACCTACAACTTAACTTCTGATAAAATTTTCAATTTTTCAAATATTAAGAGAGATAGTCAAATTTTGTGTTTCCCCCTCTCTCTAAACCCCCTTTCACCTCGGCCAATTTTACCCATTAACGAACTTGACCTTTAGAATACCAAAAGCGCCTCAAATACCAAATTTCATTCCAATCGGAATAAAACTGTGACCGCCAGCAGAGGATGTATCATCTCATTTTGTCAACATCTCGTATTGAATTAAATCATTAGTGAATTTTGAAAGTTCATTTTGAACTTTTTCTAGAGTCCACGCTAGAGTCCACAGACATTTAAAAAAAGTACATATGTATTTATGTATATATATGTATATATATATATATATATATATATATATATATATATATATATATATATATATATATATATATATATATATATATATATATATATATATATATATGAATCTACTAGATGGATTATTATTGTTGATATTTTAATACATCTCTTTTGAGCGAATTTCCTCCAAAGGAAATGCAGCTATTGTTTTTGCACCAATGTTGGAATTTCGTAAACATTTCTTCAAATGTCCCTCGATCCTACCTATTAGATATATACATATATATATATATATAGATATATACATATATATATATATATATATATATATATATATATATATATATATATATATATATATATATATATATATATATAGGTAGGATCGAGGGACATTTGTTGATATTTTAATACATCTCTTTTTAGCGAATATCCTCCAAAGGAAATGCAGCTATTGTTTTTGCACCAATGTTGGAATTTCGTAAACATTTCTTCAAATGTCCCTCGATCCTACCTATTAGATATATACAGCTGCATTTCCTTTGGAGGAAATTCGCTAAAACGAGATGTATTAAAATATCAACAATAATAATCCATCTAGTATATTCATTGAGTAAAAGCGATCGGTAAGTCATGCCTAAGATTATTATATAACAACCATACTATATTGATGTTTAGCCTTTCAAAAAGCGAGCAGAGCGAGTTGACGTTATATAACGTGAAGCGGTCTCCTTTGTATATGTGAATCTAAAAAGAGTAAAGTATCGCGAAGCGTAAAGAAACGCAAAGCATACGCGAAGCGTAACAAAACGCGTAGCGGGATGGTAGCGGGATAGTTTGTAAATAGCTCGGTCCTTACTCTCATATCATCACTTTTTAAGAAGGAACTATTACATTAAGGATTTCCCCGAAAACTCGGCCCTTTCTTACATTTATGTTTTTGATCGGATTAGATTTAAACCATTAAATTTATAATAGACTTGTTTTATACATATCCGGGGATATATTGTAAAAAATTCTTTTTTCATGAATTATAATACATAAACGCCCAGAAGGGATAGTATACACTATACACTAATCAAAATGTAAGAAAAAGTTCAAAATGAACTTTCAAAATTCACTAATGATTTAATTCAATACGAGATGTTGACAAAATGAGATAATACATCCTCTTCTGGTGTGATTACACTTATTATCTTTGCATTGGACCGTGTTATAATATTAGAAATACTTAAATTTTTATCAAATGTAGTATGAATTACACCATAATGATAAAGGAAATGTGATTTGTAATAATTATATACTGTTTCTGAATTAAAAATGAATTTTCCATATCATAAGTATTTAGGACCCGGAAATGAACTGAAAAATGGTAAACCAGTGGATAGTGATGATTTAATTGCATATAAACATGATCACGATTATGAAGAAGCAAAAACATCGAAGGATGTTTTAAAAGCAGATAATGAAGCTATAAAAGCATTTGATGATGATTGGAAAAAAAATTATAATTGGCATTCATTAGTTGGTAAATATGGATTGTTGACGAAACATTCAATTGAGATTAAAATTGGTAGGATTATTTATCCAAAAATGATGGCTATCGATAATAATGGTTATACAACTGATAATAGTACTAATGTTTTGGGGGAAAATTCAAAATTTATACAAGAAAACAATGAACTTGAAAATTTTATTCGACACTCCATTGGCGAATAATATAAAAGAAAGGTATTCAGCTAGGTAATTTTCATTGAAATCTCAAAACAATTACTATTATATGTATCTTATTTTTAGATATAAATTATTATAAAACAATGTCAATAGCAAACGAGCACAACAAATTTAAATAAAAAATGTAATTTTCAAAGCAGTAAAAGTTATATTGCATTTTCTCTATGGCGGATTTAAGTTGGTTGCTGTCATAGGCCCATTCCGATATGGCTCTCCTAAATCCAGAATTTGTATAATTAATACAAATTTTTTTTCTTCATATATTTTTATTTTAATATTTGACCGCCTCTATTTGAATAAAACGAGAACAAATTTTGTGTATGTGTTCTAAACTATTGAACTTATAAGGAAAGTTTAATGTAGAGGCATTTAATATAGCTAAAACGATGCACATAAAAGTGTTGTGGATGCAGTGGCGTCGCGAGCTTTACTTACTCGGGTGGGCCAGTACTGGACTCGATTAATTTAAGGTGGGCCAACTGTTTTTTACATTAGTAAAAATTTAAATTAATTTTTAAAGAGCACTTGATCTTATAAAATTCTGATTTTTTTAATAACTAAGTTACATTTTGACCAACCAGCCAAGTAGCCGAGCGGTCTAAGGCGTCATGTCTGCGCAGTATGCAGTACTTGGAAACTGGTAGGTTATGGGTTCGAATCCTGACATCGGCAGTTTGTCAATTATAAAAATTAAAAAAATGGGCGGTTGATTGACTAAACTGTCGGCATATGGACACCGGCTATGCTTGAGAAGGTTTTCTGCAGTTTCCTTCACGAACTCCAGATGAATATCGTAATAGTTCCTATCATAGTCGGCTGCAGCCGCATATCCTACCAATTCCTAGTCTACTCACAAATTCCTTCCACTCCACTTACATCCTCACATCCTAAGGCATCACAATGGACCTTATGGTCGAAGTGTAGCCCGTCCAGGGCAGCCTTTACAATCTACCTCTACATTTTGACCAAGTCAAATAGTTCTTTCACCTCGTAAAAAATACAACATGAAATTTTCCAATGGAATTTTCTTCCTTTTGGCACTATGGAAACATAGCAAAAAGTCCATAACGCAATTGCGCTTGAGAAAAAAGTTATTGAAGATCAAATGTCGCGAAATTCAGTTTTTCTCAAATTTCTCATAAACTATTGGCTTTACGTTAACAGAGGTCATTATTAAATTTATTTATCTAATTTTACACAAAAAGGTCCTTCACGCAGGACAACACGTTTTGTTCTTTTTGAGTTGAATGCATATCATCCAACTTTTCTCAGCTGTATATTTCGAAAGATATTGGTCCTACGCGAATTTTGTAAAACATCTATTTTATGTAGAATTATCTAAGGAATGAATAATGACCTCTGTTAACATAAAACTAAAATTTTACGAGATATTTGAGAAAAATCGAAATTCACAAAACCCTTGAATTTCAATAACTTTAATAGCAAGCGCGATTTCGTTATGGACTTTTTGCTATATTTCACAGTGCCAAAATGAAGATAATTCCATTGAAAAATCTCCACTTGGATTTTTTAAGATATAATTTAATTTTTTTGTACTATTTTACTGGGTTATTTGTAGTGTTTGGCGAAGGTAAAGAATCGTACTTACGAATTGAGGGATGGGTGGGTCAAAGGGTGAGTCAGTACAGTATTAGGTGGACCTTGGCCCACCGTCTGCCGTCGCCCCTGTGATGCTATACTCACTCTAATAAATTATCTATAGTCAATGGTTATAAATTTGAATAAAAATTTTACAAACAATTGTCAACGATCAACCGATGCGCTTAAACGTGATGGATGGTGTGTTGCGATAAGATTGAATCAAACTGAATACAAAAAGTTCCCATGTAATCCAAAAAGTTCCCACTAATAATAACGAAACATATGAAATATGATTTAATTTTTATCTTGAAGAGTTAAATAGAAATAAAATTACATAATTGTTGAATTTTGTATTTTGTAAAAATTTCTTCAAATGTCCATCGATCCTACCTACTAGATGTTAAAAATCACTATCGCTAAAATTTTTATATATGTATATACAGTCTGTTTTCAACAGTATTTCTAATAGGGAATTAATGTTAAATAAATAAATGAAATATTTACTAACCATATATGCACATACTTACATGCTGCTTGTGGGATCATGTTTGCTTGATGTCATTTAAGAGTGGGATTTAGTGATGCACACTCAATTGATAATATTATTATTTATTACGTATGTGAATGTATAGGTATAGAAATATAGGTATAGAAATATTTGGTTGTGTTTTAATGGTATAAACGTATTCCAACAATGGGTTATTACACAATAATAGAAAAAGTGCAAATTATTAAATGGTACTTTGGGTGACATTCGGCAAAGGAACGTGTCAATTTATTTATTGTGGCATTTGTGGATAGGCAATCGACAAGCATTCGAACAGTTACTCATATGATTAGCAGTTTTGAAAAATGGGGCGGAACAATTTTAAATGTTTTAAATATGGAAAAACCCAAGAGATATTGGCTGAGGACCCTTATCGCAGGATGGAGTTTTGTGAAGCAGTGATGGGAAAGGCGAATCGAGAAGATAATTTCATCAGAAATATTTTATTTACTGATGAATCATCTTTTCCATTACATGGAAAACATAATCCATCTGTCATGCGATATTGGTCTCAGACAAATCAGCATCGATATATCAGTACTCGAACTCAGTTTCCACAGAAACTGAATGTCTGGACTGGAATATTGGGTGAACATATTTGAGTTTGTTACGAAATAATATATTGCCAACTGTTAGACCTCTTCCTTAATTTTCAACAATTAAGGCAAAGAATTGTGCGAATATTTCTCCTCAAGTGCTAGAAAATACCCCGGTAGATTTCTACAATCGACTCGGATATTGTTTAGCAAATAATGGAGGAATATTCGAACCGTTAGTTTAACTTTTTTTTTGTCGGAATTCTATTTTTATTTATTTTTTTTAAGTTTTATTTTAATTTGTTTGAATTGTTGTTTTATGTTATACCGTTAATAGAATTCTATCATTTATTTTCAAACGTTCCACATACAAATAATAAAGGATATTCAAAAAGAATTTTCAATTGTTAGAAGTAATGGCTAAACTTAAGAAGACATCAATGAATATATTTAACACACTCTCATTAGAGTGTCTGCAGTACTGAGTTTGCACAGCAGCCAGCATTATGTACACAACACATCACATACACCACAGAGTACTTCCACTATTTTTATGTCTTTATTAAGCATATTGCGTATAGTTATCTAATCTAATATATTATAAAGCTATCTAATATACTATAAAGCTGAAAGTGAAGCTGACTGACTGACTGACTCATCCATATAAAACCTAACCCACTTCTAGACATTCTAGAAAGATGCGGTTTTTTGCATTCGACGCGAAATTGCTTCAAACCGACGAAAAAAATCGGAAAACTTCAATTTTTCAGTGCAACCCCCCGGAAAATCGGAAAAAGATCCCCCAAAATTTCGTTTTTCTGTTCTATGCATGCTAGAAAGATGGGATTTTCACTAAGCGACCCGAAATAACGTTAAATTAACAGAATATTTTGAAAAATTTCGCAACCAACCCGAAAATGGAATAAACATCCCTAAAACTGACCTTTTCACTTCTATTCATGATAGAAAGATCGGGTTTTTTCCATTCGACGTGGAAAACCAATGGTAACTAATTTTTGGTAAGTATTTTTTTCAACTTTTTTTTACAATTTATGTAAGGTTATTTTCTGTGAACCCCCTTGCGAGCAGAGCGAGTCTAATATACTATAAAGCTGACTGATCTATACAAAACCTAACCCACTTCTAGACATGCTACAAAGATGCGGTTTTTGGCATTCGACGCGAAATTGCCTCAAACCGACGAGGAAAATTACGTGGAAAACTTCAATTTTTTTAGTGTAACCTCCCGGAAAATCGGAAAAACATCCCCCAAAATTACGTTTTTCTGTTCTGTACATGCTGAAATGATGGGATTTTTGACCCGAAATAAAATCGTTAAACTAAAACTTCATTACCTCCATCGAAACCCTCCGAAAATGGGAAAACACCCCTATAACTGCCCTTTTCCTTTCTATTCATGTTAGAAAGATCGGGATTTTTCCATTTGACGTGGGACAGGTTCAAAATAACAGGATTATTTTAAAAACGTAAATTTTTCTATCACAACCCTTCACAGTTGGGAAAATCTGTTATATACATGCTAGAAAGATGGGATTTTCACTAATCGACCCGAAATAAAGTCAAATTAACACAATACTTTGAAAGAATTAAAAACGAACATTCCAACCCTCCCGAAAATGGGAAAAACATCCCTAAAGTTGATATTTTCACTTCTATTCATGAAAGAAAGATCGGTTCCATTCGACGTGAAATGGGTTCAAAATAACAGAATTGTTTGAAGAAAGAAAATTTCTCCACCATAACCCTTCGCAATTGGGAAAAACATCCCCAAAACCAACCCTTTTATTCTATACATGCTAGAAAGATGCAGTTTTTTGCATTCGACGCTAAATAGCTACAAATTAAGAAGGTTATTCAAACAAAAATTTTCATCGCTACCCTCTAAAAAGTGGGAAAATCACCGCCTAAGCTACCCATTTAACTTCTAATCATGCTAGAAAGATGGGATTTTTACCAATCGACCCGAAATAAAGTCAAATTAACAGGAAACTTTGAAAAATTTCTTTACCTACCTTGCAACCACCCGAAAATGGTTTCACCCTGGTCTTTTTCACTTCTTTTAATCTTAGAATGATCAGGTTCATCGTGGAGCAACGTGGAGCAGGATTAAAATAACAAGATTATTTTATGATAGAAAATTTTCTCATCGGAACCATTCGCAAATGGAAAAAACACCCCTAAAACCACCCTTTTTCATCTATACATGCTAGAAAGATGTTTTTTGCATTCGACGCATAATAGCTACAAATTATGAAGGTAATTAGAAAAACTTTTCATCACCATCCCCGTTATTTTCTGTGACGCGGAGCCACGGAGTCAAAGCGGGAACCCCCTTACGAGCAGAGCGAGTCCACTATACTATACAGCTAGAAGTGAAACTGACACACTGATCTATTCAAACTCTAAGGAACTTCTAGGCATTCGACGCGAAATTGCTTGAAACCGACGAGAATGATAGGAAAACTTCAGGTTTTTCATTGAAACCCCCCGGAAAATCGGAAAAACACCCCCAAAAACTGTTTTTACAATTCATGTAATGTTATTTTCTGTTACGCGGACCAAGTCCGAAGGCTACCTTGGCGGTGAAGGGGAGTACCCCCCTTGCGAGCAGAGCGAGTCCACTGTACTATACAGCTAGAAGTGAAGCTGACTGATCTATACAAACTCTAAGGTACTTCTAGAAATGTTAGAAAGATGCGGTTTTCTCTTTTTGGAGAGTCTGTCACTGTGAGAGCCACAAAGGGATGTCCTCAGGGTGGTGTCTTATCCCCACTCTTGTGGAGTCTGACAGTAAACAGCTTACTGACAAACCTCCACCAAAATGGATACTACACACAGGGTTACGCGGACGATATTGTAATTGCAATCCAGGGACCCTGTGAAGGCACAATCTCGGAGCTTATGCAAAACGCTCTTAGAATCGCACAGGAATCAATCAGGGATTGAAAATTCACCTTGGTAAGACCGCACTAATTCCATTCACACGTAAAAGGAAGGTGGATAACATAAAACCACCAATCCTTTTCGGTGAAAGATTACAGATCACAAGGGAAGCCAAGTTGTTGGGAGTAATAATGCTGGACTCCAAACTAACAAGGAACCCTCATCTGGAATATATAACAAATAAGAGCAAATCTTCTCTCACGCTTTGCAAGAGAGCATGTGGAAAAGTCTGCGGTCTAAAACCCAAAATGATCCACTGGCTCTACACACAGTAGTCAGGCCCATTATAACCTATGCTGCTATAGTGTGGTGGCCAAAACTTAAGCAGATTACTGCGTGCAAAAAACTGTCCAGGATCCAGAGACAGGCCTGCTTGTGCATCACTGGATCCATGTGCAGTACACCTACAGCTGCTGGAAGTCATACTGGAAGTCATGATGGAAGTCATGAAAGTAAAATTAACAGAATACTTTGAAAAACTTCGTTTCCTATATCGAAATCTCCTCCAAAATGGGAAAAACACACCTAGAAATGCCCTTTTCACTTCTATTCATGTTAGAAAGACCGGGTTTTTTCCATTCGACGTGGAACAGGTTCAACATAACAGAATTATTTCAGGAAAGTAAATTTTTCAATCACAACCCTTCGCATTTGGGAAAACCGTTATAACTACCTCTTTTTTTCTATACATGCTAGAAAGATGCGGTTTTTTGCATTTGACGCTTAATAGCTATAAATTAAGAAGGCAAGTAGAAAAATTTAAAATTTTTCATCACTACCCTCTAACAAAGGACAAAAAACCCCCTAAGCTATTCTTTCAAATTCTATTCATGGTAGAAAGATGGAATTTTTACCAATCGACCCGAAATAAAGTCAAATTAACAGATTACTTCAAAAAATTTCATTACCTACATTGTAATCCCCCGAAAATGGGAAAAACATCCATAAAACTGCCGTTTTCACTTCTCTTCATGTAAGAAAGATCAGGTTTTTTTCATTCAACGTGGAACAGGCTATAATAAAAGGATTATTTTAAAAACGTAAACTTTTCCATCGAACCTTTCAAAAATGGGATAAACATCCCAAAACTACCCTTTTTTTCTATACATGCTAGAAAGTTTTTTGCATTCGTCGCTAAATAGCTACAAATTAAGAAGGTTATTCAAAAAAAATTAAAAATTTTCATCGCTTCCCCCTAAAAAATGGGAAAAGGACCCCCTAAGCTACCCTTTCTACTTCTATTCATCTTAGAATTATCGGGTTTTTTTATTCAAAGTGGAACAGGATTATTATAAAAATATTATTTTAAAAACGTAAATTTTTCCATGGCAACCATTCGCAAACGGGAAAAACACCCCTTTTCTTCTATACATGCTAGAAAGATGTGGTTTTTTGCATTCGACGCTAAATAGCTACAAATTAAGAAGGTAATTAGAAAAACTTATAATTTTTCATCATACCCCCTAAAAAATGGGAAAACAACCCCCTAAGCTACTCTTTTAACTTCTATTCATGGTAGAAAGACGGATTGTTTTGCATTTGGTGGAGAATTTCTTCAAACCAATGAGGTTATTTGATAAACTTTAATTTTCTCATCGCCGCCCCTTAAAAATGAAAAAAACGCCCATTTACTACTTTACATGCTAGAAAGATGCGGTTTTTTGTATTCAACGCAGAATAACTGAAAATTAATCGGTTAATTCGAAAAACCTAATTTTTTTCAATGCTGCCCCTTGAAAATGGCGCAGCCCCTCCCCCCAAAAAACCAACGTCCCCAAAAAACCAACGTCCCCAAAAAAACTATCCCCCCCAAAAAATCCTCTAAATTCCCCCCATATAAATTCCGCTTCCAAAAAAATCTCTATTTTTTTAGTAGTTTTTTCAACTTTTTTTACAAGTCATTATTTTCTGTGACGCAGAGCCAAGGGGCCAATAATATTTAACATTGATTCTCTATTAGCAAAGCGTTCCAACACACAGGGTATATATATATATATATATATATATATATATATATATATATATATAAATACGTTTATGTGTCTGTGGACTCTCTAGCGGTCACAATTTTGAATGAAATTTGAGGCCCTTTTGGTATTCAAAAGGTCAAGTTCGTTAATGGGTAAAATCGGAAAAGGGGGTTAGAGGGAGAGGGAAACACAAAATATGTCATATTTCCCTTAATATTCGAAAAATCGAAAAATTTATAAGAAGTAAAGTTGTAGGTACTAAGTTTTACTGTAATTTTGTCATTTATTATTTTTCTATTACACTAATATTTACAGAAATAATTACAATTAAAAATTGAAAGTTAATTATCTTATCATTGGAAAAAATGATAAGGTAGTGAGTTGTAGCAAACTTGGTTTTCAACAACTTTACTCCTTATACATTTTTCGGTTGTTCTAATATTAAGAGAGATATTTTATATTTTGTGTTTGTTTGACACGAATGCATGAATTTTATTGTAAAACCTTATTAAATTCAACCAACTTCAAAAAACACAAAGATATATATATATCTTTGAAACCGTAAGAGATATAAAAAAAATTTGTTATCAAAAAATCATCTTTTTAAAATAAAGAACTTTTGTTTGAAAAATTTTTTCATAGACTCAATAGTTTTCTCATAATTTATGATTGATTGTTCCTCGGAAAGCGAATTGTTAACAATTCGAATTTGCAGAATTGTTAACAATTCAATCATTGATATACAATTAAGTATTCAAACATTTAATTCAGTTAGTTATTACATTACTTTACAGTCGAACATAGAATCTCCTCCTTTTTTTTTGGAGTCGGTTAAAATTGTTGTTGATTTTGTCATTTCCACAGAAAATATTCTTCTAAAAACTATAAAAATATTTTATTAAAATTTTGTTTCTATTTTGAAATGTCAATTTTGATTGTCGTTTCCATAGTAACTATAACAAGACACTATATATCATTATATATCATTGTATTTTCGCTATTAATAAATTTAAATATCTAGAGCACGGTAAATATCTAGAGCTACAGTGCTGGTTTTTCGAATATAAGCTATTCAGGGAATTATAAGAGAACAAGTTTTTGCTTTACGTTAAGAAATAAACGGTTAAAAAGTTATTTCGGTTCAAAAACCGTAAAATAGCGGGTTCGCCCACAATTTTCATTAGACAGGATAAAAATATAGGGCCTACACCAGATTTCGTTTAAAGATGATATTTGGCATATAGTTAGGTCTATTACCCAAGGCAAAGGAAAAATTATGAAATCACGAATATATCGGGAAATGGGAAAACTTTTGCTTTTTTGTTTTGATAAAATTAACATAGGAAATATTGCTGCTCTATGATTGGTTCATATTTCTATATTTATACTAAAATGTTAGCACATACCACTAGTGAGAATAGTGTGCGATTTTTTAAAACTTTGTTGCTCCACTTCCAGAATTAAATGCTAGAAGGGTGCGGTTTTTTGCATTCGACGCGGAATTTTAGATACTTTAAATAAGAATCTTCGGGAAAATTTAATTTTCCCTACGGAACATATGGAAAATCAAAAATTAAATTTATGTGTTTAAGATTGAAAATTAAATGCCTTAATATCTCTGTACACATTAGAGTTTGAGCAAAAATGATAAGGTGATGAATTGTAGCAAACTTGATTTCCTACAACTGTATTCCTTACGTACATAGCTTTACTAGATATACCAGTACCAGGATGTACTTGTTTCAATACTTTGTATATGTAAATTGCGTATGATTCCTTACGTTTTCTCTTCTTCTTTTTATCACTCTTTGAAATATTCTTTTGTGCTTTTCCAGCTTTTATTGCAGCCTTTCCACTTGTTTTAGGTGGCATTTTTGTTAACAATTGATTATTAATGTCGTGTACAGTTAACGGGATGAATCAGATATGAAAGTCCAATACAGTTTTACCACATATATGACCACCTATGATATGGGTATCAAATAAAAAGGCTTGATTACGTCATTCTATATCCAATATGGCGGCCGCCGCAAATAGTGATTTTTAATTTCCACATTAACCCCTATGATATGGGTATCAAATAAAAGAGCTTGATGAGTGAAACACAATAAGTAAAGTTGTCATTGCAAATCCAATATGGCGGCCGCCGCAAATGGAGTTTTATAATTTCCTCATAAACCCCTATGATAAGGGGATCAAATGAAAGGGCTTGATGAGTGATATACATATATATATATATATATATATATATATATATATATATATATATATATATATATACATATATATATATATATATACATATATATATATATATATATATATATATACATATATATATATATATATACATATATATATATATATATATATATATATATATATATATATATATACCTTTAAAAATTAGTGATATCCGATCAAAAATATAAATGTAAAAAAGGGGCGAGTTTGCGGGGAAATCCTTAATGTATAATAGCTCCTCCGTAAAAAGTGATGATATGGGATAAAGGACCGAGCTAATTACCAAGTTTGAGTGAAATGAATATAAATTTTGTGTTTTCTTCTTTCCTTATGCCACTTTGTCGTATACCATTTATTAATAATATTGGTATTGCAAATACTAAAATCATATCACATACGACAATTCATTTTGATCAGACTAAGCTTGTGACCTCTAGAGATTAATTTACGTATTCGATAATAATAATTTCAAGATATTAAAATATATTATTTTAATTTAATTGTATATATTTTCTTCTTCTGGATTATTTTTCTATTTAATTTAGTTTATAGAGATGCCTTATCCATCCAATTAAGATTAAGCTTAATGTCATCAAATATATAATTAATAAGATGACGTATTATAAGTAAAGCATTGGCTAGGAACTGTAATTTTGAAGATGCATTGTACTATTATTTCTATATAATATATGTACTTATTCTTACTTACTGTTATATATATATATATATATATATAAATTTATATATATAAACTTAATATATACATAATTATAAAAATTTTATTACTCTTATATAAAATAGATTATTGTGGCCAAATTTTGTGTTTCCCCCTTCCTCTAAACCCCCCTTTCCCCTTAGCCGATTTTACCCGTTAACGAACTTGACCTTTTGAATACCAAAAGCGGCTGAACAAAAAAGGAAAAAAAGAGCCAAGTTTTCAGAAAAAACCTTAATCTTTAAAAAGTAATTAATTTTTCTTTTAATTCAAATATTTAAAAACTTGCCGCGTTATAAAATTTTAAAAACATACTAAGAGAAAACTTACGAAATAAATTACAACGAAATTTTTTCTTACATTTAGTCAATTTACCTCTCATTAATTTTCTAAGGAAAAATTTACATAAGAAATTTATATTCATTTCACTCAAACTTGGTAATTAGCTCGGTCCTTTATCCCATATCATCACTTTTTACGGAGGAGCTATTATACATTAAGGATTTCCCCGCAAACTCGCCCCTTTTTTACATTTATGTTTTTGATCGGATTTCTAATACTAAAATCATATCAGATATGATATTTTATTTTGATCACACTAAAATTATGACCGTTATAGAGTGATTTATGTATTCTAAGGAAATTCGCTAAGTTGAAGCAGCTCCTGCGTAACGAATTTTTTTTATTTATAGACTTACATTGTGAACTACATTTATAATAAATGTAGTTCTAATTATATATAGTCCGCAATACTAATTATATATAGTCCACGGTTTTTTTAAATGATTAGGAACAGGCTAAATTTTTGTCAGTAGCTTCCTTTCGACGAGACGCCCAACTTTTCTCTCGCGAAAATTCCGGATAATAGTGACTGACGAAGCGCGTAAGAGAGTAACTTGTTGGTTTGACGATAGCAAAAACTTCATCAGTAACAGTTAATTTGTTACTGATTAACAACCTGATTTTTATGCTGTTAATTGATTGATTATTATCGGGGTAAAAACTATTGCACTTCGACCTTATGGTCCATTGTGCTCCCCCTTCTACCTCAGTCCGACGAGACTCGGTTCTCCCATACGTTGGCAATAGCCTGGAGCTTGCTTATCAGGTCCTCTCGAAAGTTCATATATTCGGGGTGAGATGCAAAGAATATCCTGTAACTGCTGTAACCCAGAGTGTCCCAGCCAACAACTCAGCTCAGTACTCTGACTAACTTACTTAGTTTACTAAGGACTTAGTTCGGCCGAACACGGTCATATTTTGAATTGTTCCACAATTTAAAAAAAAATCTCTTATGGTTTTAAAGATGAGCATATTTTTTGTTTTCCGAGGAACTTTTGAGAACAAATTAAGAGAAAACTAGTGAGTTTATGGAAAAATTTTGCAAACAAAAGTTGTTTATTTTAAAAAGAAGATTTTTTTGTTATTAAATTTTTGTTATATATCTTACGGTTTCAAAGATGAAAGTTTTGCCCATTTTCCCAAACATGGTCCGATTTTGCCCATTTGACCTCACTTTTTTGCTCTAGAACACACACACAAAATTAGAGATCGTTATCTCTTTTCGTTCTTGAGTTATCGAGTTCACAGACAGACAGGACAGACAGACAGACGGACATAAACTAATTGGGTAATTTTATTAACACCTATAGCAAACATCGATGCTGAAAATGATAGTTGCCAGGAAGATGAAGATGATAATGAAAGTATTATCGATAGCGAAGACGATGAAACTGACGAAGATTTTGCTTCTGCATAATAATAATAATTATCGGAAAAACTATTTATGTAGAGTAAAATTTTCATTTATAAATTAGAAAAATGTTTTTTTATTTCAATGACACACAACGTTTATACAAATTGTAGGTCTCATTTCTTCAACCTTTAGTTCATAAAAGAATACTAATAATGCTTTTATCGTGAATACGCTCAATCGCGCCAACAGACGATTGCGTACATTCAGTAACACTTACTAAGCGGCCTTCGGCCCTTTTATTGTTGTCGGACTCGCAATATTCCCCAATATTTTTGTAGGACAGTGTCCTATTTGGATTGAAAAAACATAAATCTATTAAATTTTTTTTGTCCTACGTACACTTACTAATGATAAAAATGTTATCATAACATTGACATGATCCGAGCGTAGGGCTGGGAAATTGAACCACTGAATTTGTAGGACAAGGTGGCCATGAAATTATACATACCATTATTAATTAACAGCATAAAAATTAGCTAGTTACTAATAACTTATGTATACCCCGTTATTTGAACATGTTGGGGTGGAGGACCTGCCTGTCACACCATCCATTTTGTAGGACACAAGTTTTTTTGAAGTCTTTATTACATTATCTCTCAATTAGGCTTTTTCCTCTGAAAATTTTAAAAAATCCAACAGAGGGCAGCACTAGTGGGGGTACACATGTTTTGATTTTCTCATTGACAGCAACGTTAAGCAACGTCATAACTCGGTAAAAAATTAATTTTTTTAAATTGTTCAAAAAGCATCTTTTTTGGCTTGCTTTGGGCTTCATTTCTGTGGATTATTAGACATTTTTATAAAAAAGTCGAATTTTTAAAGCAAAAAATAGGAATCACGATTTTTGACGGTTTTTCCGACTTTTCTCAAAAAGTACCGCTCCAATTTCAATTCAAGATACGTCAATCTTTAGGTTTTTTTGATACATGGCAATAGCCAGGAGCTTGCTGATTAGGTCTTTCCGAAGGTTCATACAGCCCAATGTATTCCTTGGGCTGTACTATTTTATTTCTTAACTTTTCTTGATCGGAGTTCAAGTTTTTTTTATGCGCAAAAAACATTTTTTCAATATATTCTGTCGTTGCTATATGTCAACAACTGGTTCTGATCCAAAAATTACTTTAGAGGGTGGTGATTCCTTCCAGTATTTATTTTAATTTAACATCTGATTTAGTTGATGTCATCTTTGTGGATATTGCCATCTAATGGAAGGCAAGAGCCAACCATATAATAGATGGAGAAATCTTAACAGATATATCCTAAGTGGCCATTTTAAATTCTGTCTAAAACTGTTTTCGGCACTTGCTATTTTGTGAAACTATTTTTTTTTAAATTAAAATAAATACTGGAGGGGATCACCACCCTCTTGAGTAATTTTTGGATTAGAAACAGTTGTTGGCATATACCAAATAGTTTTTTGCGAATAAAAAAAAAATTGGACCCCGATCAGGAAAAGTAAAATAAAATAGTTACAGGTATCAAAAAAACCTATCGATTGACGTATCTTGAATTGAAATTGGATCGGTACTTTTTGAGAAAAATAGGAAAAACCTTCAAAAATCGTGATTTCTAGTTTTTGTTTCAAAAATTCGAGTTTTTTATAAAAATGTCTAATAATCCACAGAAATGAAGCCCAAAGCAAGCCAAAAAAGATGTTTTTTGAACAATTTAAAAAAATTAATTTTTGCCGAGTTATGACGTTGTTTAACGTTGCTGTCAATGAGAAAATCAAAACATGTGTACCCCCACTATTGCTGCCCTTTGTTGGATTTTTTAAAAATCTTCAGAGGAAAAAGGCTAATTTAACTAACAAATTAACTGTTACTGATAAAATTTTTGCAACAGGAAGCAACTGACAAAAATTTAGCCTGTTACTAATCATTAAAAAAAACCGTGGTGTACTAATATCATTGAGTTCAAATAATTTTTTAAAACAAAATAATAATACAAAATTTTTTTACCATTTTACACAAATATATGTGTATAACTTTTTGTTGTGTTTGTATGGGTGCATATCAATAAATAAATAAATTTTATATACATATATATATATATACATATATATATATATATATATATATATATATATATATATATAGAATATACATTTAGTCAGCAATGCCATTTAACACGACATAAGTTTTCTCCGCTGTGGATTGGTCCACAGTGGAGAAAAACCATTTCCATGTGATATTTGTGAAAAAATATTGAACGATCGAAGAAATTTAGCAAGACATGAATCAAACGCATGCAAAAAATTATTAATAGAAAACGAATGCTATTGGTCTGATATTTGTTTTCGATAACAAATAATTATAAGAAAAGCTCATCTCATTGGTAAATAAATTCTGTAAACAATTGTTTAACTTAGAAATGTAAATTAAAATTTAAAGTTGATAATTGTATGTTGAATCCTCATATTTTTACGAATTATCAATTTTAAGATTAAAATAAAGTGTTTCTAGGTCATTTTGATCCAAAAATTATAAAAATTTACGTAAAATTTTCATAACTAATGCAATATACGTTTTCGAACCCAAAGTCATGAAATCTACATATATATATTAAAAATAACGAGTCTTACATTAAATTTGACTAAATTTTCGTTGTCCTTGGGTCCAATTTAATATAATCGTCATTGAATTTGAAGGTAAACAAATTTCTTCGATTTTTTCAAATTTTTCTAAGGAGTACCTTAAGAAAAATCGATAAAAATGTAAATTTTATTGATCTTTGATTCATATTTCTAACTTAAAAAATGACGAACTTCCATACAAAAGTTCATCCCCTATATTTAACACCCTTACCGGATGAATTTTTAAAAATTCTTAGTGCTCACAGACGTTATATAAGGTAGATGATAGATAAATAGATATATTCTGGGAACCGAAAAGTAATTCACTTCGACTTTATGAAACATTGTGCTCCCCTTCTTCAGTCTGACGAGATTCGCTTCTCCCATATCATGGCAATAGCCAGGAGCTTGCTGATCAGGTCTTTTCGAAGGTTCATACAGCCCAAGGTTCTTGGACTAGGGCTATGGAAACTTCCCTTGCCAATACATCATGACAGAAGACAGTGGAAGCTGCCTTACTGTGCTGGAGGTTTGTTTGAAGAGCTGGCACTTTTGCCCTCTCATGCTTTCAATGGTCTAAGTTTGACTTGACCAAACCCGAGGTATATTTTAAACCCTCGGTCTTGAATCAACCTTAGATCAGCTTTATTTACTTCTAGCACGATGGTGTGTCCCGTATTGCCCTCCATCAGTGCCGGATTAAGGCAGCGCGGGGCCCGTAGCAAATTCCATTTAGGGGCCCTTGCTTTACCTTAGGTTTTTAAATTTAGGGTGATTAATAACAGAAAATGTTACAAATGAACTTTTTTGGATTTAATGTGGCAATTTAGCAAATTTAGAGATTACACAATTGATATCGATTTTTCTGAGCAAATCAGTTTCCACATTCATCAAGCTGCGGTGATTTAGACGTTCTTGGTCCATCGTGTTTCTTAACTCATTTTTTATACGCTTTGGCGTTAAAAAAGAACGTTCGCCACTGCAGTTGGTGATCATGAGAGACATTTGGGAAACACGATTCTAAAGAATTATTCATTTAAAGATTATAGCATCTTTAAAGATTATAGAAATTTCTATAAAGATTATAGAAATATGCGAAAGCACTGACGATAATTGAAGATTTTTTCAAAATCTCCTCTGTTGTCTCTGTATGAGATTTTAACTGAAGAAATACTCCAAAAATACTAGTTATATTATGGTATGCTTTCATACGTTTAGCTAAAGCAAACAGTACGTTATCAATAATGACTAAAAAAAAATATATAACATCAGTCACTAATAATTTCCTTAAATAATTTTTTTACAGGTAGGCTCAGTCAGGCGTGGGTGCGCGGGGCCCTTCAATGTGTGGGGCCCGTAGCATTTGCTACTCTTGCTACGTAGCTAATCCGGCACTGCCCTCCATGCTGTTGATGATTCGCCACTCTTCGGTGCGCGGCTTGTATTCTGCGCTTCTCGAGTTTTGATTATTTTATCCGGTTCAACGGAGTTATAAATCTGGGGGCTTACAGCAGAACTTTTGATGTGTTTTGATTTTTGCATCCCCGACGATAAGTTCCACAGATCTCGAATAAACGTTCAAGCGTTTCACCCGTTTTCATATCTCAATTAAAATTATAAATATTAGTGGTACAGTTCCGGAATACTTTTTTTAGGAAATGCTCTTTAAGAATCTTTTTTTCGATATCTACAATAGTTTTTGATAATTGCAAAAAACGAAACCCGCTTTTTTTTAAATAAATTGTTTATAAAACTTTTGCAATTTTTTTATGCGGGACTTTTTCAAAAACTTTCTAGATGCAATTACGAATCTAATGACACCTTGGTCATAGTTTTCTGAGAAGACGAAGTGGAATTCGAAAAAAAGCACATTTTAGTCTCTATAGTGAGATTAATCTCACTCACTACATGTAGGATGCCCCAAAATATCTTCTAAATTTTTATTCAGCTTTGAATAAGTTAAATTTACAGGAATTGAAAATCTTTTTGGTATTAATTTAGAAGAGAAACTTTACTTATTTTATAATATTTATAAATTGTTTTATTTATAAATGTTTTATTATAATAATCACTACCATAAAGTAAAAAGGGCGCCATATCGAACGGGGCCTAGGACGGCATCGAACCTAAATCCGCCACTGATAAGGCGTCTTAGTTTCAAGTTATGTACTAATGAAAAAATAAAGATTTAGAACATATAAAGAAAACTAAACATTTTATTTGAAAAATTTTTATTCGAAACATAGTCTTTACACCTATATACGACCAAATCATAATAAAACAATCACTGGTAATTAATTAGAAAATATTTCTTTCTTGCATACACGCTTACTTATACAAATTAATAAATACAATTAATTAAGGGAATGACATATCATAATATACAAATTTATTAAAAACCAGACAATTGTTCTAAATAAATCGTAATAAATTAAAATAACATCCACCTTAAAAAAATAAAGATGGATATCATAACAATCTCATTATCTAGTAGGGGAAAGGGAGACATACTGTTTAGGGAGTAGATTTTCTCATATTGATTAGAAAATAGTATAAAACGATTTTACATTATCACGTAATCTTCCATCAGCAATACGATATTGAAAAATTAAATAAATTAAGTATGGTTGACAAGTGATCACACACCCTAATTCGCATTCTGATGCAAGATTATTAATTTATCCGTAAACAAATTATAATCCGTACGAAAATCAGTCTGTTTTTTATACGATTATGACATTCAATGCCATTTAATAAAAAAATTAAGTCTATTTTGTAAAGAACTAAAATTCACTTCTTCACAATTCATCTTTTAAGTCATCTTCGTCTTCACTACCCCCAGATGGTGGTGGTGGACCACCTGAATTTTGATATAATTTTGCAATAATTGGTTGTACAACATCCTCTAATTCTTTCTTTTGTCTTTTGAATTCTTCAACTTCTGCTTCTTGATTTTCTTCTAACCATTTAATCTTTTCATCAATAGCTTCTTCCATTTTGGTTTTCTCATCACCGGATACTTTTGAACCAAGTTTTTCCTTGTCACCCAATTGATTTTTTATTGAGTATGCATAGCTTTCTAATTCATTACGTGCTTCAACTTTTTCCTTCAATTTTTTATCATCATCGGCGAATTTTTCAGCATCTTTAATCATACGTTCAATATCTTCGGGTGTGAGACGGTTTTGATCGTTTGTAATCACAATCTTTTCACGGTTACCAGTTCCCTTATCTTCAGCTGATACTTGCAGAATACCATTAGCATCAATTTCGAACGTGACTTCAATTTGTGGTATGCCTCGTGGTGCTGGTGGAATTCCAGTTAAATCGAATTTGCCTAACAAGTGATTATCTTTTGTCATTGGACGTTCACCTTCGTATACTTGAATTGTTACAGTGTGTTGATTGTCTGATGCAGTGGAGAAAATTTGCGATTTCTTTGTTGGAATTACTGTGTTACGTGGAATCAATTTTGTCATAACACCACCCACGGTTTCGATACCCATAGTAAGTGGGTTCACGTCTAATAATACAATAGCATCTGTATCTTGTTCGCCAGAGAGTACACCAGCTTGTACTGCAGCGCCATAAGCTACAGCTTCATCGGGATTAATACCACGCGATGGTTCTTTACCATTAAAGAATTCTTTAACTAATTGTTGAACTTTAGGAATACGAGTTGAACCTCCAACAAGTACAATTTCATCAACATCTTTTTTATTCATGTCTGCATCTTCTAATACCTTTTGCACTGGTTTCATTGTAGATTTGAAAAGATCCTGAAAGAAAATGATTAAATTAAGTATAATAAAATAAATAAATCAGACTGACAATGAGTTTTTAACAACTAATTTTTTTAATTCCAATATACAAATTGGGACAAAACAAATCTTATGGAAAATTTAATTCAGTTTTGAAACCAATTTTATAATACATCTCTACTACGCAATTCAAAGTAACGTTCAGCACAAATTTTTGAAAATTTTTAATATTTTTAAAATACAGCAACTTCCAACTAAAAATTTGACCTAACCTTTCACTATTTTTTAAATAAAATGAAGTGGAATTGGGAGGATTTGGCTCGTTGATTAATTAGAAACTACATTTGAGTTCAATTGCCTGTCCCCAAAATTTGAAATAAATCTGAACTAAACATGAAAAATGATTTTTAAATGTGGAATTAAGCTTAATAATCATGCAAATAAAAACTTGTTAAGAAAATTATAATTACCATATTTAATTCTTCGAATTTAGCTCTGGTTAAAGTCTCTGAAAAGTCATCACCTTCAAAGAATGATTCAATTTCAATACGAACTTGATGGCTGGCAGAAAGTGCACGTTTTGCTTTTTCAACTTCACGACGTAATTTTTGTACAGCTCGGTTGTCTTTACGAATGTCTTTACCCTTCTTTTTCTTGTACAATTTAATGAAATGATCCATAACACGTTGATCAAAATCTTCACCACCTAAATGTGTATCGCCATTTGTGGCAACTACTTCGAATACACCGTTATCAATTGTTAAGAGTGACACATCAAAAGTACCACCACCCAAGTCAAATACAAGAACATTTTTCTCTCCATCTTTTTTATCTAAACCATAAGCAATAGCTGCGGCAGTTGGTTCGTTGATGATACGCATTACAACTAAACCAGAAATGGTACCAGCATCCTTTGTTGCTTGACGTTGTGCATCATTGAAATATGCAGGTACTGTAACTACAGCATGGGTAACCTTTTTACCTAAATATGCTTCAGCCGTTTCTTTCATTTTGCCAAGTACCATAGCGGAAATTTCTTCGGGTGCAAATGTTTTGTCACCTGTAGAGGTAGCTACTGTAATATGTGGCTTCGAATTCTTTTCAACTACTCTGAATGGGAAGAATTTGACATCATGTTGGACAGTTGTGTCACTCCATTCACGGCCAATTAAACGCTTGGCATCAAAAACGGTATTTTCTGGATTTGTGGTAAGTTGATTTTTTGCAGCGTCACCAATTAATCGTTCACCGTCTGGTGTGAATGCAACATATGATGGTGTAATTCGATTACCTTGATCGTTGGCAATAATTTCCACACGTCCATTTTTGTACACACCCACGCTATAAAAAAATTTAATTTTTGAATTTCCAATTTCGTAAGGAACGAGTATTGTGCTTGAGAACATCCATTTACTATAAATTAATGACGTCATCAAAAATATAATTTCGAGTAAAATATTCGTGATAATTTTCAAATTAAATCTGACTTATAAATTTAAAATAAACAAATTAGTATCTCCCTTACGGCCAACATATGGGCCTTTACATGATAAAATCCGGCTTTTTAAAATATTTATTTAAATTTAATAATTACCAAGAATATGTTGTTCCTAAATCGATACCAACAACTGTTCCCACATCTTTATCCTTCTCTTTTTTATCTTCTTTTGCAGCACTGAACGCCACAAGGCATAGAATTCCCAACACTATGCACAACTTCATAATTTTATTTGATGAAATTCTGAAATAAAAACAATTAACAAATTATTTAATTTACTAAAATATTTAAGTGAAAAACAGTAAAAAAACTTTTCATAAAAACCAACTTATTCAAGTGTGAAATGACCTCACATACACATTTCGCATACGTGTCCTATCGAATGGTCTAGAAGAATCTTATGCCAACACATTTTCAGTTTCAACAAATACAATTTTTACATCAAATAAAAATATATATTTTCGCAGTATTTTAGTAGAATTTTTGAAAGATTTTCTGAACTATTAATTAACTATTTACGAATACCATGGTTTTGAATGTTTCAGGATGATAATGAATGAACAATTGTTTTTCGAAAAAATGTCAATATAAATTTAAATGAACTTTAAAATAAATAATTAAAATATATTACCTTCTCAGAATTAATGTTTTTTTGAATTGCACTCTACTTAAAAATTATTTGATTTAATTATACTTGGACGCACTCACTTTGCTAGATACTTGATTTCAAATGCGGCTTACAGAAAGTTGACTGAACTAAAAAATCGAATTGCTTTTAATATGAATCTTTCAATTTGTCGTGTAGTAATATGATTGGGTGAATTTGTTACTATAAACGATATGATTGGTTTAAATTTCACTAGTTGGCAAATGATTACAGGACCACGTCACTGACGTAAATAAGTACCGCGATTATTGAAACTGCGAATTGTAATCAAAACAAATTGTTTATCATTCGTGTTTGTTTTAAATAAAATATCAATTTTGTAATTTATCTTATGAATAATTTATAAATTAAATATTTCTAGAAAAATCATGAGCAATGTTTCTCGAATATTGTAGAAGATTTCTTGAAAAATATTGTTATATAAGTTTCCAGGTAAAAAGTATATTGTACCGTTATTATTGAAATTGTGTCAAATATTTTTGACATACTTAAGCCTTGTTTTTACATGAATTACGCACCTATAGGTAAGGTAGTTTTCAATAATTAAGATATAACTTACTTACATGTGCAAATCGTAAATTTTTGAGTATATGGTATTTCATTAATTTTACTAATAATTGCAAGTATTAATAGCTGGTAGTCCTTTAACGAAATCAATATGGGCTGAAGGGCTCAACACAACATACAGTTTAAAAGGCCTCCGACTACAGCTATTAATACTTAGTTTTTTCGAAAAAAAATTTTTGACTTATTTTACTGTAGTCGGGTTTTTAACTTTTTATAATTAAATATCAATACCCAAAAATATTATGTTTGCAATTTACATTTGCAAGTAAGTTACATCTTAAGTAATTGCAAAATTTTTAAGTTATAGACATGTAAAAAACAATACCCTCCTATTAGTTTTACCCCTGGTGGAGCATTTTTTTAAAACTAATAAGAAATTTATTACAAACTAAATTGTTTTGTCGAGAAAAATTAAATAATTCAAGATAAAACTGAGTGCTAAAATTCTGAATAATAAATTTTATTTAAATCTTAATACATATACAAGGGTATACTTTTCCCGACGCGGTCCGATTTTGTCCATTCACGAATTTGGCACACTTTTTGGCTCTAGCACACACACACACAATTTCAGCTCGTTATCTCCTTTCGTTTTTGAGTTATCGTGAAATGCACTAATTTGGCCATTTTATGAATACCTATATCAAAATTGTTTTTCTATGATCAATATTTTCAACCGCTACAAAGTCGGAATTAAAATTAATATATATTTTTGTATCATATATACACTACTGGGTATAAATCTTTTTTTTGCATAAAAATAAACATAAAAAATCGATTATTGCATGTTTATTGACAACAAATAAAAAATTTTTATTCTTGATAAATATTTTCTAAAGACATTATTTTCTAAGAAATCTTATCTTAAAAAATTTCATTTTTTTAAATGGCTCGACAATTATGGTTAATCATTTACCATAATATACCCAATTTTAATGTTCTTGATTCTGCAGCTATCCGATACTGTATAGGTTCCCGTTTACACACAAGTTGATCTTCAAAAAATCTTGAAGACCATGGGTTTAAAATGAATATATATATATATATATATATATATATATATATATATATATATATATATAATTATGGTCTACCTAACTTTTAGCAAATTTTTTTATAAGAAAATAGCTATTAGCTATTGCGTTTAAAAGGGAGATCAGTGATGGTCATTTTTGACATCTAAACGCAATAGCTAAATTTTCTTATAAAAAAAATTTGCTAAAAGTTAGGTAGGATAATTGTGTTATGTATATATGCTTACTAAAGTTAACTGAGGTTTTCAGTTTATTCTTGAATCCGTTGTTATGAATTTGTAAATGTTTAAATTAGGAACAGTAGCGGCTCCAGGATGCTAGCACCCCATCCATGGAATTTCGAAAAACCAATTATACCATCTAATTGCGATAGAAAACTTTTTATCGGTTTTAAATTTTGTTCAAGGTCATGAAATTTTTTTAGACCAATTAGATGGTATAATTGGTTTTTCGAAATTCCATGGATGAGGTGCTAAAAGTTTTTTATGACCTTGAAAAAATTAAAAGATCAATAAAAAAATGTTCTATCGCTGACCAATTAATGGGACTATCTGACCATTTATGACCAATTAGATAGTATAATTGGTTTTTCGAAATTCCATGGATGGGGTGCTAGCATCCTGGAGCCCAAGTTCATTTAAAACTCACGCGATATTTCGCACAATATATGTGGCTACAGTTAATAATTAATATACACTATAAGCATTTTCCGTCGCATTTTACCGCTAAAACAGTGGTAGAATTGGCACAGCAACTATACATTTTTTCCGGATGAAAATTACTCTATGTCCTATTTCAGGGCTTAAGGTAACAGTTACTATATAGTTATTATATACCAAATGACATGAAAATCCGGTACGCCGTTATGGGTTTAGTCAGTACCGGATTAGCCACGTAGCAAGAGTAGCAAATGCTACGGGCCCCGCGCACCCACGTCTGTCTGAGTTGACTTGAAATTACAAGTCATTGATGTTATATATTTTTTGAGTCATTATTAATAACGTACTGCCTGCTTTAGATAAACGTATGAAAGCATATCATAAAGTAACTAGTGTTTTTGGAATATTTCGTCAGTTAAAATCTCTTACAACAGAGGAGATTTTGAAAAAATCTTCAATTATCGTCTGTGCTTACGCACATGATTTGGAGGACTGCCTAGGCGACGAATTAGTGCAGTTCGCTGAGCTGCTCAAAACAGATGTGGCTATTGCTATTGACCGGAAGAAGGACGAGGCTCTGAAACTGCGATTCTAAAATCTTTTAATGAATAATGCTTTAGAATCGTGTTTCCCAAATGTAGAAATTGCCTTGCGCATTTACTTGTCTCTCATGATCACCAACTGCAGTGGCGAACGTTCTTTTTCAACGTTAAAGCGTATAAAAAATGAGTTAAGAAACACGATGGGCCAAGAACGTCTAAATCACCTCAGCTTGATGAATATAGAAACTGATTTGCTCAGAGAAATCGATATCAATGGTGTAATCTCTAAATTTGCCCACATTAAAAGTTCATTTGTAACATTTTGTTTTATTAATCACTCTAAATTTAAAAAACTAAGGTAAAGCAAGGGCCCCTTAATGAAATTTGCTACGGGCCCCGCGCTGCCTTAATCCGGCACTGGGTTTAGTGATAACAAACATACACACACAAACTTTCGCATTTATAATGTTGGCAAGAAGTAGGAATTAAATCGTATTGCTACAATTTAAACAGATTTAAGATAAATGTTCGAATTTATTTCTAGGATTAAATGTTGCCTATCTAAACATTTATCTTACTTGGCATAAAATATGAAGTGTCTTAATTTAGCTATAATTTTATAATTTAGTTTAAAAGCTACATTACAATTCAAGCACTAATGTAGATAGTTAAAAATGTCTGAAAATAATTCATTTGTAATAATTTGTATTAATTACTTCATCAAAATGCGGATTTAAAATTAGTTGTTGATAAATACAACAAATTTGCTGATTCAATGTTACTACAAGCCTGCTTTATATTCATATGTGGGTCAAATTTTATATAAATTTATTTAAATCAAAATTTTAACAGTCAATTCCGTATATTGGAAAATATTTTGAAAATAAAACTAAATTTGACTAATGAAATATGATAATAGACGCCAAAAAACGGTTTTTATTAGTTTTTGTTTGTTACCGAATAATGATAAAAACCATGAAGAATAGATATATATATTATGGAGGTTTTGTTATTGATGGATACGATTTACAGGTTGGATGTTTTTCTGGTTGCGTGTTATTAATATACAAAACTCCATAACTTTTACATATTTATTTATAAAATTACACAAAATAAAATTATTTTATTATTTTAATTGTTTGATTTATTTATATAAAGTTTTTTATTTGTACGATAAACACTTGATGTAATGGATGCTTTTTAACCGCGTGGTGAATGAATGAATGTTGTATATTGTGTGTTGAACCTCGTGTGTGTGTCTGTTGACAGTTATCTGTATATAACTTAACGTTGGTACCGTGACTTGCTTTTGGTTGCTGGGGTGTGTTCTTGTGCGTATGTATGTCGCCACAATGCTCCCCCTTGTAGAGAAAGCGTTAGATTAAAAAACGTGCCGGGAACGTCACTTTTCGACCCGACCTGGTGATATTTTTCTCTGGGCTTTTTAGGCAGCTTTTGATAGGTTTAGGGTCGGCGGTCGATGTTGTAGGTTGTTCCTGTGTTTCTTCTGCGCTTTGTGTTGATTGTCCTGTTGTTTCGTTATTTTCGCTCTGTTTGTAGTAGAACGCGGGTTTTAGGCGGTCGATGGAAATGGCTTTATGTTTACCGTTAATTCTTAGTTTGTACACTTTTTCGCTTCTGCTTAATACTTCGAAGGGGCCTTGGTAAGGTGGCGTAAGTGGCCTTGTAACTTGATCTGCGCGAACGAAAACATGAGTTGCTTTGTCTAGGGTTTTTGGGATGTATGTTGTTTGTTTGCTATGATCCGATGTTTGCTGTGGGCGTAAGGCCTGCATGTGCTCCTTGAGCGCATTTGCGAATGACAACGGATCATTTTGGAAGCTGGTCTGGGAGTTTGTGAAGAAATCACCGGGTAATCTTAATGATTGGCCGTACACTAGTTCTGCCGGTGATGTTTGTAGATCCTCTTTGATGGCGCATCGTAGGTTTAACAGAATTATTGGTAACGTTTGCGTCCATTTTGGATTATTTTGGCATTTAATAGTCGTTTTGAGACTACGATGAAAGCGTTCGACCAGCCCGTTAGCTTGCGGATGATACGGGGTCGTATGGATGTGACGAATGCCTAGTAGTTGCGTGGTGTGTCGAAAAAGAGATGACTCAAATTGTCTACCCTGATCGCTGGTTATGGTGGTTGGGACGCCGAAACGGGAGAACCATTGGGATAACAGTGTTTCAGTTATTGTTTGTGCTGTTACTTCCTTTAGAGGATATGCATCTGGCCAACGGGTAGTACGATCTACACATGTGAGACAGTATGTGAAACTCTCGGAAGGTGGAAGTGGTCCGATGATGTCAATATGAACGTGTTGGAAACGCTCGCTTGTTAGTGAGAATGACTGGTGTGGACTTTTAGTGTGTCGATTGATTTTGCATTTTTGACATTGGATGCAGTTTTGGGTCCAATTCGTACAGTCTTTGTTTATTTTTGGCCAAAAATACCTTTGACGTATCATTTTTACGGTTGCTTTTGTACCTAGGTGAGAAGTGCCGTGTAAAGCGTCAAATACTATTTGGCGGTGCGATAGTGGTACTAGTGGTCGAAGAATGTTTGTTGAATTTTCGCAGTACACTGGCGTTGTGCCTGCTACTGGGGTTGCGAGAGTAAAACGATCGGGCTCAGACGCGAGAAGGTTTTGTACCTCGTCGTGTTTTTTGTGCGTCGCTTAGTGCTTTGAAATCGATCGTTGAAGGAATTGATACTTCTTCTATTCTTGAGAGTGTATCGGCTACAATGTTGTTTTTTCCAGGTAAGTGTTGTATGTCCGTGGAAAATTGCGAAATAAATTCTAGATATCTGGTTTGGCGCGGGGAGCTTCGATCGGATTTCTGTTTGAAAGCGTAAACCAGCGGTTTGTGGTCCGTGAATATCGTGAATTGTCGTCCCTCCAATAGGAATTTAAAATGTTTAATGGTGGAGTATATAGCCAGTAGTTCCCGATCGTAGCAACTGTACTTTATTTGTGGTGGTTTAAATCTGCTTGAAAAGAAACCTAGAGGTTGCAGTTTGTTGTCGATGGTTTGGTGAACTACTCCTCCTATGGCGATATTAGAGGCGTCGGTTGTTATTGATATCGGAGCTGATGGTTTTGGGTGAGCTAGTGAGATCGCGTTAGCCAGTAAGTTTTTGATTTTTTGAAAAGATTCTTCTAGCTCTGTCGTGCGATTTAAAGGTGATTTGTCTTTTTTCCTTTAAGTTCGTCGTTTAGTGGTATTTGAAGTTGTGCGACATTTGGAAGGAATCGGTGATAGAAATTGAGCATTCCTAAAAAACGGCGTAGGTCCGCAATTGTTTTTGGAAATGGGAAATTTAGAATGGGTTCTACTTTTTCACGTAGTGGTGATATCCCTTCGCATGAAATTGAGTGGCCTAGGAAAGATACGTTTGCTTGTCCTAGTACGCATTTGGTTTTATTTAATTTTATGCCATGTTGTTCGAAACGTTTGAATAAAATTTTGAGGTGATTTTTATGTTGTTCTGCAGTTTGGGATGCTACTAAGCAGTCGTCTAAATAAGGGAATACAAAATCGAGATCCCTAGTAACCTCGTGCATAAAACGTTGGAAGGTGGCGGCCGAATTTCGTAGTCCGTATGGCATGAACGGAAATTCGAAAAGTCCGAAAGGAGTAGTGATGGCTGTTTTGTGTATGTCTTGTTCGAATACTGGTATTTGTTGGTATGCCCGTTCTAGGTCAATTACCGAGTATATATTTGTTTCGTGTAGAAAATTGTTGCAATCCGTTATATATGGGATGGGGTAACGGTCTGGTTCGGTAACCGCGTTTAGTTGTCTATAGTCCCCGCACGGTCGCCAGGATCCGTTCTTTTTTTTAACCATGTGTAATGGACTGGACCAATTGCTACGGGATGGTCGACATAAGCCTAATTTCATCATGTTCGTGAATTCAGTTTTAGCGTCAGCCAATTTGTCTGGTGGGAGCCTTCGAGCTCTAGCGTTAACTGGTGGACCAGTAGTTTCTATGTAATGGTGAGTTTTGTGATTGTGTGAAACGTTTGAGGCCGTTCCACTTAGTATGTTGGGAAATTGTTGAAGAATTTTCCAAAATTCGGAGTTTTTTTGCAATAAAGATAACTCGAGAGAAGCAATTTGTATTTTTGTTCCTTCGGTTGTACGAGATTGTTTGCGATCGATTAGTTGCATATTTTTTAAATCGACTAGAAATCCTTTCTGTTTTAATAGGTCTGAGCCGATTATTGGGTGCGATACGTCCGCAATAATGAAACTCCACTTGAATTTTGTGGGAAAATTTAGACTAAGTGTAATTTGTTTTTCGCCGTAAGTGCGAATTTTTGTATTATTAGCTGCGTATAGTGATTTACTGGAATGGTTTTTACGGTCTTTGTACGAGGGCGGAATAACCGAGACTTTGGATCCACAGTCGATTAAGAACCTTAGTCCGTTGTGTTTGTCGGTGATGAAGAGGCGGCTTGAAATTGGGCTAGTGACGTACGCCGCTTCTACGTCATAGTTTTGCAGTTTTCCGGTTTGTATGCGCAAGGTTTGGTGCATTTCTGCGCTTGATCGTTATACTTACGATGATACCAGCATGTTAGTGATTTCGGATGGTTTTCATTTTCTTCAGGTTGTGTACGCGATCGGGAGCGTGATCGGAATCGTCGCATCTGGGTGATTTCCGTAGAAAGCGAGTTAATTTTCTCTTCCAGTTTGTTGATCATGTTGATTAAATCCGTGTCAGGTCGGGAATGGTTGTTGTTGGCAGTAGCACATATTTCTGCGGGTGATGTTTCCAGGATGCGGTCGGCCATGGCGGCGAGTTCGTTGAGTTGGTCCTTACTAGCTGACAGTATTTGTTGGACGTTGAGGGGTAGGCGTTGTATCCAAAGTGTTTTTAAAATTTCGTCACTGATGGTTGGCCCCCCTAGCTCACGCATTTGTCGTAATAAAAATGATGGTCGGTTGTCGCCGAGGTCCATGCCGCTTAGTAAGTGTTTAATTTTTTGGGTTTGGGTTTCGGTGTAACTTTCGATTAGGCGGTTTTTAAGAGTTGTATATTTATTTTCAGCAGGCGGTGACATTATAAGATCGCTGACTTGCGTTAGAATTTCGCTGTCTATGGAACCGATAGCTACGTCGAATTTTGTTTGATCGGCGGTGACGCTGGATGTTCGAAAATTGGCTTCCATTTGGGCAAACCATAAAGCAGGGTTTGATTTCCAAAATGGCGGAACTTTGACCGCTACTCGAGAAATTTGTGTTGCACCAGTGTTTGGCGGATCGTGGTTATCGTTGGGCATCGTGTTTGTTTTCTTGTTAATGAATTGAATGAATGAAAATTTTGTTGTACAATACCTTGTGAGTAATGTTGAGTGAAATTTTTTGTTGTTTTATTTGATTATGATGAATGTTAATTGCGTTGTACGAAGGTATTGTATGTTTTTTCTTGACACTGCAATTCGTTTATGTCACTTGTTGTGGTGCACTTTGATTTATATTTTATTGTTAGTTTAATTTTTGCAATTTAGGTTTAATGTTGTTTAATTTGATTGTGTAATGTAAAATTTTTAATTGTACAAAAATTATTTTTTTAAAAGATTACCAATTGTAACGTTGTGGTTATCCGTTGTATGAAAAAAAATTTTATGTTTATGTAAAATTTTACCAGTTATTGTTTCTATTTGAACTGTCGGGGTCACCATTTATGGAGGTTTTGTTATTGATGGATACGATTTACAGGTTGGATGTTTTTCTGGTTGCGTGTTATTAATATACAAAACTCCATAACTTTTACATATTTATTTATAAAATTACACAAAATAAAATTATTTTATTATTTTAATTGTTTGATTTATTTATATAAAGTTTTTTATTTGTACGATAAACACTTGATGTAATGGATGCTTTTTAACCGCGTGGTGAATGAATGAATGTTGTATATTGTGTGTTGAACCTCGTGTGTGTGTGTGTTGACAGTTATCTGTATATAACTTAACGTTGGTACCGTGACTTGCTTTTGGTTGCTGGGGTGTGTTCTTGTGCGTATGTATGTCGCCACAATATCTATTCTTCATGATAAAAACTCTCAATCGATTGTGATGCGGTTTTCACCGGATGATCTGATCTTTTGCGATAAAATCTGTGTATTTTTGAATTGAAGATATTTTAGAATCAGCATATTTTTGGGCATTAGAACATTGATGTTGCTATATGTAAATACAGTATAATTATAATAAATTGAGGACCTGAGTGACCACTCTCTGCTCGGGATAGATGTGAAACGTTCAAGTAGATCTATTTTATAACCCAAAATTTATACATGAGATCTTAAAAGAAAATTTCTACGTTGAAAACAGTAAGAGGTAGAGGAGAACTTTTAACACAAAAAGCGTCCCTTTTCTAAAAAGAAGCAACATTTGTTTGAAACTTTTTTCATAAAATTTATAGATTTGTTATAATTTCTGTTCAAACATTGGCAATTATTATTATCTGTATCTACTCTAGTAACCAGCCTTAATCCGATGATATTTGGTAGGTACTTTTGGTCTTTGAAAGTTCGTTAATGAGCAAAATAGGACAAGGAAATAGAGGGAGGAGGAACACAAAATTTGGATAAATATCTCTTAAAATTGGATAAATCGAAAAATATATAAGAAATAAAGATATAGAAATTAATTTTAAAACAATTACTTCTTATCATGTTTGCTATTTCTCTAATATTTAAAGAAATAGATATTTACGATTTAAGATTGAAATTTAAAATCTCTGTGTATACTCGTGTATTGGAGTTTAAGAAAAAATGATTAGGTAATGAATTGTAGTAATAAAATTAAATTTACTTTTTCAGGGAAATTTTATTTTTTTCTCGAAAAGTAAACAAAATAGACAGAAAATGCAAGAAAGAAAAAAATTGTATTTTTAATTACTCAATTTAAAAATAATATGAAACTTAGAAAATAGCACTGGCGTACACAAATGTTTCTTTAAAATATCTAGATAGGATGCCCCCTGAAGTGAAGTCAAAATCAGTCATATAAGAAATAAAAAAGAAATTTATTTTATTAACTTTAACAATCTGTATCTCGAAAACGAAGCTTGAAATAATCCAAGTTCATATGAACTTTTGTTCTTATTTTTGGGAGATCTATCGCCTATTCAATTTTCCGGATTAAAACCTGAGACACACTTAGTCTTTCACGTTGTAGGAACCTTCCCCAAGATTTAGATCGATTAAAACATTTTTAAATCGATCTAATTCTTGGGGAAGGTTCCTATAACAACGTGAAAGACTAACATATCTTCATACGAGGGTTGAAAAAATATCCCATCCTAATAAATGTATATTATATATAGTCGCAGTGCCGTAACTAGCCTTTTATGCGCGCGGTGCGAGCTTCTATAACTGCGCCCTTGAAAAATTTTCTAATCTTACCCGGTTCTGACAATAAAATGAATTATGTTTATAAAAATAAATCTATCATTTAAAAACTACATTTTTGTATACTTAATTATGAGTACTTGGAATAGTTTTGAATAAGGAAGTATATATAAATTGCGTTTATGAATTAGGTGAAAAAATGTTTATTCGAAAATATTTGCCAAAACTCACAATTATACCATACACAAATGACACCAAATACTGATTAGTACATAGTAAATTAGTAAATAGTGCTGACCGCTGCCCACGCTATCCCGCGCGTCTCGTTCCACCAGCACACGTCGCACAACCGCAAAAAAAGAAGGAGAACCGGAATTCACCAAAATGGTACATGTGAACTAGACTAGCAGTCCGAACGCCAGTCGCAAGTTGTAATGTCGACTTCAAAAAGGAGGATGGTTCTCAATTTGTCAGTATTTTAAAAAAAATGTTATTTACTTCTATTACTTGTAAGAAGAATGTATTATATCATATTATTTGTGGTCCTGGTTTGGTCATTTCTGCGTCCTGTGCCTGGGCCCCGCCCTAGTTACGGTACTGCATAGTGCATATAGATATAGTAGAAATTATCTCATCGATAGAAAACCAATAGCTCCATTTTCTTGAAGAGGAAATTCGCTAAAAGCTGAAATCAAAAATTAATATAATATCCCACCAAAAACAAACATGTGAAAGGGGAAATGTTATCGCATACAAAAAGTATTGATATCCCAACAAAACAAAAAATGCGGAAAGAATAAAGTTTTCATTTGTTCTTTTAATCTGTTCGCCTACAAAAGTAATAAAATCCATGTGAGTGCCAAGTTATTTAACAAAAATAAGAAAATGATTGGTATCCGTTGTTTTTCGTCTAAAATTCTTCCAAATTTCCAGTTCTCATGGTTTGACCTTCATTATATACAGCTGAGTTCTATCTTTTCATGGATGTCAATTTTGTTCCTTTTTTAAAGAATTTTTAGTCTAGCTGGTAATTCTGGGGAGGTTCTTTTGATGCCATAAAGGCTGCGGCCTAACAATAAAACAATTTATCATGCATATGCGAAGTAGAATGTTCTAGGGATTTAACAGGCGTACGATAATAGAAATTTTTGTTGGTTTAAGGTTCCATTTATCGCACTTCCTACACACATCGTGCTTTTTGTGTGTACACAGTGTGTTACACACTCCGTGGCTATTATTAGTAGTTCTTGAGAAGTAGCGCAGTCTACTGACAAACATCTATACTTCCTGATAAATTAAATACGGTGTCCATTTAGCGGCGCAAATAATAAAAATTTTAAAGAATAGTCATTATAATTAAAGATGGTGCATCAGAAACGTCTGCAACTATATTTCTAGCATTTACGCTATATTCTTAATATGCATAATAGTTTTTTTACCTAAACTTCGCACATATATGTTCCGATGGGGATCCAATTCAACTACATTACATGAGCTAGGTGCAGACCATATAACTATTTCCTATACTCCAAGTCCTAGAATCTGAAAAGACATGTTTTAGTGAAATTTTTTCTTAAGAAAATTTAGTTATTGGCGTTGTACTAATGAAACGAATTAACAATTTTTTTTCAAATATCCGCGATGCGTATATATGTGTGTGTTTGTACATGCTTTAGAGGTCGCAATTGAAATGAAATTTGGTATGTGATGTGTTTTCAATAAGGGAGGGTTTTGAAAATTCTTCAAAATTATCATAATTTCTTTTGGTCAAATTTTCTATAATTCTAATTTTCAGAAATCTTTTCAATTTTAATGTTCTTATAATTATATTATTGACTTGAAACTTATTAGGATACCTTCATCTGAAAAATTCGCTTAGTGTACATACATTCTACGTAATGAATTTTTGAGATATAACCTCAAGAAATAGTGGTGAAATATCCTTTTATTGTGAATAAAAGTACATTAAAAGCTCATAATCAATAGTATTCTTCATAATATGAAGAATACACACTGTGTTTCCAAGATGAAGACTTGGGCAAGAGCTCTTTTTCTGCAGGTATAGAGCATAATAAGATTCTTGGGCTTAATGACCTCGCTGACCCTCGTATTTTCATTTTGAAGTCATGGTATTGCATAATTTGGTACTTGGGTTTCAAATACAAATCGAGGGGAAAATATTTGGATTGGCCATCAAAAAAACTTAAATACCTTGGCATGATGTAGCTTTCTTTTAACCATCTGCTTCTGCTTGCATTTACCGGTAAAAGTAATTATTTGCTCGTTGTAAGTATTTTTTAATGCCACATATTTTAAGAAAAAAAAAATTTTTTTTCAAAAAAAAAAAAATGTTTGGGGTGGACCACCCTTATTACTTAGGGGTATGAAAAATAGATTACAACCGATTCTCAGACCTACCGAATATACATATAAAATTTCATAAACGTAGATCAAGCCGTTTCGGAGGAGTATGGCAACTAACATTGTGACACGAGAATTTTATATATATATATACACTGCTCCACAAATGAGTGGCGCACTTTTGAAAATTCATTTAAATTACTTCGTGTCAAATTATTTTAGATTTCTACTAAATTTTTATTTTGTATATGTTACCGAAGGTCAGGTCAATATTACTCTGAATGTAATATAACTGAAAGAGTGTCACTCAGATATGGTGTGGAGTGGAAAATCTCTGGGAGCGAAGACAGAGCTCCAAGTTTTAATATCTCGTGATATTACTGAAAACAGTTTGCAATGTGTGGTACAGCATTATCACGCATACAAATAAAATTATCTCCAATATATGGTGCAAATGGAACAATATAAAGCTTATGTACTCACAAATCTGCTTCCCTAAACGCAGATTTGTACATAAGCTGTAAGTTGTTCTATTTGCACCATATATGATCAACACTCAGACCGGGCTTAAATCCAATAGAACATCTCTGGGAAGAACAAGACATACGTATAAGACAAATTAACAATCCTGATAACTTCCCGGAGCCAAAAAAGCTTTATTGCAGATTTTATTATTAAAAGTATTAGAAAATTTCATGGATTCATTAGAGCAAGAGCCAATAATTTCCGCTATTAAAAGTTAATTTCTATTCATTTCTATTTTTTAAATAAATTTTTATTCGAAAATAATAAGATTATTATACCCGGTATATATACAATATATGCAAGAGTATTATAAGTTTAGTCTCAACTTTTTATCGGATGAAAATATTTTTTTTTTAGTATAGATGATGATTTAGCCCGTAGATACGATAACTCAAAAAACGAAACGAGATAACAAGCTGAAATTTTGTGTTCTAAAGCAAACAAAGAACTTGAATGGACTAAATCGGATCGTGTATCCTCCTGCCCGGGGTGAGGGTGGATTCTCATCTTACGGGAAACCGAAAGAGATAGGAGGAGAAATATTATGACAAAAATGTTCTTTTTTTAAAAATAAACAACATTTGTTTTAAACTTTTCCGTAAACTGAATGGTTTTATCATAATTTGAACTGAAACGCTTGTAATTACTATATATATGTATATATATATATATATATATATATATATATATAATATATCTAGAGCATGGTAGTGCGCAAAGCCGAGTTTATATATATATATATATATATATACACCTGAAATTGATACTATATGTATATAGTGCCAGTATACACTATTTGAACTCAGTTAATACCGCCTATTTAAGGAATTAACTCAGTTGTTATTTACAATTTTACTCCCATATTAACAGAAACATAAACAAGTTTATAAATACGTCAGTCAGTAGAGGATCAAAACAGGGGGGTGCAAAAGGTGGTGTAATACTTTTTATTTTTTTAACTTGCATATATGGGTACAAACATGTAAAAAACAAAAATGGTAACACGGGAGACATGGAGAAAACTTTTTTGGTTTTGTGCCCAACTTCTATATGGTGCATCCTAGCGAAAAAGTAATGGTATAATCAATTAAAAACATTAAATGAAACACAACTTAACAATTCGGTTAAGTAGTACAGTCGAAAACTTCGGACAAAAAACGACGATTTTTTCCAACTTTGTTAAAAACTGAGATTAGTACTATATACGAGTCTGCAGCCTGGAAATAAGTACTCTAAGAGAAATATTGAAGTGGTAGCTTTTCAAATAATCACACGTATAAATTTTTGGTTCCATGCATTCCAATTATAACCTATCTATTAAATGGTGCGATATAGAGTAAAATTTTAAATAAACAAATGTATATATCATAAAAACAATCAACTCTTGTTTGAAACTTTTTTTCATACATCCCATAGGTGTAAACCGAGGCGCAAATGTGGCGTAAATTTTATATTTACTCCAGAAATATTGGATGCATGAAAAACACTTTCAACAAAAGTTGTTTGTTTTTTAAAGACGAATACTTTTTAAGTGAAAAGTTCGAAAATTCCGAGGTTTTTTGGCTGCCTAAAGTTGTCTCGAGGTCGCCCATACATTTTTGTGTTTTACATTTTTGTACCCATATATGCAAGTTTAAAAAATAAAAAAACTCTACTGACTGGCATCAAAATGTAGTTGAAATATAAAATAATTTCACAGGAAAAAATTGAAATGAACTTTTCAAAGGGCGCCATTTTTTATGTAACAGAGTGTGTGCACAGAATATAAAAAGTTTATATGGACAATGAACTTACTTCTGATTGCTCCAGATAATATTTAAAAATCCCTTCCATTACAAGTCACTAGATAGATGATAGATTGTAGAGGCTGCCCTAGAGGGGCTACACTCCAACCATAAGGTCCATTGTGATGCCTAAAGATGTGAGTGGAGTGGAAGGAATTTTTTGTGTATAGACTAGGAATTGGTAGGATATGCGGCTGTAGCCGACTATGATAGGAACTATGCCGATATTCATCTGGAGTTCGTGAAGGAAACTGCAGAAAACCTTCTCAAGCATAGCCGGTTACTTCGTTCTTGTCCATACGCCCAACAGTTTAGTCAATTAACCGTCCCTTTCTTTTTCCTTAATAATTGACAAACTGTCGGTGTCGGTATTCGAACCCATAACCTCCAAATTTCCAAGTAGGCATACTGCGCAGACATAACTTCTTAGACCGCTCGGCCACTTGGACAAGTCACTATCTGAAATTTTTATTCTCAATCATAATAGAACACTAGATGAGTCGTCATGAATTCACAACCAAATTATAAAATTAATAATTCTTATTACATACATTAATATAAAAATATGTAGTTTAAAAAAAACACGCTTTTATCACGCACTAAAAATTATAAATCATCAGATCAGCTCCAAGATACCAAATTATAGTTTTGTCATCCGAACTACATATACATACAAGGTTTCATTTTGATACGACAATTAGAAAAAAAAAGACTTCAAATATTTTATTATATTGTTTGTTAGTTAGTTATAAGAGAAGCTAATAAAAGCGTGTTAATAAAAGATGAAAATCTTCGACTCGCAGGAAGTAGTTTGGTGACCGCTGAGTTATAGTATGTACTAACACACGTATCAATTAAACTATGGGAAACCAACTCGATAATTTAATCGGCGGCTGATTCCGACTAAACTACCAAATATAGGTTGATAGTTAGTAGTGTGCAGAGGAATTTTGATCGGTCGGTAGTTTAATCGGTTTGGTAATAAGGCATGTTGTTATATGAGTTTGCGTATACTGCCGACCATATTAATAAAAAGTATAGACAAAAAATTAGCCAAATTTCGTCTAATAAAAAAGTCAAGCCTGCAATGGGTTTTGACTCTAAAACTTCAAAAATTTCTATACTTGCATTATAATATTCATGTCTGTTATTCTATTCTGTATATACAGGTTATGCGGTGTTCACGTAAGAATTTTGCTTCAGAGAAATTCAAGTGCCTTTTCATTATAATAAAAATACAAACATTTTACACTAAATAAAATGAAGTATCTAAAAAATAATAGCTTTATAAGAATAATTATAAAATTGTTTATTACTTATTTTCGTAAAAACTACAAAAGAAAAAGTAAATTTAAAAAATAAAAGTATATAATTTGTGGAATACCAAAAAACAATAAGCGATTTGTTTGTAAAATCTATATACGTTGGGATAAATTGGTGATTTTATTTGGCAACTGATTTTTAATTTGCGCAACATACTTCTTACAGTCTAGTTATTGTGATTAACGGTGATCGCGCTGACCACAAATTCTATCGTTATATATTTTTGAAAAACTTTTATTCTTATCCTACAAAGAAAATTACATTTGAACTAAAATATTTACAAAAATGTCGTCACAAATATTATGTTGATATAATTACACGTAATTAAGCCAAATAAAACAGAGAATTTTTTGTAACCTAACGTCATGCGTTTTATAAATAGTTTAACTGTACGCGCAGAAATTTCGTTTCTGCGTTTTCCAAATAGTTCCATTTCCACATGCATATAATTCGAATCACAATGCATATATTAAACATCGAAAACTATTTTATGATAAAAAATTTTACAAAAAACATTAACAATTTTTTACACATAAATTGATTTTATTGCCGTGAACTGTTTAAGTAAAAAAATCAAATTTAAAAAATGTTTTTCATAACGACATTTATGTAAATTAATTATTTATAGTAAATTTTCTTAATTAATATATTAGAATATATTTTTATTGGACATTTTACAACTTTAAAAAATTTTTTATTGATGAAAGAAATTAATCGTTTTATATTGAGACCTGAAAGACTTGTCTCTACTTATTTAAGGAAACAGTTTTACTTGTTAGCGACTTTGAATATTCGAAAATAAAAATTTGAAATGAAAACAAAAATTTACAAATGAAATAGCCCGGTTAGACATAACAGAAATTTTTGTAAACTTAATTAATTTAATTACAATATAATATTTCACATTAATATTCCACTTTTGTGTCTTTCTAGAGGGGGTAGAGCAAACTCTAGTCAACATTTTTCTGTTGCAAATTAACTCGGATGAACGTACTAATTTTATAATAATAATACTTTATTCTTTTTCTTTATAACAAATACAATTATTTTTGTAGAATATGTCTTTGTATAGGATGGGTAGAAAGGAATTGCGGTTAATAATTTTGTATAGATATATTGGGTTAAAATAACATTAGTATTGAAATTCGCTAGTTCATCTTTGTTAAAGAAATTTTTACTGGCTTATTTACTATAATGCATTACCAATTTATTATGAACAATTAAAATTTTTATTTTTTATACTGTAATATTGTAATGTAAGAAGAAAATAATTTATAGCCAATTGAAATATGAATTATATTATTATTGCGATTAAAATATTTATTTATTACTGGTAAAGTTAAGTTTTCATATGGTGATATAATTGCAGTGATTTTACAACTTCTACCATATTTTGATTTGTAGGGATGATTCGCGGCGATATAAATTTCACTTTAAGTTGTAGAAAATATTGTAGCAAATTTTTATTCAATTGATTTGATCTTGCTTTAATAATTTTTTCATGGGGTTGCTATCTATATTTATTAAAATTTCAATTGAAACTCTATGAATTTTTCGTATAATTTTCTATTGTAGATTTTGGCAACAGAAGTCAAGGTTTTTAAGTATGTCTCAATCGTCACATATATTCATTCTGATATTTAAATTTTTTGTCATAGTCGATATTTTCTTCAAGAGTTTAATTTTAACAACGACAATGAACATTATTACGTGTATGAGCATAATATGAAATAATGTAGAATAATTTATTTTAAGCTAGTTTTAGTTAGCACTTTGTACGAATGGAATTATATCGCACTGACTTGACTTAACATTTTAAGATATAATTTTTTAAATTAATTTTGTTTTCACTTCAAACACGTGGTCACCTACTCTAAGTGATCGAATTTATTTATACTTCTTTAATAGTCTTCGTTCATTAATAAATTGTTTATATTTGTTATAAACAATAGAAATCAACACTAAAACCAATTCGAAATTAAAGTTCAGTGACTTAAACACATGAAATTACCTATTTCTCAATACCCGCTTTGAAATGTAAATTAAGTATTCGAAGGTTATTCTAAGGTAGAAGACCTTCTAGAGCAAGTTTAAAAAAAAATTAATTTACAGCACTCAGTGCTTAAACTTTAAATTTCAGATTTCCTCTGTAACACTTTTTCGGCCACATTGTTTTTACAAATACTGACATGACATAGGAGGTTCAAGTCATATTTATACTTGAGTTTAATTTTAAATTCTTTATATAAAATTACTTTTAAGTTTACCTAGGTTGTGTCTCGCTTATCACTTCATAGGAATAATTTAACAGAGTTAAAGACAAGATTTGTTGTGCTTAAAAATTTAAAATAACTCCCCTAGTCATTATGAAATCAGCCTTGAGTAGAATTTGAAACCTTAAAATAAAATGTGATATATCACCTAAATATTCTATCGCTATCCCTATATTTTTGTACTTTCGTGCTGGCGGCCACATATTTGAAGTAGTGTCATTGTTTTCTAATAATTAAACAAACAAATCGCATTCATATTATGCAATTAAAATATAATTTGTAAATTAATAAAAAAAATTTTTTTTTTAAATACAATTTCGTTAATATGTTATATATTAGCATACAAAGAGTTTAAATCTATAATATTTATAAATTGTTTAAAAGAGAAACTAAAATCTAACATTCCAAAATTATTAGTATAATAATAATAACAATAAGAATTAATGTGAACATTCATAATTGTTAAATCTTATAATTAAAACATTATATTTTTGTTGTTGAGTAATTCATACTTTTTTTTTAAAATTTTGTAATATTTGTCATCAATTACCATGTACTTGTTTTTTATTTTTTATCATTTCTAATATGTTTGTATATTGATACACACTACCTTCTCAATGTCTGAAAATAATCATGCACTAATTTGTTCAAATATTTTTTGAATTGATTAACGATTTGAAAATTTTGATACTTTAGGTAACATTAAAACAAAAAATAATTAGTTAATTGTAAAATCATCGTAATCATCTCAAAAAACTTTAAAACACAAAGCACCAAATGCACGAACTATAAAAGCTTCTTTTTTTTTTGAAAATAAAATTTTTTTAAAGACTAAAAAATCAAATTAATTTTCTTTTATTTTTATCTATAATTCTACCAAATTTCTATTTCGGGGAATATTTTAAATTTCATCATGAGTTCATCTAAATGCTACGATTTTATTTTATTGTTATCAGAATGCATACATTTGCAATATTTCAGTTAGATCAGATAATAGGAAATGAGTTAAATTTTGAGTCCAATTTTTAAACCAGAAGAACTTACATATATACGTAAATGTCATGTTAAATAAAAGCTTGTAAAAACCAGAATTATTAAAACTAAAGTTAAATAAATGATTCGGCAGCCCGAACTGACTTTGTCGCTTTTAATATAAAAATTTCGGTATTTGTGAGAGGACTGCAAAATAAATTCATTAAATTCGTCTACAATACTTTTCCATTAATACTCTAGCTCGAAAGTAAAAACTAAAATTTGACTACAACAAAAGCTACTAATGAAACTTTTGTAAAAAAAGACAATTCCTGGTGCAGATTTCGGAATATATTTGGGTAACTCATGGAATTGTCTTTCTGACTTTTAGTGGACTTTTATTTGTAGTAGTAAAGTTTTAAAAATTTTTATTTGTTTTATGTATATATATTTATACTGAGTCAAAGTTAGTTATGTGATTGCGTTAATTCGAGCCAGATTCTCTCTACTTTGCATTTTATATGATCTGATTGTTATTCTGCTCCAACATAATTCAATTCGCGATTTTAAAACAAATACGTTAAAAATAAATAAAAATGATATCTTATGGAAAGTTTAAAAGTTATATTTTTCTAGTGAACAAATGAAAACGAAATTATGTTAAAAACTGATAAGAAAATTTCGTTAACATATGCGCGTAAATTATCTTCAAATTTCTAAGGCTGCTAGTTAGTGTGTTGTACTAACAACACAACATCGTCTAAAAACTATGAAGTGATTTACATCAGTGTTTTAGATTATTTTCAAACTTTCTGATGATACTGTTACAATCACAAATATTCGCGTCCTTTTTCCCAAAAATATAAAAACACAAAATAAAATTCACAATAGAGAACTTGCATGTTTGTAATTTAATTTTTTTTTTTCGAAAGTTAACATAAAACTTATTAAGACAAATTAAAAAGAAAATTTTAAACAATTGATTTTTCATGTAATATTACAATTAAAAAAAATTGTAGTTTTTTGAAAATGTACATTCAAACGACAGTTACGTCATTATATCGCTTTAGTAACGCCACCGCATGGAGAAATGATAAAACATCCATGTTTACGAGAGAGACAAGAGACTATTTTGTTATGGACACATAGACTAAGAGCTAGTGACGTATTTTCAGTTTTCATTTCAAAAGTCATGAAAAGTTACTCACTTAATCTTCAATAACTGTTCGACAATAAAAGTCACTTCTGGCAACCTTCAATGGCCGGGGCGAACTCAGTTTTTAGTATCAGTCATGAAACTTTAGATTTATTTTCGATAGTATTCTGAATCAATAAACAATTTGCCAGAACATTTTCGTCCCTCCTAATTGTTGACAGAACGCTATAAATATTTATAAAAAATAGTTTTATTTTTGTCATTTCATCAGTCTTGAAATTTTTACACAATAAAGAAAATATATATAGAAAACGTATTATCTAATGCCAGAAATAAATTCCATCACTAACCATCTGCCAGAGCAAAAACAGTTCCCGTGCGACTGCGAGCGAGACAGCATGAGGGACGAAAATGTTCTGGCAAATGGATTTGCTTTTTATGGATTCTATCGAAAATAATTTCCCTAAAGTTTCATAATTGATACTTTGAGTAAATTGAATTTTATTCCTATCCTCTTTGAAATTTTAGGGTAGTTCGCCCCGGCCATTGGGGGTTGCCAGAAGTGACTTTTATCGTCGAACATGTATTGAAGACTAAGTCAGTAACTTTTCATGATTTTTGAAATGACAACTGAAAATACGTCACTGGCTCTTCCTTTAGCAACCACTGTATAGCGTGATTCCATCCAATCGGCTCTCAGCCTCAACGGATATAATGACGTCACAACCAATCACAAGTCGTTTTTTTATACAAAAATTTATTTATAATTAATGAAAAAATGAAATTGTTAATAAAAGAAAAATTATCAAAACATACTTCAAATGAATTATTCTTTCATTTATATATGAATTTGTAGCGAGAAAAAATTAATGCAATTTCTCTATACTATATATATATATATATATATATATATTTCAAACCATTTTTTCAAATGATGACACTATTATGATGATAAGTTAATTGCATATATTGTAATAATTAGTACTTCTCTCTTTTTCTTTAATAGTAAAATCTATTATTGTTTTTTAATAAACGAAATGCAACTTTGTATATGCCTGAGTGTTCCTATTTTAGATAAAAATATTTTGAGAAATTTTATTGGTAACGAATAAATTTATATGAACGCCTCTAGCTGTGAGTATGATATACACTAACTTGTGTGTTTAATATTGATGTTAATTTTACGCTATTATTAGGTAAACGTATCGGAGTTGTTAAATATTTTTGTTTTTTTGGGATAACTCGTCCTCCTTATCAGACGTATAGCTCTTTCAAGTTAATTCTCGATCACTTATTCGGAGGAGTTATTACACGGTTTAATTTTATTCAATTATGGATACTAATTTTTATCGAAATCTTCTCGATCACTTATTCAGAGGAGTTTTTACACGCACCATAAAACTACTCATTTGACTGGAACCTAAAATAGTAGATGGTGTTTTAAGTATGTCATTAGTTAAAAATAACACATTGTTGAGATGCGATGTACTTTCCGAAACTTTAGTGTCATAAAATCGTTGTATCTTTTAAGAGAATAAAAATTCACGCATTGTCTGAGTTATCAAATAAAAGTAAAAGAGCGAATTGAAATGAAACTCGACACAAAAAATAAGAGCTCTAAATAGAATATGAATGTTGACAATAAAGTCGGATACCAAACTTACATTCATTAACACTAGTGGTAAATATTTTATACTTCCTTATCTTCAAAAATTCCGCCCCTCGTTTTTACAAACTTGCTACCTTTATAATAGAAGTATTACATTAAAAAATTAAAAAAACAATTTTTGGCTAAAAAATCTGCACAATTTAGACTGATAATTGTGCAACTCTTTCGGGCTTACATAAAACAGTTTTTAATGATGCCAACTACATCTTTGACAGAGGCTAACTTACATCCTCACATCCTAAGGCATCACAATGGACCTTATGGTCGAAGTGTAGCCCGTCCAGGGCAGCCTTTACAATCTACCTCTACCCACTAATAAGAGGTTGACATAAATTTAATCGTAACCAGAATGCATCAGTTTTTAAATCCTAAATATGAGCTGAACGTTTATATATGTATTACTGAGACACCATTGAATAACTGTACGAATTTATTACTTATATTTTCTAATAAATTTATTATTGTAATTGTTATTTATTACGATCACAGTCAAAGCTCATTGATATATGTTCACCACAAACATATTTAGCGAGCACTGTATTGTATAACACTACCTAAAGTAGATGAACAAATGGGTGATAAAATAATAATATAATTATAGGTATATTTCCACGTTTTTGTCACTTTCGTTTACGATAATGCATGGTTTGTGATAATGGTAGCGGTGGATAATTACCACTTTGTAAGGGTGAACGATGCAATGCCGACGTTGACGGCATTGATGACGACGACGACGATGATGGCAAAGATGTATCACCACCACCACCCCACCATTGTATAGCATGTGGTAGAGGTAATGGCATTGATGAATATAGCGAATTCATCATTCTTTGTTGTGGCACAATTTGTGGTCGATACGAAACGTACATAGTAGAATGATGAGTATTATTATGATGATTATGATGAAACGTCCCAGCACCCATCGTGGGTTGAACACTTGTATTATGTGGTAATTGTTGTGTTGTAGGATATTGTGTTTGTTGTTGATGATGGTGGTGTTGTGGGGGCAGCCCATTTGATGGCCCCCACATTCGTTGCTAGCAACGTTGTGTATTCCAATGATTCATGTATTCGTTGTATGTAACAGACACTTTTTCACTTTGATAACGGGTTAATTTTATACTTCGCCGCATATCATTTGAAATTGCTGCTTTATAACCGCCTTTACGTAACAGTGAATCAATTGTTTGAATTTGATCCCATCCTAAAAAATTTTTTTTATTTAAAGTAAAACAATTTAATTTTTCCCAATAGTGCATTTGAGTTTTAAACTTATAAGAATACTTCGTATGGCAAGTTGGGCAATAACGTGAAGTCTACTAAAGGTAGCACACTTTGAAAAGTAGTTTCAGCAAATTTCGATGAAGCATGAATATGCAGTTTCAAATCATTCTGAATAAAAGTTCTCATGAGCATAGCCCAAAAAATTAATTATTAAAATTTGAAAAATACAGGTAAGAAATAATACAAAAAGGATACGAATGTTATTGCTTGGTTGGTCATTTTTTTCTGGCTCTAAGAGTTAATCCCAATGGATACTTTTTTACGCGGTTGCTGTTATAACAACAAGAAAGTTATCGAACACTCCACGAATATTAACAAAAACTCGAATGCACTTCTATATTTATGAAAATTAAAATATGTATATTGTATATAAAATATAATCGCGTTATCAAAACTTTTTTAGGGAAATGAAATAATTAAACAACTATTTATTCTTTTCATTATAATAATTTCTATCTATTGATTAATTTTTTTAAAAGCCGGTAATTTAAAATATATTTCAAAATGCAAAACGAAAATCATTCGATATATTAACTTTGAGTTTTGACAGTAATTATTAGAACTTTGAATGATCAAATTAATGCATAAAAAAAGATATTTTAATATTTACAATTTTTTTTTTAAGTAACTTACAATTTGCAAATTAAATTTTGTTTCTTAAAATTAATTTTAAATATTTGGTTTATACAATCAATGCATACAGCTTTCTTGACAGTAAAATATATCTGCCTGCTTAAAGGATGGTTTCAGTAAAATTTTTAGAAAGTATAAAATATAAAAATACCAAACCGAATTAAATGAATTTTTGTGATATTCAGATTATTGAAGATAATCAAACGATGATAGTATCTTTGAAAAGAGATGATATTTGAAATCCTTTAAAAACAACTACAAAATAGAGTAATATATTTTGAAAATTTTTGATTGCTTCAATTATTCAACGTCTGTGTTCGAATACCTGATAAATTATATCAGCAGAAATTTTAGCAGTTGTAAAAAAAATTAGTCACGTAGGAACTACATAGACTAGCGAATTTTTTCGGTGAAAGGAATCATAAAGAAAATCACACCATGGTGACATTAAAAATTGCAAATATTTCTGTAAATATTGGAGTTCAGAAAATATGGCAGCGATGAATTGCAGTAAAATTCATTTATCCCAAGTTTACTTAATTTCCTATTTAACTAATATTTAGAGAGATATTCCAAGTTTTGTGTTTCTCCCTTCCTTTAAGCCACCCTTTCCCCTTGTCTGATTTTGCCCATTAACGAACTTGGTCTTTCAAATACCAAAAGCACGTCACATATCACATTTCAGTACAGACGCATATACCGATATATCAGTACAGACACATATACCGTTTAAAAATAGTACAATCAACTAAATTCTAAAAATTTTTACAAGTTAAAACGACCCTTTAACCATGTTTTCATACTCCGTATGAAGATTAAAAGAGTCACTGTTTATGATAGTGATGAATAAATGTGCATGATATGCTACTAGAATTTTTTGATGAAATCACGAATCTTTTATGCAAGATGCTTCACTGAAAATGAAATGCATCTTTTTCAATATTTAAACAAGTGAAAATAACAATTAACTGAGTAAATTGCTTAAATACCTTGTGTATGCTGAGTTCATTATCGGTGCATGAACTGTTTATTTTACTTCTAGGCATACACAGATCTATAAAAAATATGATTTGTAGTGTTTATACAAATGTGATATACCCTCCGCATGCTTTTGTAAATTACAGATGTTTGAGTTGAAATCATGGTAACAACATTCAGATTATGAAAAAAAGTTTCAAACAAAAGTAGTTTGTTTTTAAAACGGAGCATTTTTTGTGATTTAACTTTTCTTGTATGTCATACGGTTCGAAGTTGAAGTCACATTTAGCTTTAGCATACACACACAAAATTTCAGCTTGTTATCTCCTTTCGTTTTTGAGTTATTGTGTTGACGGATAGATATGCGGAAATGGACTAATTAGAACAGTCTATAAACATCTGTAACCAAATTTTTTCCCCCGAAGTCTCGAAAACAAAAATTGTATCGATTTCGTAGAGGCGCCAAACGAAGTGTATTAACGTCAATATGATCTGAAAGAAATTTCATCTAATTCAGCCAAGGAGAAAGTGGGGCTTAGAGGTAGGGGGAAACACAAAGTTAGAAATAATTCTCTTAATACTAGTTAAATCTTAAATCATTAGGCAAATTTATCATTAGTAGTAAATAAAATTTAACTACTGGCCATTTTTTCTGTAAATCTAATATTTACAGAAATATTACCGTTTTTTTTTTAATTAATAAAAATAATTTTTTTTTGTCGCCATGTATACTAATAAATATTGTTATTATTAATTATCTTATAATTATAAGAGTTTTTTATACAACTAGTTTTTTTTAAGTTTTAATGAAAATCGCTTTTCTTAAGATACTTACAGCTATTGTCGGTGTTTCAGTTAAACAATTTGGAAAACAACTAGTGGCAATGTCCCACCGTTAAAAATTTTCGAAAAGTATTCAAGCAAAAAAAAAAAACAACAAATATTGGGAAGTTGATAGTCTCAACTTCCTCATGATTCGCATGAGATAAATCAACCGTACGTTTTGTTTATCTTTGCTGTTGATAGGATATTTCTTATATCGTAATATATAATACTGCTGTACTGTAAGTTCGTGTATGCAAAAGCTGATTATATAGCTAGCAAAATCGTATATCTGATATACAAACTGTGTTGGAATGCTTTTCCAATACAGAATCAATGTTAAATATTATTTATTACTGGCAGGCCGTCTGGTTACTGGGCGGAGTCAGTCAGTACATGTAGTCATCTCATATGCGCGTATGGTAGTTTGTTTGTCATTTAAGAGTGGGTACTGACTCATTTAAGAGTGAGTGTGGTCTCATTACATGTGTACTGACTGTACAGTAATAAACAATATTTAACATTGATTCTCTTTTGGAAAAGCATTCCAACACAGTCTGTATATTATAAAAGCGAAAGTTTGTGCGCATGAATGGATGGATGTTTGTGACTCTTTCACGTAAAAACTAATGAATGGATTTTAATGAAACTACAATAATTATAGCTTATACATCAGAATAACACGTAGGCTATAATTTAACCCCCTAAAAGGGGGTGTAAAGATAATATGGATAAATTGTCTTCATGAAGCTGAAATTTGGCAGGTAGTTTATAGATAGTAAACGTTAGCTAAGAAAGAATTTTTGAAAATTCACATTTTAAGGGGGAGAAATACGGGTCAATTAAGTTGGTGAATTTCGTATCAAACTTATTATGTCGTCCTACTTGCTTCAAACTTTGCAATTCCTATATATATATATATATATAGCCGGGCCGGGTCGAGCGAAGCTGGCGTGTATCAGCTAGTTAAATATAAATTTAAAATTTTCGTTCTTTGAAATTGTAATATGTTCGAAGCTAATATAACTACAATAATGGGTTTTCTAAAACAATTTCTTGTGAAGCATTCTACAATTATACTTTGAAATTCGAAATTATCTCTTTTCAAACAAAAGTTGATTGTCGAGGCAAAACTTAGTTCTAAATCTTTTACTTCATGAATTATATGCATCTAAGTATAAAAACACCATACTAATAAAATTACTACTTTGTAACGGTTGAAAATATTGATAGCAAAAAAAATTTTTGGTATAGGTTTTCATTTACCTAATTAGTCCATTTCCGCATGCCCGTCTGTGTATACGATATCTAAAAATCGAAAGGAGATAATGACCTGAAATTTTATACGTGTGTTCTACAGATAAAATTTCGTTATTGGGCAAAATCGGACGGTGTTTAGGCAAAATAGGTAGAAATATCTATAATATATATTCCTTTTTAAAAAATAAACAACTTCTGTTTGAAACTTTTTTTCATCAACTCAATATATACCGGGTATTTAAGCAATTAACTCGGTTAGTTGTTATTTTCACTTGTTTTTGTCATAATGTTATTTGTATTGTTTTTGTTTAAAAGCTATAAACAAAAATTTATATAATCGTTTCTAAAATCAGAAAAGTGCTCTTGCCGGTGCGTATGTTCACATTTCTACTCGAATACAAATATTTTCTGTTCTAATTGTTCCGATCGACATATAATTTAATCAAAATTTCAGTCAGCCAAATTGTTTAAATGGGATGGGTCAACTGAAAAAATAATTTTTTCTGTGAAGACTATCTTTCTAATAATCCAATTTTGTCTATAAATTTAGTTCAAGGTGATATTGGCCCTACATAAAATTGATTGCGGGAAACAATTTTCGTTTTTGCAAAAAGACGTATCTTTCGTTTGAATAATCATGCCGTGAAATCTGTTGTCACTTGATGAATATAGTTTTCCTATTAGATGCCTAGGAAGTTAAAAAACTAAGCTAAGATAGTATGGTAAAATTTGGATAACAAAACGTTGCCAAATTTCGTGTATTTTATAGGTTATTTTAATAAACCAACTCTGTATTTCAATATATTAGTGCTTTTGGTAAGACTAACTGACGGTAAGGTTATCCAATGAATATTATTTAATCATATTATCAGAAGACAAATAACTTTAGATACTAATAAAATACCGAATGAAATTGGCCGAATGAAGTTTTATCAAGATTAGTAAATATTTCTATTTACCGATAATTACCTAACATCGTAATTTCTGTTTGGTATTAAATCAATAGACGTTAACATAACAAGCTATCTGCTGTTAATATATTTTAATTATTTCTATTAGATTAATTAATTTAGAGGTCATAATAGAGAATATTATGAAAATTTCATGAACTGATAAGATTTTCTGAAAATTTTACTGATAAATTGAACTACATCAATAAAATTATGTCTCATGTTTGATGATTATTTTTACCATTGTATATGTAATATACGACTCGAATCCAATATTTTTACTCCATATGAAGAGCTTTATGATGTTACTTTTAACTGCACAATTTTGAAATTAAAATTTCTCACAACCATCCATTTATTTATATGATTTTCAAAACAAATGAAATGATTTTCATGAGCAGTATATTTCATGAACCAATGTGCGATGTTTTTCAAAATTTGAATTAAAAAATTGAAAGAATGCTTTTTTTAAAATGATCTAAAAATTTATAAAGCTCCTTGTTAACAACAAATAGACAATTGAAACATTCATGAAAATAAATTATACTTACATTTTAATTCCTTATGAAGGTCGTAATGTTATTTTTTATTTTGAAAAATTAATTTCTTATTTCTTAATTACGATGCAAAAAATATTGTCACAGTTATATTATAAAAATTATTGCTTTGCGGAAATCACTTTAAATCACTTATTTAATTTTTGTATTATAACTTAATAAACAATTTAAAACGCGTAATAATTTAATTCAAATTAAGGTTATTTCAAAAAATTTTCTTGGTTTTTATGTATGATCTAATTTTGATAAAATGTAAATTAATAAGGAAAAATGTAATATTTAATGAAATGGAGAGGAGTAACAATAACAATATATGGTAAAATATTTTTCTTTTGTCTTTTTTTTGGATTTGAAAGAAAGCATTGTTTTTTCTTGGAATTTCGAGTTTTGGAGGGAGTGAAAAATATAATTTTTAAATGGAATTTTTTATTGAATTATGAAAAGTAAAAAATGACGTGCAGAAAAAAAAATCATATTTATGATATAACAAAAATAGTGAGATAATATATCAGCACAAAATTATTATATTTCGTTACCAGTATGAATTTTGCTATGCTCTATCTGAATGTGTGTAAATTAAAATATTGGCTCAGATCCTAAGGATTAGACCTTTGATTTCAAATTATTAATTACAATTATAGTGTGAAACTGGTGTACCAACACAGAGTACTTTATTTGATTAAATTAAAGGCAGTACATCCGTTTTCTCAAGTTATTTTTCTCATAAAAATCACTCCTTTAAATGATCATTTATACCAAATTTGAACAGACAGACATCGCTGTTGAATTGTGTTTTATATTTATCGATCCCAAAACAAAATAAAAAGGGAACATGTTATATGCAAACAAAAGTAATATAAAATATAATACTAAATATAATATAAAATATAATACTAAATATAAAATACCCGAATAGATTATGCCGGAGAGTAATTTTGTAATTCAATATACTTGCAAAATTTGATGGCAGGGTAGCAGGAGTGGAGAAAAAAACCACCATTGTTACTTAAAAAAGTAAGTATCCTATTTCACTAGATAAATAATAGAATAATCCAGCAAAAAATGAAAACCTCTAAAAACCTAGTTATTGAAGTAACTTTGTTTTGAATTTTATGGTTAAGTTTTATTATTTTATTAACTAATTAAGCCTCAACTAGAACTCAACAAAAATTCATTTACTACCCTAAAACCCATTTATTGTCATTAACCCGTAAAATTCATCCAATGCTAACACAAGTGTCAACGATAAAAATAGAAAACGCACGAAAAATAATAAGCTATAAAAATTGTTTCGTGCCTTATTAACCCGACCTCAAAAAGGAGGATGGTTAGGATGGTTCTCAATTCGTCTGTATTTTTTTTTGTCTAATTCAACTCAAAAATTGTAAAATAAATTTCTCCTTAGAATATTTCAAGATATTTCATCAGAAAGTTCAATAAAATAAATAAATAAATTTTGAAATGTTACAAATCTTATGTTAAGAAAAGTTGCCATGGAAATGGATGCATAACAATAAATATGTAGAGTACGGTAGTGCGACAGTCCGAGTTTAAGTAATTTGGGATCAAAAATACCCTAGATTTTACCAAGTTATCTTGAGCAACATGGAGTAAGGAGTTAAATTTTAAAATGTATAGGGTTGCCATCTCTCCAGATTTCGTCGGGAGACTCCCGAAATCGTAGTTTCTCCGACTCCAAAGGTAAATCTCCCGACTTCCCGAGTTGTGAAGTTCGGATGTCAGAAATCTCCCGAGTTGTGAAGTTCGGATGTCTGAAATCTCCCGACATCCGAATTACATATACATACAAAGTTTCATTTCGACACGACAATTTGAAGTAGGTTAAAATTGACTTCAAAGATTTCGTTACATAGATATATACATACCAAGTTAATAAAAGTGTGTTAAAAATAACTGTTTAATACGCCAGGAAACGAGCCCCGAACCTCAGTATATCGCGCCCAGTGCGCTAACCGTTAACCCCGCTTGATTAGCTTGTCAATTACTAACTTATTATTCTTATATATTCTTAAACTTCACAATACTATACCATTTTTTTTATTGATATTAATTAATTAAATCAATGACATGTTAGTCTATATTATATGCTTGTTCTTTCATACTTGTGTCTTCGTAGTTCATAATCGTACTCCAGATTGATATTGGTATAGTATTGTGACGCTAACGTATGTTACGTATACAAGAAAATATTATGTTGAAATAATAATGTTAATAAAAGTAAGTACTGGTCATTTAGATTTAATATGTCTAGATAATATTTGATCACCCAAGTAGCGGTATATTTAGTGTAAACGGTCAAAATTGGCCCCCCTAGCTACCTACCTTGCCTACCCGGTAAATACTCCATTGCCCAGTTTACTAAATAATATATGGACCTCCCGATCTCCAGACAAGATCTACATAATATACGTTGATCTCCCGACTTTTCATAATTTTGAGATGGCAACCCTAAATGTAAACTTGAGAAAGAAACTTTTTGACATACATCCAGTACATTTGTATTAAAAATACAAAGATCCACGTATAAATAGACACTTAGTTTAAGAAATTGTAATTTGAAATAAAAAATTATTTTGTCGTCATGAAATACACTTTCTTTTTTTAAACAAAAATTACTAATAAATTAAAATATTTTGATTAAACATGAAATACTGATTTAAAAAAAATATTTTACCATAAAATAAATAATAACAAATTAATATAACCTTGTTCAGGTGCAACTTCAGGCAAGTATGTAGCAGTCCTTTTGTTCCCTTTTTCGTTGTAGAATTCAATACGAATTCCATGTGTACCCACTTCCCAATCTAAATAATCCGAAGCATCTTCAAAATGTCTTAAAATAGACACAGATACACTTAGTTTTGAAAATTCATCCCTTGTAATGGGACTAAAACGAGAGTCTTTAAAGGCACTAGTGATTGCATATTCACGTAGACCCGACTGCAAATTCATAGCGTTAAATGTACCAATACAACCTCGTAAACGTCGACCTTTACCAATTTCCCATGTTACAAACAATGGACTGTAAAAAAGAAATTAACATATGATCTATAAATAAACTTAACTAACAAAGTAATAAAGAAATTGATTGATCATAAAAAAATTAACCTCAATTAGTTAATGATGAATGTGATTAATTATTAAACTGATTGATAAAATCAAGTTTTCATTTTTAATAATATATTTTTTTTTAAATAGAGAACAAAGAATAATTAAACACTTACTAGGCATCATTGCAAAAACCAGGAGTTTTTGGTGGGTCAAGGCTATGTAGTTGACAATATAGGACATCAAAACAGAAAAAACCCATTTCTGGTAAAGCAACCATCCCATTTTTGTGACCATTTACCATTGTAGATATACCATTATGCGCTGATGGAACACTTGTAGAATTATTTAATTTTTGCTTTTTAGTTCCACAACAACTTGCAGCCATTATTATTCTCTCTCACTTTCCTCGTATCAGTTGAATTCACTCTTTTGACTATATCGTGATATCGTGGTATTCACCTAGCAACGATGACGTATTATGACGATATTCATTTCACTGCGCTGAAATGGTGCGGGTTATATTCTAATGTCAAAATCAGCTGACTTAACATTGGTTTTGTATATTAAAATATCATTCAATATTTTATTCAAGCAATACACTGAAAACGAGGTCAAACCTATTATTCTGTGTAGTAGTGTTGTATATATAGCCACTTTCCTCTCCTCGTCTACTTATTTATTTCCTCATCGAATAAAACCAAGCATCTGAATAAAGATAGCACCATTCACCATTTAAAATTACAATTTTAAAACTTTGAGTAAGTAGTCTCAAGAATAAGTTTGGAGGTTAGAGATAGTTAATAAGTAAAAGTTTTGTATAGAGGTTCCCAAACTTTTTTGTTCAGGCGATCCAGTGCTGATTTTTTCTGTTTTCCGTAAACCCTCTGCCTTAGTGCCTTCCTAATATTTATTTTTTACAAATTCATCAATTTCAAACATGTTTATTCAGCTAACACAGAGCTACTACTTTGTTAAGTTTTACTGTAGAGTGAAAAATTTTAAAATAAACAAGTGAAAGTAACAACTAAATGAGTTAATTGCTTAAATATCCGGTATATACTGAGTTCATTATAAATACGTGAACTGTTTATTTACTCGAATCAATGAAGAAGAAAAATCTTTGGATTTTAAATGCTTGTTTTTTGTATTATTTGAAATCAGAATCAATTCTTGAGAGTTGAGGATTAAGAAGTTTCAACGATTTTTTCGTTTCATTAACTCGACGAAGTTCAACTTAGTTTTTCTTAAATTTCTGAATTTTCTTCAAAAAATTTATATTTTCAAAATAACTCAAAAAGAGAAGCAGTACGCAAAACCAGTAGAGGACAAAAATGTTGTTTATTATTTAAAAAGCAGAATGATTTTTTTTTATCTCTCAAGGATGAAATTTAGATACGTTATTACAATTTAACACTGTTGTGGACCATCATTATAGAGCACTTTGTAAAAAAAATTATCAAAATTTGCTTTTGAGAATTAAGAAATAAAAACCTTCATTGCCTCTACTAATTTTACTTATTTCCCACGCACAAATGTATAAAAATACAAAGTAATGTAGAAAGTTGACATCATATTCTATGATTTTTTTAATAATACGCCAGTCAGTAGAGGATTGTACGTTGCAAATGATGTGGGCCCAGTTTTTTTAAGGATAAGCCTAGTTAGTTAACTCGCGTGGTGTAAGTTAAGTTCCCCCACTTCGAGTCCCTTGCCCTGATGACATACTGTACACGTGTCAATAACGTTGCAATCTTCACAATTTTAGAGACAATTACACAAAAATCACTCTTTGTTAATAATTTGATATCACTGCATAAAATATTTAACACTTTGAATTGAAATATTTGGGCTTATGATAAATAATATATATGATAATATATAATAAATTATTATTCAGATCTTATAATAATATATATGACAATAATAAAATATAAATAATATATTTATATAATATATATTATTATTCTTCTGATCAACGTTACTATTTTCGGGATCTAGGTGGGGGAACTTAACTTAAACCTAGCGAGTTAACTAACTAGGTTTATCCTTAAAAAAACTGGGCCGTGGTAGTACTTTTTATGGGTTATTAGGTTGACCGAATTATAAGGTCGTGACACTCATTTGACGCAGAATTTAATGTTATTTAATTGGTCATACCTTTTACGCTAGGATGTACCATTTAGAAGTTATAGGCGAAAAACTAAAAAAAGTCCAAAAACTTCGAAGTTTTTTGGATACCAAAAGTTGTTCCGAGGTCACCGGTGTTAGCATTTATGTTTTTTACATGTTTGTAACCATATATACAAGTTAAAAATTATGCACTACCTTCTGCAACATAATCCCCTGTTTTGATCCACAATTGACTGGCGTATCAAGAGTAATTACTGATATTTGACCTGAAATTGTGGCAAAACTATACAGGTAATGAAAAAAAATTTGCTTATTTAAAAAAAAATAAAACTTTTGTCTTTAAATTTTATTTAACTTACCGTTTCAAAGATTGATATTTGGGGCACGGTCCGATTTTGCCCATTCACGAACTTGATTTTGACGGTTTTGTTTCCCGTCGACATTAGCGTAACCCAATATGCACCAGGAAGTCGTTGTTACAACTTGAGTCCTTACTATTTTTGTTGAAAAGTTAAAAATAACCGCAAAAAGCTATCCAGGATTCAAAGACTGGTCTGTTTGTGCATTACTGGATCCATGAGCAGTACACCCACAGCTGCTATGGAAGTCATAATAGGGCTGATTCCGCTAAGTATTGTAATAATAGCTAAAGCGAGATTCCAGCGCCTATACACTGTCTTGTAATAATAACTGGATTTAAAAAAATCAGGTTGGACATGCAAGAATCGTGGGAACATCAATCATCTCAAACCCCGTTTTAGAAATGGGCACAGATATGCTTCCCAAAATATACTCCTTCTCAAAATCTTTCACTGTATTAGAGACATGTGGACGGAAGGAGAACCACCCTATCTCAAGAAAGGAATCGTCTGGTATACAGACGGATCCAAAACTGAAGAAGGGATCGGGGCTGGAAATTACGGTGAAAGACCCAAAGCAAACATAATTGTGTGGCGAGGAGGAAGAAACATCCAGCCACATAATCTTTGACTGCGAAACTCTAAGTTACAGCAGATACAGGATATCGGTGCATGTCACCCCGAATATATGAACCTTAAGGAAGACCTGATAAGCAAGCTCCTGGCTATTGCCAACATATAGGAGAAGCGAATCTCGTCGGACTGAAGTAGAAGGGGGAGCTCAATGGACCAAAAGGTCGAAGTGCATTACTTTTTAAACCCCAAGATGTACCTGTCTATCTATCTAAAATTAAAAATGACGGCTAACGCAACGACGGTATTTGGCCGCCATTTCGAATACCAGTGACCCCTTTAAAGGTTAGAGCAATAAAATTCCTGTCGGTAATTTTTGAAATTTGAAATTACTAATCCGACTGGGATGCACGCCGTCATGCAAAACTCTGGTACTAGCATGAACAAGCGTTGTTACTGCGCGTATGCACGCAATGCAAGTACTGTACCTACAAAACGAATACCTAAGTATACACGATTTTATGAAATGTACTTAATTAATGTTAAGTAGGTAATTTTTATGTTTGATGTACCTAAATGGATCCACTCTCGTAAACCTCTATTTACCTCTATCTCATGGACGCCTTATAGGTCAGAATCGATCCCTAGATATCGATATAGACAACTTTGAGGACCGTTGGTATAGAGCAAGAATGGCAAACCTTTAATGATCTACGTGCCATTTTTTTCTAAAAAGATTTTAATCAGGCCAAGACGTGCCGTCAAAGAATCTTGATTAGTGATAATGGGGAGAATATAATACTAAATGCTATCAACTGAAATTTTATGTTACACTAATCTTACACTAATCTTGCACTTTTTTTGTTTTTTACCAAACTAGCCATGTTGAACAATACTTACTAAATATAAATATAACTCAAACAAACTTAGGTAAGTGTCCATCTGAGACAAAACAGTCTCGAGAGTAGTCACGAGACTCGACTCACAAATGGATAGGGGGCTGCGAGCAGTATCGGAAATAAGTCCGAACAGATCTCCGAGAGAGCACCGATCACAAGTGGACATGTATATTTATGCTCTCGAGTCTCCAGTCTTCCGTCCGTGTTGAAAGAGCTACAAATGTACTTTAAGCCATTTCAATTGATACACCATTTCAATTGAAAGCTGCCAACGTATTTTGCATCAGGCACGTGGCGATAAAAGTTTATTGTTATTCAATATACTTACCTTGAAACTTGGCTTAAATTTTTCTCGAATAACTTTTGTTGCGCCAAATGACGTCATTTGAAACCAATTATTTTATTGCTCGATATGAGTCTAAAAATGTTTAGAATCTGGCCCATTTCCCGAAACCAATGAATGTAGTGGCTCTTCTGGCGGTACCAATCACGCCAATTTTACTTGACCGCTCGCGCAACACAATCCAGGGGAAACATTTTTAAACTTTAATGCCTTACAGTATTGACACACAACATTCATTGGTCCAATAGTAACAATTTGCTGTGAACGGTAATCGATTTCCATATTATAATTAAATGCAGCTATGTTGTTGATTTCGATTCCATCGATCCCGTTCAACTTCATTCCGCGTTTCGCGGTGTATCTTTCACTTCTAGCTTTTCGAGTTCTGCGACTTAAAATTGTACGTCTAATTGCTGGCATTTTAAAAAACAAAAATTCATTTGAAAAAAAAAAAATTCGTTACGCAGGAGCTGCGCCAACTTAGCAAATTTCCTTAGAATACATAAATCACTCTCTAGCGGTCATAATTTTAGTGCGATCAAAATGAAATATAATATCTGATATGACTTTAGTATTTGCAACAATAGCTGCATTTCCTTTGGAGGAAATTCGCTAAAAATTAAATTTATTAATAGCCAAAATAAATCGATGAATGACGATTATAGTTTATAGTTACTATGGAAACGACAATCAAAATTTTTTACAATAAAATATATTTCATATATTTGTGTCAAACAAAAAACATTTAATATATCTCTTAATTAAATTTAAATTTTAAATTAAATTTTTCGGAGCATATTAACACATTCATTCTCTACAGTTTTGGAGCGTAAAAGTTAACCTGTATACCTTGTAGGCTATTGTATACTTAAAATATGTATACATATTTTAATGAGTGTACGTACAATACATGTACGTACACTCCCGTTCAAAAAAAAAGAACAGACCTGAACCGAATCAATCTCTCACAATTTTGATAATTTTTGTAGTAAGTGTTTTTTACAGATACAACATATTATTTAATTTTTATGTGTAAGAGGAGGATATAACACTTTACATGTATTTACATTACATATATTTTTTAAATGCTTACTCTGTCACTGACACGTATATATAAAATTTATGTTCTGAAAAAAAATAAATATAGTTCATAATTCCATTTCTTTTTACACACTGAAAAAATATCAATAATAAACTGGACAACTTCGAAGTCTCGTTTTATATATATAAATAACATTCTTTCATTTGTTGAGATTTGTACAGAATGCTCATTTTAAATAAAGCACCAGAATATTTCTTCAAGAAAACTTTGATTTCAATTTTGGTAAACATGTACGTACACTCCCGTTCAAAAAAAAAGAACAGACCTGAACCGAATCAATCTCTCACAATTTTGATAATTTTTGTAGTAAGTGTTTTTTACAGATACAACATATTATTTAATTTTTATGTGTAAGAGGAAGATATAACACTTTACATGTATTTACATTACATATATTTTTTAAATGCTTACTCTGTCACTGACACGTATATATAAAATTTATGTTCTGAAAAAAAATAAATATAGTTCATAATTCCATTTCTTTTTACACACTGAAAAAATATCAATAATAAACTGGACAACTTCGAAGTCTCGTTTTATATGTATAAATAACATTCTTTCATTTGTTGAGATTTGTACAGAATGCTCATTTTAAATAAGGCACCAGAATATTTCTTCAAGGAAATTTTGATTTCAATTTTGGTAAATATGATCTGAATGAACTTTCAACTTAACACCTAGACTTTCAAGGTTATTTGAAGGTCAACTTTTCAAAGGGGAGCCCTTTTTTGACAAAATCGGATTGCTGACGAAAACAGAACATAAAAACTGAGTAATTAAGTCTATATTGGCTAAGATTGCATTTTTTGAGTCTTTGTAAAAAAATTACAAAGTCTTTGGAAAAAATTTATCAAGAATGAAAAGAATATAAAATAAGATCACCATAAGATATGAACAAAACTACTTTTATTCGGATAATTTCTAAAATCTATTCGTCAAAAAGTTTAAAAATATATGTTTCGTGTCCTTAAGAGTAGTTCTTTAAACCAATACCCTATGCGTAACCCTGTTAAAATATGAAAACAAACAAATTTTAGAATCTTTAAATTTTGACGAAATTACCGTCATTACAATACCCGATATACGAATTCAGTATAAACATCAGTTGACTGACTCATAAAAACCTGTTAATATTTATAAACAGACTTTTTAAACAATATTATAGCATAGGATACTGCCGTATCATAATATCTTATCGGATAATATCCTATCAAAATCTATTCTGATACGGTTTTTGTTATTGAATTTTTTTTCTTCATTGTACTGATTGTAAAAATGCAATTTTTGTACAGTGATATTTGATCCCTTTTTTTAAAAGCGAAATTGTTTAAATACTCTCAAAAATGGTTGTTTTCGAACGGAAAAATTTCTCTTCATATTCTTTACAATAGAAATATTTGGGATTATAGGTTTATCTTTATAATGTTGAATCTGAAAACCCTTCGTTTTAAAAATGCATTTTGCTGGATGTTAATTGAGTAGAAAATGGTCAAATTCACTTTTTTATACTTAAAAACTTATACATTCTAAAATATTTATTTTATTTTAAAAAGTCACAAAATCTTTTATGTTTGAATGTAGCCAAACAATACGAAAAAATAATAATAACAAATTTACAAATTATTTAAAAAAATTTTCTGTAAAAATTGGGCCAAAGTTCTGCATGGCAAAATGCATAAGAACAATCAGTGCAGCATATAGAAAGGATTGAAAAAAATTGCGACAGAACAGTTTTGATACTCATCTGCCAATTATACCATATGTGCTAAATAATATTGTTTTTATATTAAAAATTAAAGAAGGTAATATATACACTGATATCAATACAATAAACAAAGAACACTAATATTGGGATCAAATATATTTGGTGAATATAATAATAAAATTACACATACATTATACAGAGAGTTACAAAAGTGAGGAGTTTTATTAAATGTAAAAAATTAACATTTCAGGTCTGTTCATTATTTTTGAACCGGAGTGCATATATATAATATATATATATATATATATATTAGCGGTCCCGACGGACGTTGTCCTGTACACACGTCTTAAATTTTAAAATTTTAAACTTTTTTTTGAAAATTTATTTTTATTTTGGACTGAATTGTGAATCTAAACCATTCTCGAATCCACTGGAACACACACAAAAAATTTCATCAAAATCGGTCCATCCGTTTAGGAGGAGTTGAGTCACATACACATGGACAGAATAATTATATATATTAAGATATACCAAACTTTTCTGAATGAAATTTTTCCAATTTTCTACTTTTTGCACTCAATTTAACTAGATGAAAATCTTACTTCACAATTCTTAGCGTTGGTTGTTATGTTCGCTTGCCAATTTAAGTTCCTTGTCAGGATCTGGGCTTTGTGTGAACGAACTTACCTGTAAGTGATGCTCGATTGTAATTATATGAGAGTCTAGTTCGAGATGATTACATTGTATTACCGCCACTTCCACAGTATTAGCCACAAAGTTCAGATAAATTTGAAAAATCCCGCGGCTTACGCCCGCGCTCTTCGATTACTGCTTCGATTAATAAATAAGACTTACCCTACAGTTTTATATTATAATATAAGGATGGGTTGAATTTGGATTGATAGGAAGAGATGTAATCATTTCGAACGAGACTCTCATATAATTACAATCGAACATAACTTACAGGAAAGTTCGTTTGATTTTTAATTATATCTCGAGTCTCGTTATTCGAGATTATATTATAGATATTTAGAGTTAATCAAAATCTACGTCACAAGTGATTTCTTTGCTTATTCGCCTAATATAATATATCTTTAATTTTTAGTTTTAATTTTTGTCGGCTCCAAAAACTGCCGTTGCAAACGACCCTTTATCAATTTCAATGGGTCTCTTATAAAATCTAGCAAAAATCTGTGACCGCTTCGACCAATCTGCAGTGCTATTAATTATATTGATGGCAATTCCTTTTAGGCCCGCAGAAGACGTTGCAGCATGTCTAGTGTTGTGCGCCGTAAATTGTTTATCAATTGATTGATTAATTGGTTTAATATTGGGGTCTAAAACTGTTGCACTTTGAATTGTTTTTTTTTTTTTGTAAACTAGCGTCTATTTATTTCCATTGTTGGTATGGTTGCCTTTCGGTTATATTATACGAACGGAAACGACTAGCGTTTACTTACTTTGTCATTTAAGTAATATGTCTGAACATTGATAACGTTTTTTGACATCAAATGCTTGATATGAAAAATCATACACATCTAGGGACGGGGAACGAAACCACGACCTCTGGCATTCTAGACCAATGCTCTACCAACTGAGCTACCTTAGATGTTATGGTAGTGCTATGCATATGATCTTTCACTATCATTTTTGATGCCATTGCATTATTAATTTTGTTTATTTACAATTAACATATTTTCAAATTGTTTTTTTTTGTAAACTAGCGTCTATTTATTTCCATTGTTAGTATGGTTGCCTTTCGATTATATTATACGAACGGAAGCGACTAGCGTTTACTTATTTTGACATCAAATGCTTGATATGAAAAAATGTTATTGCACTTTGACCCTATGTCCATTGTGCTCCCCCTTCTGCTTCAGTCCGACGAGATTCGCTTCTCCCATATGTTGGCAACAGCCAGGAGCATGCTTATCAGGTCCTCCCGAAGGTTCATATATTCGGGGCGAGATGCAACGAAGAGAATGTGGTTGGATGTTTGTTCCTCCTCGCCACACAATCTGTACACAAAGGACCCGTTATGAAGTCCCATTGTGTGTAGATGCTTCTGCAGGGGATAATGTCCGATAATGAATCCGGTAGCCCTCCGCAGTCGCTTCTTGTTCAGCTTCAGTGCATCGAGAGATAGCCTCTTTGTGGCACTCTGAAGCAGTATCTTCCCGAGCTCTTGTCGCGGTACTTTTTCCCAGTGATCACGGTCTTTAGCATTTGATCACTCGTTGATCACCTGTTTACATGCAGTCCTTGGAATTCCTTAAATAGGCCCTGGGCATAAAATGGATTCCGACTCCCTTCTTTGCTAAGGCATCTGCTTTTTCATTTCCTTCAAAACCACTGTGATCCGACACCCAGATCAATTTAACATTGTTCCGCTTTGCCAGTTTCAGAAGTTCCTCCAGTCAAACCTTGACCACCCTTGAGGTGACCCCAGTTCCAGACAAGACTTTTAAAGCAGCCTGACTGTCCGAAAGAACACATAAGTTCTGGTCTATGCAGTCTCTATGCAGGTTATCACGGACGAACGCCAGCATGGCGCAAACCTTTGCTTGGTAGACCGTGGCATACTTCCCCAATGTGAAGCCTATGTCTGCATTAGGTCTCTTACCGTAGATTGCCGCCCCGTTCCTTTCTTCAGTCTTGGATCCGTCCGTACACCAGACGATTCCGTTCTTGAGGTAAGGTGGTTCTCCTTCCGACCACATGGCCCTATCAAATACTACAGTGAAAGGTTTTGAGAAGGAGTATGTCTTGGGAAGTATATCTGTGCCAATTTCAAGACAGGGTCTGAGATAATTGATGTTCCCACGATCCTTGCATGTCCAACCTGATTTTTATTAAGGACGTACCACCAGCACTGTGTTATGCAATCTACACAACAAGCCGGTTTGATGCACAAACACATAAACCCACATATACAACACATAGACAAATACACTGTTCGCATATACAAAATAATCTTGATTTGAAGAAAATAAATAAATTTAAACTTTTATATTTCGAAAACAAAACGGTAACACACAATTTTTTTAAATTTAATTTATATAATAAATATTTAATACAATTTATATAATAAATATTTTAATACAACAGATAATAGTTGGGCGTGCATGAAGTTTTACATTCTTCATCAATTTAACATTTTTCCGCTTTGCCAGTTTCAGAAGTTCCGCCAGTCAAACCTTGACCACCCTTGAGGTGACCCCAGTTCCAGACAAGACTTTTAAAGCAGCCTGACTGTCCGAAAGAACACATAAGTTCTGGTCTATGCAGTCTCTATGCAGGTTATCACGGGCGAACGCCAGCATGGTGCAAACCTTTGCTTGGAAGGCCGTGGCGTACTTCCCCAAGGTGAGGCCTATGTCTGCATTAGGTCTCTCACCGTAGATTCCCGCCCCGTTCCCTTCTTCAGTCTTGGATCCGTCCGTACACCAGACGATTTCTTTCTTGAGGTAGGGTGGTTCTCCTACCGACCACATGGCCCTATCACATACTACAGTGAAAGGTTTTGAGAAGGAGTTTGTCTTGGGAAGTATATCTGTGCCAATTTCAAAGACAAGGTCTGAGATAATTGATGTTCCCACGATCCTTGCATGTCCAACCTGATTTTTATTAAGGACGTACCACCAGCACTGTGTTATGCAATCTGCACAACAAGCCGGTTTGATGCACAAACACATATACAACACATAGACACAAAATAATGTTGATTTGAAGAAAATAAATAAATTTAAACTTTTATATTTTGAAAACAAAACGGTAAAATACGATTTTTTTAAATTTAATTTATATAATAAATATTTAGCTTTACTCTCCTAGTTTTTTTTTTAAATTCTGTCGATTATTTTTTCTAATACAACAGATAACAGTTGGGCGTGCATGAAGTTTTACATTCTTCGAATGAGAGATAGTGAGAGAGAATGATAACTTTGCTATTAATTATCTCGCGTTTTAAACGGTTAAAAATTCTGAAACTTCGGGATTTATTAGAAAACTTTATTTCTAAAAAATTAGCTGTGAAAAAAAGAGCAATATCTGTCGAAAAGTGGTAGTATGCTGGTACATCCTTAATCCAGTTATTATTGCAAGACAGTCTATAGGCGCCGGATCTCGCTCTAGCCACCATTACAATGTCCAGCGTAAGCAGCCCCAGTATGATTTCCATGGCAGCTGTAAGTGCATTGCTCATGGATCCATCGATGCACAAACAGGCCAGTCTTTGAATCCTGGACAGCCTTTAGCATGCTGTAATCTGGTCAACTTTTGGCCACCACACTAGAGCAGCGTAGGTTATAATGGGCTTAACTACCGTTGTGTAAAACCAGTGGATCATCTTGGATTTTAGACCCCAGACTTTTCCACAAGCTTTCTTGGAAAGCATGACAAAAGATTTTCTGTTATTTGTTATGTATTCCAGATGAGGATTCCACGTTAGTTTAGACTCCAACATTACTCCTAAGTACTTCCCTTGTGGTCTTTAGTCTTTCACCGAAGAGGATGGGTGGTTTTATGTTATCCACCTTCCTTTTCCGTGTGAATGGAATTACTGCGGTCTTACCAGGGTTTATTTTCAATCCCCGATTGATACACCATTCCTGTGCGATTTCTAGAGCGTTTTACATAAGCTCCAAGATTGTGCCTTCACAGGGTCCCTGGATTGCAATTACAGTGTCGTCCGCGTATCCCTGTGTGTAGTATTCTTTTTGGTTGAGGTTCGTCAGTAATCTGTTCACTGTCAGGCTCCTCAGGAGTGGGGATAAGACATCCTGCGGACATCCTTAGGTGGCTCTCACAGTGACAGACTCTCCAAGAAGGGAAGTTTGTATTCTTCTTCCTATCAGCAAAAGAGTTTATCCACCTGCAAAAGGTGTCTTCTACTCCGTGCCGACTTGCAGAACCATGGAATTGTAAGAGGCATTGTCAAAAAGCTATGTCAAGAAAAACGCACAAGGTGGTTTGTTTTCTTGCGAATCCCTCCTCAATCTTGTATACTTTGTTGTGGAAGGCTGATTCACAGGATTTTCCCACCTGGTACGAGTGTTGGTTGGCATGAAGCGGATTTCTCGATAATGCCCCCTGAGCCAAATGAAATCCAATTAATCGTTCCATCGTTTTCAGTAGAAACGATGACAGATTAACTGGTCTAAAGTCCTTTCCCGTGGAGTGATTAAACCTCCCCGCTTTTGGCAAGAAGGTCACTCTTACTGGCTTCCATACGATTGGGATATAACCCGTAGCCAGGCTTGCCCTGAATATATGACCAAGTAGAGTTACAAGATGCTCTGATCCTTTTTGTAAAAGCACTGGGTATATCCCATCTGGTCCCGGTGCTTTGTAGGGGTCGAATGAGTTTATTGGCCATTCGATCTTTGAGCGGTTAATGGCAATGCCGCCGCTCTTCTCCAGTCCTCGCCTGTCGGTGGAAGTCTCTGGTTAAGCTGCTCTTGAGAAGGATTTTCACCGTCCACTGCCACCGAATCCGGGAAATTAATGAGGATCAGTGTATCGAGTGTATCCTTGTGTGAGCTAGTATACTCACCATCGGGTTTACGAAATGACTCGATGGTGTCAGCCGGTATCTTCGCTAGGATACGATGGAGTCTTGCTCCTCAGATGTGTTTTCAACATCTTGACAGACTTTCCTCCATGAGTCCAGTTTGGCTTTCTTCAGAGACCTTATGTATTCGGTAAGGGCTTCATGGTAATTATCCCACTTCCCCAACCTCCTTGTTCTGTTAAATAACTGGCGAACCTTTTGCCTCTGACTCCTTAGCCCCTCATTCCACCAACAAGTCGACTTGCTGATGTTTTTGAGACCTCCGGGCAGTTTTCTTGAAAAGAGTTAATTATTGCATGCTGAAGCTCAGTTTCAGAAAGCTCAATATCCAATACTGTTTTAACTTTCTTCGGTATTGTGGCGAGTTTGAACTTTAGTGTCGAATTATATTCGTCCAAATTTGTTCCCCTCGGATCCCGATAGTGTATATTACATTGGTCTGTTCTCACCTCCACATTGTAATAGATTTAATAAAAGTCGGCTTGTTGCCTTGATTAACTATATCTAAGTTGTTAGCTATGATATTATCAAAGAAGTACTCACCTCTTGTATTTATGTTTGTACTTCCCCATGCAGTGTGATGAGCGTATGCATCGCATCCCATGATCAGTTGGTGGTGTTATGCCTCACAATACCGGATCAGGTCTTCCATCTCTGTTGATGGTGGTGGGGTAGATGCATCATAGGGTAGGTAGACCGAAGCGATGATTACCACTCCAGTTTCGTTCCCCATGTTGTATTTTACTTTTACCGCTGTAAGATCTCTCTGACAAAACTCTAACAGCGGCAAGACATTGATGTCCTTTCTTGCATAAATGCAAGTTCTGGGTCTCTATGGTGCCTATGGTGTTTATGAAAACATTAACATCATAGCCTTCAGCTTCGCTGAAGTCTTTTTCATATTTTCAGTCACAAATATGGAAGGGGTAATGAACTGTTAAAAGCAAAATGTTTTTCTCTTCTCACATAGCTAAGCTAATCTTCACAACATGCTCACGATTCAAATTCGGCAGACAAGGTTGTATCTTGGAATAACAAAGATTTCTTTTTTTCATTTGATGACTCGAAGCAGCTTGGCTCGTTTAAAAAAGTTAACTTTATCACATTTATTCCGGGATTATGAAGGAGTTCAACGTGTCCAGATTGTAACACGATGAGGATACGGCTTACTAATAAGGTGACGAGTGTATTGAAGCCAATTTGAAATAATTATCATTAATTGGAATTTCAAATAATTTATAGGTATATTTATATTTATATATATTGAGATAATAAATTACAATTCTTTTTAAATATAATATAATTTTTTATAGAGCATATTTAATTTAATATCAAATAAATTAAAATGATTGATTAAAAAAATATTACCAAATAAAATATTTATTTTTTACAATTTGGTAAGTTCTTAAATATTTAATTCTTATTTATAATATTTTATATAATTTTTGTAAATGGGCCTTTTTAATTTTTAGAAGCAATTTTTAAAGTTTTAAAGCAATTTGTGTTTAATTTCAAATTTTTAAGTGTTATATATTTTGCTGCATCGCAAAGTATTGAGAAAATTTTCTTGAATTTTAGTTTCAAATCTGCTATTTTTTATGAAGCAGTTTATTTCGACAATTAAAAATTTCAATTTCAATGCTACCAAAAATCCATATATTTGATTTGAGTGTTTTAAAAGTTTTTCTCAAAATGAGTTTGCAAGAAGAAACAAAACATATTTATTCGAAATGAATCGAAATTTCTCATATATTTATTTCAAACTACACATGGAATTAAAATTCGCATTTTAAGTTCTTAATTTTTTCTTGTACAAGGTCTCAGAAGATCCTATAAAAAATTTTTGCAGTTGCTTTTGAGCTGAATCTATTTAGCTTTCGAAATAAAACTGTTTGGTTTAAAAGTTGTTCATTATAAAAATAATAACAACAGTTCAATAGTTCGAAACATATTTTCGAAAATCGCATAAATTCGACGAAAATAGATTGTTAATCTTTGAAAAAGGAATAACATTTATTATCGGATTTATTATAAGGATCTACTTCTGCGATTTTTTTTCAGCCGTGTTAAATTTTTTTTTGTACAAGAGTGGATATTTCAGCTTATTCGATCGATTACTAAATTTGAATAAATATGTTAAATAATAAATAAAATATTTTAACTTATGGTATTTTATTTGGTATAAAATTATTAGAATCTGTTAAGCTTAGACAGTAAAAATAAAATAAAATTAGGATCATGTACCATTTACATCAATTTGATGCACTTCAAAGATTTTCAAAATAATTATAATAGCATTGCAACTACATCAAATTTTGAATAAAAATTATATCTTATATTTTTAATATGCTAAGTTACTGATTTTGGAGATTTAATTTTAATACATGATACGGAATATTTTTAACAAATTGCAGATGGTTTTATTTCCACAACGAAATGAAATAGCTACCCCACATCATTTAGTTTTATAAAACGGACAAGGAAGAACACATTTTTCTTTATATTCTAACATTCTTTGAAAACATTTTTGCATAAATCAAATCCAATTAAAAACATAAATATAAAAAAGGGCCCAAGTTTTTGGGGTAATCCTTAATATAATATTTTCACCTTTAAAGTAGAGATATGAAAGAGAGAGTCAAGTTATTTACCAAGTGTAAGAAAATGAATAAGTAAAATGAATCTTAAAATTTAATAAGATTATACTTAAAATATTGTAAACAAAGAAAATTTGCCAAAACTTTTTATTTCGGGATAGAAATTTCAGGTTTTCAGATTTTTTTTCGAATTTCCTCCAAAAGAAATGCAGCTATTGTTTTTGCACCAACGATGGAATTTCGTAAAAATTTCTTCAAATGTCCATCGATCCTACCTATTAGATCTTACAAATCACTATCGCTAAAACTTGTACATATGTATATATATAATATATATATATATATATATATATATATATATATATATATATATATATATATATATATATATATATAAATATAAATATATATATATAGATATATTCATATATACAGATATATTTATATATCAACATATGTACTTTTTTTTAAATGCCTGTGGACTCTCTAGCGGTCACAGTTTTATTCCGATTGGAATGAAATGGGGTATTTGAGTCGCTTTTGGTATTCTAAAGGTCAAGTTCGTTAATGGGTAAAATTGGACAAGGGGAAAGGAGGTTTAGTGGGAGGGGAAAACACAAAATTTCCCAACATCTCCCTTAATATTTGAAAAACCAAAAATTTATCAGGAGTTAAGTTGTAGGTACTAAGTTTTACTGTAATTTTGTTTCTTATCATTTTTCTGTTACACTAATATTTACAGAAATATTTACAATTAAAGATTGAAAGTTAAAATTCTAAATATCTCTGTTCACATCAGTTCTCTGAGTTTGAGAAAAAAAACTTGATTTTCTACAACTTTACTCCTTATACATTTTTCGATTATTCTAATATTAAGAGAGATATTTAATATTTTGTGTTTGTTTGACACAAATACACGAAATATATTTGATCGTAAAAAATTTTGATTGTTGTTTCCATTGTAACTATAAACTATAATCGTTATACATCGTTCTATTTTGGTATTAATAAATTTAATTTTTGCAAATACTAAAGTCATATCAGATATTATATTTCTTTTTGATCACACTAAAATTATGACCGCTAGGGAGTTATTTATGTATTCTAAGGAAATTTGCTAAGTTGACGCAGCTCCTGCGTTACGAATTTTTTCCTTTTGGTTTGGACACTACACCGAACTTTATGCCAAATACCAACTTTAAAAGACATCGGGAAGTACCACTTACATTTCTATCCTGTTTACAAATTTTTTTGGGTGTGGTCGCGTTTTTTCGATTTTAGAATTAATTAATTATCTGTAAAACTATTTAATCCTTAACGATGAGATTGAAAACGGCGTGGTAAAATGATGTAAACTTTCTATGTTAGAAAACTCAGTTCTGAGCTCTTTTGGTTCAAAAGTTACAAGGGGTCATTTTTGACGTAATATTTCCTGTAGTATATAGTTAGTTCACTATATGTACTTATGGCCACGCCCCCTTCAAACATTCCATACGCCAGTGATTCTTAACCTTTTTTTTTTGTTGCGGCACACTTTTAATGATTTCAAAATTTGACGGCATACAAAGAAAAAGATAAGTTTAAAAGTTGTTTACTTACCTATAATACACAGTGTAAAATAGTTTATGATAATAATTTTGAATGTAAAATAAAATCATATGTACCTACTACAAAAACAGTACGTTTATTAAGGGATTAATTACAAGTTAATAATAAGAATACTTTTAATGAGAAATTTGAGCTTGATGTTGTTTGATAATTTCATTTATATTTGGTCGTAAAAATGATAATGCTACTCTCATATGGTCTTCTACATTTAACAGTCTCGATTTTTTTTTTTCGTTTTTATGTTGGTTAATACTTTACTATATACATTTCTAAAATTTGGCGGTACACTTTAAGAATTTGGCGGCTCACAAAAGTGCCGCGGCACAGTGGTTAGGATTTGGTACAAATATACTGTGCTGCAATGATAATGTATTGAACGAGCCAGGAAGAACGCATTAACCGATATTACCGTTCTTATCCAATCTGTGTTCGTTTTCAAGTTATAGTGTCGTAAGATGATTCTTCATATTATGAATGTTATTTTAACGCACCATATGCTAGAAGTGTATTCTGCATATAAACAAGTACAACAAACTCAAATAACGGTGTACTGAAAGAATATCATACGTAGGTGAAATCCAAAATAAAAATTTTTTTCTAAAAGTGTATGCATTTTCAATATATATGCTTTGTAACAACTTTGTAATTTAATAATTATATTTTAACCTCTCTCTTATCGATTTTGAAATATATCTTAAGGGTGTGAGATATATCTTAAGGTAGGAATTAGAAATTACATTTAACATTTCAACCCCATAATTCGCAAAAAAAATTTGAACTTATTATCTCACTTCATTTAAGAAATAAACTTTTAAATTTGTAAAGAAACAGATTTTTGTTTAATGATAAAATTTATCCTTTCTATATTTTCGCAACCAGTGACTCTCACAATAAATGGGAGAGATCAATTTTATTCAAAATTTGATGTACACTCCCGTTAAAAAAAAATAAACAGACCTGAATCGAATCAGTCTCTCACAATTTTGATTATTCTTGTAGTAAATGATTTTGTTTTCATAAATTGTTTACATTAATAAAAAATATAAAACTTCCATTTCTTTTTTCACATTTAAAAAATATACTACTGATCTTTGTTTATAAATAAATAATATACAGAGAGTTGCAAAAGTTAGGAGTTTTATGAAATGTAAGCAAAGTAACATTTCAGGTCTGTTCATTTTTTTTTGAACGAGATTTGTATTTTAAATGGTGCCGCTACATGAACTTGTTTTACAATTTGACACAATAAATTGTTCCTGAATATAAACTGTTCAAATATATTTTGAACATAATTATATCTATAATTGGCATTTAATTAATAATTTTCTTACAAGTATGTTGGTGATATATTTAAGAGTTAAAAACAGTTAAAAATTAGCCCAGTATGAGACGGCATGAGTTTATCGAAAACATTTCGGATACTTGGAACAATTGTCTGGAACTCAAGATATTGAAAATTAAACTAATTAAAGTAAGTGTATACAATAAGTTTGAATGTCACAATATTGTACTCCATTGACTAAACCTTATCTAGATGTCTTAAAAAACCTTATCTAGATGTCTTAGAAAACCTTATCTAGATGTCTTTCCCGTTATTTTTTTTGGTCTCATAGAGTTTTATTAAACTCCATAATTCAAGTTTCTGCTAGGATGTCTCATGATGTCATTTCTCACTGATTTTTTAAACTTTAATCTCTTGAAAAATAAACGAGAAAAATTTTTACTGTTTTTATGTTTATTTTGTGAAGTTGTAAGAATATCAAGAAAGACAAGATTATTATATTACCGTACAAAATCACAATATTAATTAAAATGTTGCATTGGGTATAGTAAACTGAACCTACAGATCTATTTAAACAGACGAAACATGTGATTGGAGCACATGACGCCATGTGGTTGGTAGGTTTGATAATTTGGACCTTTAAATCTGAATTAATCATAGACATAGTATAATACTAGACTGCGCATTTGATGAAATTCATGTTCCAATATTAGAACGAGATACAAACACGGTTACGGTAGTGCTATCTCTGTCATTCATTCACAGTGGAACAAACATAGAAACACTGCAGATCAGAGGCTGTCTGTTTCAAAAGTTGGCACAACTTTTAAATACAGAAAGTATAAGAATCGCGCATTCTAGTAATACTATGTCTATGGAATTAATCCAAGTCTCAGTTCATTCGTATGCGAATTGTTGTTTACTGCTCTCATTTTTGTGATACATCATTTCGATTGTTTGATTTTTTTTAAATATTTATTTTTAGTTTTTATTGTTATATTTGTTCTTGTTATTATTTATATTGTTTCCATTCGTTATATTAATATTTATACCAAAAAATATGAATAAAAAAAGGAAACGATGAACGAAGCTGGTCTGTTTTGGTATATGTTTACGTGTTATGTATATGTTATTATCGATGGACTCTGTAGGTTGAGATTTAAGATATGAAATTAAAAAATAATTTTTAATAGTGTATCGAATGGTTTCCTCTACACGATCATCCCTCATATTGCACTAACTTAGTAACTTATAATCTATAATATAATAAAAATGTTTGTTTATTTTTAATATAAAATTCTATCTTAAACTTAATATCTTTATAAATATATTGATCCCTTGACATGTATAATATTTATTAATATAGTCTTTTTTAAGTGTATTTATAAAACAATACATATAATTGGCTTTCAATTTATAACATTATTTTGAATAGTGATATCGGCTTTTTAGGAAAAATATTCAGAATGTGTCATGACGTTAAAATTACATTCAATTATAGAAAGATTTTTTAGGTCGGTATTACATTAAGATTTTGATAAAAGATCTTCTGTAAAAAATTTTATCATATTTTTTTAATAAAATTTTGTACCTATATGATATTTGATAAAGAACTATTCGTCCTATTACAACTATACTTAAAACTTTTCATGATTATGGTTGTTCAAAAACGGATGATGAGCTGTTATTTTCTGTTGCAGTTGCAACATAAGTGCAGTTGTCACAGCTTGAAAACGTACAACATTGTGACATGTATTTGAGAATGGATAATGAAATTTTTAAATATGTGATTTCAAAAGCGTTCATTACTAAAAAAAATACCCATTTTAGAAACTGTATAAGTGTTGAAAACCCAATTTCGTAGCCCGATCAACAGTAGCATGGGACACACACACTTAAAATCTTTTATAAAATACCAACCTATTAAATTTTATAAAATAAATCTTGTATAAAAGTTGATCCGTTACACTATCCAAACATCTTTGACAAAGAACTTTTATAAAAGATTTGATAAAATATTTTACAGTGTAATACCGGCGTTATTGAGACAAAATTGTGACTAATTTTTGTATTGTGATTCTATACATAAAGCGGCAGATTAAAGTAGAATAACAAACTGTCGAATTCTGTCGAATGTTTTAGGGCCCTGCAGACGGTGACAGTAGTGGCGGCCAGTTGATTGATTGATTTATATCGGGGTAAAAAACTATTGCACTTCGACCTTAGGGCCCATTGTGCTCCCCCTTCTACTTCAGTCTGACGAGATTCGCTTCTCCCATATGTTGGCAATAGCCTGGAGCTTGCTTATCAGGTCCTCTCGAAGGTGAGATGCACCGCATATCTTGTATCTGCTGTAACCCAGAGGTTCGCAGTCAGATATTATGTGGCTGGATGTTTCTTCCTTCTCCCCACACAATCTGCACATAATGGACCCGTTATGGAGTCCCATTGTGTCCAGATGCTTCCGCATGGGATAATGCCCGGTAATGAATCCGGTAACCCTCCGCAGTTGCATCCTGTTCAGCCTCAGTTCATCGAGAGATAGGCTCCTTGTTGCATTCTGAAGCAGTACCTTCCCGAACTCTTGCCGCGGTATTTTTTCCCAGTGATCACGGTGTTTAGCATTTGACCACTCGTTGATCACCTGTTTACATGCAGTGCTTGGAATTCCTAAAATAGGCTCTGGACCTATGAAGGGCATTTCGATTCCCTTCTTTGCTAAGGTATCTGCTTTTTCGTTTCCTTCGAAACCACTGTGATCCGGCACCCAGATAAATTTAACAATGTTCCAATTTGCCAGTTTCAGAAGTTCCTCCAGACAATCCTTGACTACCCTTGAGGTGATCTCAGTTCCAGACAAGGCTTTTAAAGTAGCCTGACTATCCGAAAGAATACATACGTTCTGGTTTATGTAACCTCCACGTAGGTTCTCACGGACACAAGCCAGTAATGTCTGTCAGTAATTACCCCTTTACTGTCTTCGCGTGCAGGAGGACTACCGCTTAAACGTCAAGCTATTGGCTACTGCCTACTGGCGGCTACCTAACTGAAGCTGGTTTGAATTTAGTGGCCGCCAGAGGGAAAGTGACCTAGTTGCAGTCATAATTGGACGTGTTTTTAATGGTACTGGCTGTCAGTAACGTTTAACTAGACTCTGTTAAGAGCAGAATGATTTATGTCATTTATTTTTTATTTAAAATAGTAGGTCCAGTCGATTACTATATACCCAATTCGTCTCAAAAGTACTCAACCGTGTTACTTGACTATTGTAAACTAAGCATAAATTACTTTAGAAATATATACTATAAAATAATTAAAATAATAATAATTATAAAATAATTAGTTTTTATCGGGTGCGTGTGGTAGCAAATAATAAAACATATGGAGCAATTAGGAGCAGATAAGGAGCAATTGTTTGCAATAACTTAGCATGGAGGACAGGGGGCCATGGAACATGAAAAGGGGGAGGCAAGCGCCGCAATTTTTTTAAATACAAAATTAGAAAATCATTTTTCAAATCGCGTCCGCGCTGACCAGAGCCCGACAATGCGGCGCGGGCGCGGTGGAGTGCGGCTACTATAAAACTAAAAACACATTTCATTTGAGATCATTACAAAGAAACTTTAACTAACACTAGAAAATCAGACGAAATGGACGAAAGCTAGAACACATGGACGGAAGCAGAAAGTTTATCAGTCGCGATGGAATTATTTTTGTTTTTATGTTACTTAGGCCTCTGGCAATTGATACTGTGTGAAGTCAATGATGCTCAAAACTATTTGCAAACTGAGGGACTAAACATTCATCACTAAGCTAAAAAATAAGCGCTTTACAGACCGTATTGGAAGAAACACGAGAGGAATCTGTAGACGAGGCTTTAAGATACGCTAAAAATTTATGTGAAGAACTTGGAATTTCTTTTGAACCCCCAAGACGAATTAGGGGGAGGTATTTATATGCCGATGGTAGTAGAGATGTTGGGTTGTCGTATGAAGACGACTTGAGACGAGCAATGTTTTCTTCAGTAGACAGAGTAATTGCTGAAATTCAAGAAAGCTTCCAACAATTGCAGAATCTGTCGCAAAAATACGTCTTTTTAAGATCTGTAGTAATGTTGGGCGTCGACGAACTTAACCTAGATCAAGCTCCTCTAGACATAAATAGAGAAGAGAAGACAAACTCGAGCGCGTATGTCTACGGGCTTTCGTAACTGCAACAGATCCAGACTATAAAAAATAGCTCATTAAGTCCGGCTCACTAGGTTTATTTAAATATAATATTGAGTCTAAACTTGAAGATGGCTTACCAAACATGTCATAATGTTGAGAATATTCTTAACAGCTTCCATTAGTAATGCCAGTTGCGAGAGAAGCTTCTCTAAACTAAAGTTAATTAAAAATTATCTAAGATCGACTATGTCCACGTTGACTATATTGGCAATCGAACACGACGTACATATTGACATTGATAATTGCATAAAAGATTTTGCTTTGAGAAAAACACGAAGAGTACATTTTTAAATAATTAAAGAATTTAAAGGTATTTGACTTTTTAACAATTTTCTTGTCTAATGATGAAAATAGAGGGCGGAGAATTTCCGATCGGCCCCAGGCGGCGAAAACCCACTCTACGCCACTGTTTGTTTGGTATATAAATTATTAAAAAGCTCAAAAGTTGCAGGCCAGTTTCACTAATCCTTTTCATTGTGCTAAATATAGATTTCAAATATTTGGAATAGATTTGAGGTTTTTTCGGTGTTTATTTTTTTAGTCTTTCGAAGGCTCTATGTGAGTGCAAATAATAATTAAACCTATGGAGCAATTAGGAGCAATTAAGGAGCTCTTTGTTATATAATAAATTGAACAAAAATGAAAATTTTGAATCTTATAAACACAAAAGTTGTCATTATAAAAGATAGAAATGTAAAATAATTGAACTAGTTTATTAACAAGTTTTGACAGCTGTTAAATTTCCTGATTTACACATTATGGTCTCAATTTTATCGGATTTCACAACTTTTCAAAAATTATTTTGGTACTGTAACTTCATGACTTAAATCTGAAAACTAAAATACCAATATTTTAATAACTTAAGTTCATAATTTAAAAATAAATTACACTTTTACAGTAAAATTTTACATATGAAATAGGTAGATTATAAATTATTTGAGGAAACAATTCATGATTATAAGGCTATAGAATGCAATTATTATATAAAATTCTACATTTTCTTGTAAATTTGATCTATATATACTATATAGCCGCATTAACATTAACATTTCTGAAAGTTTCATACGATATTTTTTTTCATACAAATTGTTGTTATTGCTATGTTTATAATTAAACATTTTATTGCTTATTAAATTTATATTAATACTACCCACATTCATGAAATTAATTTGAATCGACTGTCATACAATAGTCATACTGTCATACTATAGTAAGTTGTAAGAGATAACATAAAAAAGTTTTTCTATCCTTGGGGATTGAACTTAAAGTAAGTAAAATTGAATACTGATATGAAAAAAATTAACTCGTCAACCAGGAATCGAACCTCGGGCCTCTGGATATCTAGTCCAGCGTGCTTACCGCTACACCAAAGACGACTCTGACGTAACAGCCAACCCTTTCATATCATTTTTATTTTTATTTTGACAGTATTTCATACATTTGTTGGCTGTCAATTAAATTCCCGGATTTTTTTATGCTTTCCCTTCCTACCTATTGTGTAACTTAAATCTCAATGAATGCCATTTATGATTATTTTTTATACAAATTTAATAGTACCTACATTTAAATTTTATATATAAGTTGATATGTAACGAGTGGTAGTAAGTGACTCTCGAATTTATAGGTTGAAATCACGATACTTGTTTTTATTGCCAATCATTAATTTTTGTGTAAGACGAAAATGTTGACTTACCACAATTAGTAATAATTCACTTGTTACCGTAATTTCGTATCAGATGAGATAAACTACGCGTAAGCGCATCGATCGCGATATTTAAAAATTAATTTTTTTTCATTTAATATTTACTTTTACAAATCGAAATTGGAGAGGTGGCAGCCCTGAAAATTGACTTTTCGGTAATCGTTCATTGTGTGATACTTAAAAAAAAACATATATAAATATTAAACTATTCCACTTGGTACAAATCACTTTACAGTTATATACAAATACAATTTTTTTGGTCTTTGTTAATGCATTTGTGGCAAAAACAAAAATATGAATTTTTTGATGGTAACAATTTAATACAATTAAGTCTAATATATATGTCAATTAAACTACATATGATCGAAAGAAGCGTGTCTAATAAAATAAATATTTTTCGACGTCTAAATTTTTCCAGAGATAAAATTGCGGGCTATGCTTTTGCAATTATTTTCAAAACTTGAACTACGAAGTAGTTTTGGCCCATTAGTTGTAGTCTGAATATCATACGTGAGCCCCGTACGTGAATACAGAGAGCACAAATGACTTCATTACCCTACGTTTCAAGTTTAAAGGAATGTATCTTCGGAGTATGTGGTGTCCCAATGACCAGTACTTTTACCACGTGTTTGCTACTCTATTATTCATTTCGGCCATCGTGCCACTAAAAGATATACTTTTATTGGGGCACACTCCACCGCAAAGCCGTTTAAATACATATTGACATTATCCACGTTATTCATGACCTTAGTCATATTCACATTCATGTTTAAGGTTACAATTCTTTTTTCGTTAATCTAATCCAACATTCTTTGAAGATCACGTCATATGCGAAGCGTAAGGTGGAGAATCTTACTCCGTCAAACTCAATATATATATATATATATATATATATATATATATATATATATATATATATATATATATATATATATATATATATATATATATATATATATATATATATATATAATATATATATATAATAAATATATATACATAATATATATATATATATATATATATTTATATATATACTGTATATTGTAATAGTATGTTAGAAGGTTTGAGAGACAAGGATCACTTTGTTTTACTCTTTTCTTCGTGGGAATATCAACCCCAATTTCATCCTTCTTTTTGGATAATACTTATGTATTTTACTGAGATGCCAAAAACCAAGAGCGTCAAATGAAGCACTGTTCGGGGCTGGTGAAATAGACTAAAGAATAATAATGAAGATCATGCTATCTACATAAGATATATTTTAGATTTCAAATCAGATTTTATATTTAATAATTATTATATATACATATATCTATTTTACAGGGTGAGTCGGGGGGAACCGACCAAACTTCAGGGTGTATTTATTGTACACAAAAAATTCATGTAAAAAAACGCCTATATTCTTATCCGATTTTCATTTGTTTTCAAGTTATAGAGTAATTAAAAAATGTTATCTTATGTTCTACAATATTCAAAATTGGTGATTTAAAACTTGTGATCAGTATTCTATGTTCGAGACTCAAAAAACAATTGATAACTTTGTTGTTCTGATAATTTGTCACTATGCTGTGACAGTTATTTAACATTTATGAAAAAAAAAATGAAAATCGCATAAGAACGTATGAGTTTTGGTCTGTTTCTCCCGACTCACCTGTGTATATCCAATGTGCAACTTTTGGTGCAAATTTAGTGATATAAATATTTCTAAAAGTATTGGATAAATTTCTTCTTCTAATTTTAAAATTGTTTCACATGGGTATAAATGAAATTGTAGTAGCTTGATTATCTTTTATTTATTAGAAATATGATTATTTTTTCCATGTTGCCAATCATTAACTGTTGTTAAAACTAAAATATTGACAATTGTCATAATTAGTAATTAACTTGTTCCCTTAATTTTTTCATCAGATTACATAAACTATTGGTAAGTAGTAACATCGACTGAGATCTTTACAAATTGATTTAATTCCTAGCCACCTAGGGTTGCTACCTCTGAAATTTTTTTAAACCGGAGATTTGGTACCTATATCTCCGGTTTTGAAAAATTTGAAAAATAATTTTCCATTTAAAATATTATTAACGATTATTATGAAACGTGAAACGTGAAACTTTTTTCTAGACAAATTAATCAGCGATTCATATAAATTAAAATTAAAAAACTATTTTAGACGTTTTTTTATAGATATATAAGGGCTTTGATGTAAAAATATAAAAGTTCTTAACTAATACTATTTTTACCAAGTAACAAATGAATATAGAGCATTTGGTTCTTTGTTAAAATTATAATACAATGCAAATTACAATAAAAACATTAAGCGCTTGAGGACAATAAGAATGAAATAGATAGGGCTCCAAATTTTCTATCTCTTAATACAGACTAATTAATAAGTTTTAGTTTGCTGAAAGATCATTCAGCAGAAGTTCCAAGAATAGTGATACATAGTTAAATAATATTATTGCAGTATATACTTTCGTAAGATTGTATACAAGAAATTCGAATTTTGTAGTAATTTGCCTACAGAATTGACGAACGGTTCAATTCACTTATAATCCTAGTAGAATCAGATATAAAAGTTAAAAAATTGAAGCGACAATTTTGGTCGTATTATGCCCGATATTTATTTTAAAATTGTCCGAATTATTGGAAAAAATTTTGGTTTATGAAAACTGAATATTTTACAATCTGCAGGCATGGATTATTATGCTAAGTAATAAAATTTCAAATTCGCCCCCTTTACCTAGGTCAGTTTTATTTGTATTATAAATACGTATTTCGACTACAAAGTAGTCATCATCAGTATAAATTAGCTAGTCGTAATTTACTCTTTGGCAATTAGAAATAGATAGAAAGTCGAGATCAATAGACAAAATTAAAAATAAATAGAAAATTAACTAAATTAAAATATACCACCAAATCAGCAACGAGTAACATATCCTGAGACAATATAAGAGTAATTTTAATAAGAGTAAGGTAACAGGAATAAATGTGAATGAAGGAAATTTTAACAAGAGTAATTTCAATATAATTTAAAATTTATTATATTTAAAATTTAGTGTATTTTAATTTAGTTAATTTTCTATTTATTTTTGTCTATTGATCTCGACTTTCTATCTATTTCTAATTGTCAAAGAGTAAATTATGACTAGCTAATTTATACTGATGATGACTACTTTGTAGTCGAAATACGTATTTATAATAAAAAAAACTGATCAGGGTAAAGGGTGCGAATTTAAAATTTTATTTCAAAAACCTAGAGTTCTTACTAATTATTATTCGATATCTAATATAATGTTTATGCTAAGCAACTTACTTAAAAGTGTCATTTATAAAAATTGGTTAGAGTGGGGGTACTGGTAATAAAGTGGAGTTTACCTATCAACAATTGCAAATTTTATTGCAGAATTTATTGCTTAAAAATCCTTACTTATATATACTAAATACAAATAGAACTTATACAGGGTTAGCAAATTACTATAATTTCAATCCAGGCAATTTTATAAAATCTTATAGATAGGTATATGTTGTGTATTTAAGGTAGTTCCAGCGGGGTATAGGTAGCATACCATATCATTAAGACGTGTTGGGATTTTGGGAAAAAACTATATTTAAAATTATTATATGTCGGATCCAATTTTTTTAAATTAGTTAAAATCCTACTTTTATTCAAGAGTTCAAATTTTATTCAAAATTCTATCAACATATTTTTTTTTATAATTGAAAATATTTAGCCGGACGGAAAGTTTTACATGCATTAAATAGAAAGTGCGCCTGAAAATTTCAAATTTTCAAAACGATCAAAATTCTGAAACTTCGGAATTAATACGTAAATGTTATTCTTAGTCTATTAACAAATATTTAAAGATAACCATCGAAAAGTGGTTGAACGTTAATTAACTCCATTTTATAAATTGACTAAGTATATCTTAAAGATATTAATACTCAAATGAATAATATTTTTAGCACCTTTTTGATGAATCATAGAATTGCCGCTTTACCAAAGGTATTTGTTATAATATGTGTCTATTTGGTAATTTAATATTTTTAAATCGTGTAAGTAAACGTTATTTATTCATTTTTTACTATACAATTTTTGTGTTTACTTTAATAATAATAATTATCAACCATATGAGTAGTGATTTCATCCGGTCACATATTAAATATTACCAAGTTAATATTTCCCCTTCTACTAATTTAACATGTATATTTATTATTATTATTTAAAAAAATTATATTTGAAATATTTTTATTAAGATTTTCCAGAGTATATATGTAATTCACCCATTTTGATCAATTTTCAAAACTGGAAAGAATGAAAAGTTTCTTGGGTATTGTACACAGGTTATTTCTTAGTGTGCTAATAAATGTTCCATAGCAATTATTGGTCATTAATATTTCTTTTAAGATAACGACAAATTTATTTAGGTTATATTGAAAAATTATGTTAATTATATTATTATAGTACTCCCGACTGTATTTTTCTTTGAGGAGATTTAACTCCATTATACTAGAGACAAATTCGTATTTTTCAGGCAGGTTGCTTGTAAGCGCAATTTTATTTATAAATCGATTCATTTTGACGTCCAGGATATGACCCTAAGTTTTTACGTTCCGATTCGCGACGGAACAGGGTCAAAATTGAATTTGTTTATAACAAAAAAGCGCTTTTTCTTAATATCTTTTTTAAAACAAAAAATTTAAAAAATGACAAGCATTACGTAGTGTAATATCTACAAATTGTATATAGTTCAGCTTGTCCAATCATTCAGACGTTGGCTATATGAAATAAACATATAGACTATATAGTTACAGAAACATTGTGTCTCTTTTTGATAAATTTAATCAAGTTATAAAATTATTATTTTCTATTTAAATACCCACGGATTTTATCTTGATTTTTTTAAAGAAATAAACCATGTTGGCCGAAAATTTTTTTTATTTTATAGTTAGATAGGCAAGTGTTTAAGCTTTTGATTAAGCTTTAAAAAACCTTAAAAAAATTAATTTGTTTATAAGTAAATTAGCAAAAGGTAAAACATATGATAACTCTCTTAAAAGTTAACGTATCGTTATATATATATTTTAAATTAAAGATCTATAAAAAATAAGTTTATTTAAATAATTTCTTAACTGTTTTTTTTAAATTTGTTTATAGTGCGTTACAAACAAATTGAAAAATAATGGGTAAAAATACAGTTAAAAAAATTATGTTAATTTTCTTTTTCATTTTATAGATATTTTTAAGACCTTTCATTTAAATAAAGATTTATTCATGTAACATGATTTGAACCCTTTTTATTTATAAAAAAAAATTCGTTAAGCAGGAGCTGCTTCAACTTAGCAAATTTCCTTAATACATAAATCACTCTCTAGCGGTCACAATTTAAGTCTGATCAAAATGAATCTTCGTATCTGATATGAGTATTTTTGAGGCCAATTTTATTAATAAATGGCATACGTCAAGGGGAAATTGCCTGCAACTTAACTCCTGATAAATTTTTGATTTTTCAAACATTAAGGGAGATATGTCAAATTTTGTGTTTCCTCCTCCCTATAAACCTCCTTTCCCCTTGACCGTTTTTACCCATTAACAAACTTGACAGTCAGAATAAAACTGTGACGACTAGAGAGTCCACAGACACATAAACGTATATATATATATATAAATCCAAATATACATATATACAAATTTTAACGATAGTCATTTTTAACATCTAGTATGTAGCGATGGACATTTGAAGAAATTCTGAGGAAATTCTTTGGAGGAAATTCGCTAGTAGGTGACATGGTATTTTATTAATTGTAGGGGACCTAATTTTTTTAAAGGCTAAAATTGGGCTCATTATTTTTAACATATAAAAGGCATACTTTGCCATTGCTAACGATGTACGAACACTGGAGCTTCAAAAAGATTAAGGCTTGATTTTTGTTTACATGTAGTTGAAGTGCATATGAATCAATTATAAAAGTTTCAGGGGGGGGGGGTTACGGGGGTCTTGAATAAATTATTTAATGTTAAAGTTCGAGTTTTAATGCATTGATCTTATGGGAACCCATATTTTTACATATATTCTGATAATTTTCACTTGGAATAAACGATTTTGATTTTGAAGAATTTTATAAATGGACTATACGTCAGTGCTCGTACATTCTTAAAAAAAATGAAGTAATTTTTAGATTTTTTATTTTAATTTAAAATTTTTGCGTTTTTCAAACTTTGGGAATTTTTTGTCAAATTCTAATAAACCAATTTTAATGTTCATCGGTTCATTTCTTTTCTTTTTTTTAATATAAAATTTAATAATATTCTTTGTTATTTTTAAAATTTTTAGTTTCAAAAAATTTATTAAGAAAAAACGCTTTTTTCTTATAAACAAATTCAATTTTGACCCTGTGCCGTTACGAGTCGGAACGAAAACCTTAGGGTCATATTCAGAACGTTCAAATGAATCTATTTAAAATAAAAATTGCGGTTCTGAGAACGTTTCTGAGAGCCTGCCTGAAAACGTTTTTGGAGCTAATTTGACTCTACCATTAGTTTAGTTAAATTATGTTTTGTTAATTCAAAATCATATCCGTTTATAGAAGTAATAAACTTTTTAATATCTAAATATACTCACTGGACATTCGGAAAAATGATGTATTTAATAAGTAATACAATTCATCAAAATAAGAAAAGAAGTTCATATGAACATAGGTTCGAAAATTTCTTATATTTGAGAGCGACCGTGAATGATCTCTTAGGCCCAGCACATACGGTGCAACGGTTTTGCTACTAAGGTTGCAAACCAGCTGCGCATGCAACCGTTTTGTGACTGTAGCATATTAGTTAGTAGCGGTGATCCGTACACGAATCAACCGAAATGCGCCAAGTTTGCAATCAATTTCAATTCGGTTGCATGCAACCGTTTTCCATGGTTGCAGTTGTTAAATTAAATTTTTATTAAATCAAAATTAAAAAAAAGCTATTTAATTTAATTTTTTAATAATTTTTTTTAAATATTATTAATTCTATATTTAAAATTTTAAATGTTTTTATACTCACTGTCTATAATATATACAAGGATTTTATATGTTTGGTCCCGACTTGGTCCCGACTGTAATGGTTGAAATATTGATCGCAGACTAAAATGTTTGGTACAGGTGTTCATAATATGACCTAATTAGTTCATTTCCGCATGTCCACCTGTCTGTCTGTCTAACTGTTTGTCTGTAGACAAGAAAAATCAATGAAAAGAGATACCGAGTTGAAATTTTATATGTGGGTTCTAGAGATACAAAGTAAGATTAAGATCGTGAATGAGAAAAATTGGAAACTACTTCCCTCGCCAGGGAAGAAGTGATACCCATCTTTGAAACGGTAAGAAACAAACGAAAAATTTAAAGGTTTTTTCATATATTAATAAATAATCGAATATATAAAACCAACTAATCCGCAACCAGTCTTATCCGTGAGGGGACAGTAGTTTCATTTTAGTTGCAAACTGGTTGCAAATTATAACTGGTTTTCAACCCAAGTTGCAAAACGGCTGCATCATGTGTGACCTTATGTGGGTCTTTATAGCTTGGTCATGTTCGTCTATCCGTTTGTTTGTCTGTATACCACAGCCATTGTATTCAGAGACTGACTATTGGGGCTTTAAGGCTGACATTTTGTTTAAATATATATTTGTCCAAATAGTCTTGTTGAATAGGTATTTCAAAAACATTATGATGTTTTTTAACAATTTTTTAAAACAAGTCTCGTTTAGGAAAACCTTGACTCTAAAGTGGCCTTTTTGATGTCCCCCCTCTAAATCGTGAAAAATTGTTTCAATCATTTAGGATCCACCAATTCACGAACTATACGCGTACATGAAAAGTGAGGATGAAAATAAAATTTTTTTCGTGATTGAGGTGTTTCGTTGAATATGTATTTTTAACTATTAAAACGTTTCTTTGACAGGTTTTCATTATCAGCTATTGTTTACGAAATATTCGGCTCTAAATTTACTTTCTTGCGGAAGGCATATGTTACTGACTAAAGTTGTTGTTATTGTTGACGATTATATAACTTAAAAATATGGTTACCTATTTTTAAAATATCCTTTATAATTCATGAGTTCAGTTTACGATATTTTTTCATTGTAGGCAAGGAATCCTACCTTGTAAGCGGACTTGCATTTAATCAGTTTTTCTTGTACAAAATTGCATTCAACCTCCAAGATCAATAGTGTGCATCAAAATATAAACAAAGTACATTTCAACTTTTACGATTCTCGCAAACTAAGCAATGCCGGATCTTATATCATTTGAACCTTTATTCAGTTCAGTTTATTCATCGATCTATTGATGCGCTGTTATTTTCGAAAATATATATTTTTTAAATTTCGCCCCTTTTTGAAAGCATTTTTCAATTCCTATGAAATTTTGCACGTTATTTTCCCGAACAATCGCTATAAATAATAACGACATTAAGGTGTTATTTAGCCTTTTTAAGTTGCCAATTTTTAAATTATATCAATTCAAAACTATTTTTTTAAATTATTAAAACTGTAATTAACGTTAAATTTTAGTGTTTGAATATTTGAATATAATGATTACATTTCTGTAATCCATTGATATTTTTTTGAATTTTTCTTCATTTTGTTATTCCTGCTATTTATGATGGTTAAATTTCTTACTCAAAAGTAAATCAAACTAATAATCAAATAATTAAAATAAATCATACATTTATATCTTGAAAAAATGGATGAGTGCCGATTCAGACATCTTATGCACAAACTTATGCAATAAAATGCAATATTTTAACTTTGTGTGCAAAACAAAAATAACATTCTCTTAAACTTAGCCATACTAATTTTTTTACCACTAATATACTGTGTGTGTTGGAACGCTTTGCTAATAGAGAATCAATGTTAAATATTATTTACTATAATTACTAGACACAATATGCTTAATAAAGAAATAAAAATAGTGGGGGTACTCTGTGTTGTGTACATAATGCTGGCTGCTGGGTAAAGTCAGTACTGTAGAAACATCTAATGAGAGTGGGTTAAATATATTCATTGTTGTCTTCTTAAGTTTAGCTATTACTTCTAACAATTGAAAATTCTCTTTTGAATATCCCTTATTATTTGTATGTGGAATGTTTGAAAATAAATGATAGAATTCTATTTACGGTATAACATAAAACAACAATCCACACAAATTAAAAGAAAAATAAAACCAAAAAAAAAAAATTGAATTTCGAAAAAAAATTAAGTTAAACCAACGATTCGAATATTCCTCCATTATTTGCTAAATAATATCAGAGTCAATTGTAGAAATCTACTCGGGTATTTTCTAGCACTTGAGGAGAAATATTCGCACAATTGTCAACAATTCTTTGCCTTGCAACAATTGTTGCAAATTTTCAGGCCTATTCCGCGAAATTTCAAGCCTATTCCTATTATTGTGTAATAACCCATTGTTGGAATACGTTTATACCATTAAAAAACAACCAAATATTTCCTATGCCTTCACATACGTAATGAATAATAATATTATAAATTAAGTGTGCATCACTAAAACCCCACTCTTAAATGACATCAAACAAACATAAGTATGTGTATGTATGGTTAGTAAATATTTATTTATTTAACATTGATTCCCTATTAGAAATGCTGTTGAAAACAGACTGTATAAGACTGCAATAACATAGTATAATAAGGTATGTTACTCCATATTACAGGATTTAGTGGCTATATCTATTCGAGGTCAAATATCATATTTTGCTATTAGCCAGTGCGTGAGTGTTTGTGTGTGTGAGTCGATGTGTGTCAATGCGTCGTCAAAATATATCAAGCACGAAAAGCAGCGTTATTTTCTAATTAAGTTTTTGTAAATTTTAAAATTGTGTTATGTATGACTAGAACTTGCAAAAATACCTTCCTTTCAGTGTATTTTCATTTTTTTGAATTCTCTTCAAATCGGTTTTATTTTTTTTTATAAATGTGACTCATTTAATTTGTTTTCTATATTTTGTTATATTTTCTTATTTAATGATCGAAGGGGATTAGGAAAATAAAATAACTGAAAGTAGCTTTCAGTAAATTTAAAATTAAATTTAAAAATCCAATTTCTATATGATAGCTCTTTCTATTTTTAATACATTTGAATTAGAATCCCAAACAATTTTTGTTTATTAAATACATATAGATATTTGGTTACCATATCTACCAAACTTGTTTATAACTTTTAATAACATACAATTGAAGTTTTAAATTTTGAAAAATTACCATGTACAGACTATGTTTAATATCACTTACCTCCATTAGAAATGGACTGCAGTTTCTCATGGCATAAAAAAACAAAATGGTCCAAATTGAAGCATAAACTAGAATCATCTATACTTGCAAGTTTAGTAGCGAGAACTACGAGTAAACATAGAATGTCGCGCGAAAATTAAATATAAAAAACCATAACTTTATAAGAGTTTTTTTATAATATATAAAATCATTTTCGATCATATTTTTTATGTTTTAATTCTTTCGCAACTTTTAATGTTTAGTTCTCGCTACTAAACTTACAAATATGGATTGCGCACAAATTGAACCACATCTAAATTATAGGAGAGTCAGTCTATATATGATGGAGGCTATAGCGTATAATATAGAGAGATGTTGTTTGGCAGTTCACACCAAATTTTTTGAACTATTATTTTTACAATATTTTTTTAATCAAATCAATTAATAGTATTTTTATAATACATTTATGATTTCTCATTGGAATTTTGTTGATTTGATGTTGTGGAATTATTTCCAGTAGTTTTTGACGGTGATTCACTTTCGTAATGATGTACTCTCATATCCACTAGACGAAATGTTTCTAAAAATTCATTTAAATCTACTAAACCATCTTTATTCATATCCATTAATCGACATATGTCCAATAATGATTCCTCTGATATTGGATTTGGCATATGTTCACGTAATAATGCACATGCTTCGGAAAATTCTTCTAATGATATATAACCTGGCAAAATACAAAGATTATTAAGTTTTTTTAATAAGTTGAATATAATAACTTTTTAATAATAAGTCTTTTCAATAATTTGAATATAAGAAATGTGTTTCTCTAATAATTACATCAATCTATTTGATGCTTTGAAATATTATCTCTAACAAGTTCTATTCGAAAGTGCACGGTAATGGGGATATAGGCCAATAAAGTTTTTCTCAAAATGGTGGCACTTCCGGGGTCGAAATTTGTAAGGATTTTGTTTATTTACATTCAGTACGTGATTCTCTATTGATTGTACTAATAACAATAGATCGTGTAGTATGCCTACCGAGGAAACCACGTTAAAAAAAAAACGCGCCAAGTACACCACAGGTGATGCGGAAATGTGTGCATATTATATAGAATATGAATTCTTCAATTTTTAGAATCGCTATATCAAAGAAAAGGTGATTCTTTAAAAAAAAGTGTAAGAACAACTTTTATAGATAATTAAATTATCTACAATTTTTGCCTGATATATTTTTATGATAAAACTTACAGTTTGCCAGAAAAATGCAAAAAACCGATCATTTCTATCTTTGACCTTGAATACATTTTTTCCCAGATAGAAGATCGATGGGAACTTTTCTAATTTTATTTGTAATAGTATACCCTACGTCTGTACCAATTTTCAGCTCTATGTGAATTATTGTTAATTGAAATCTGTATTTTGACCGGAGTATATATTAGATATATTAGATGTATAATTTTTTTCATGTTTTACAATTAATCTAAAACGATAAATCCAATTTCTTAACATTTAAACCCGAAGTGTCACAAGCTTTGATTAATAGGCACGTATTGTTAACTCGGGGAGAAAAATTTATTTTCTATGTTTCAATTTATCAAAAAAAAGAATATTTTCAAAAGAAAAATTTTTATGTCAACTATTTTCTACTTTTTAGTCTTTATTAAAAAATTTTGTAAATTTATTTATTTTTATTAAAGAGTCAATTTAATTTTACACCGGTTCCAATATTTTTATTATTAACAATCCACCAATCAACTAAGTAGGCGCGCTTGTAAAGGCGTTGTGTGTACTTGGAACTGGGAGGTTATAGGTTCGAATCCCAACATCGGCAGTTTGTCAATTATTTAAAAAAAGGGGGCGGTTAATTGAGTCAACGAAGAACGCAGAACGAAGAACGAAGTAACGGGCTATGCTTGTGAAGGTTTTCTGCAGTTTCCTTCACGAACTGCAGATGAATAACGGCATAGTTCCTATCAAAGTCGGCTGCAGCCGCACATCCTACCAATTCCTAGTCTACACACAAACATTCCTTCCACTTCACTCACATCCTCACTTAGGCATCAAAATGGACCTTAAGGTCGAAGTGTGTCCCGTCCAGGTCAGCCTCTACAATCTATCTATCTATCTAACAATTCACCAAATGTTTATTCCAGGAAATATTTTAGGCATAGTTCATTTAGATGATATCAAATTATTGAAATGCCATCAGAATCAAAGTTGTGAGCAAAGCTCTCGTCTTTCATAGCTCTAGTCAGGGACGGATTAAAGTAATTCGCCGCCCTAGGCAGTTATAGAAATACCGCCCCTCCTTTTAAGGTAAATTTTCATGCCGATGCTGAAACCTTACCGTCGAAATAAGCCATGTGACCGTTTATCTATCTCTCTATCTAACAATTCACCAAATGTTTATTCCAGGAAATATTTTAGGCATAGTTCATTTAGATGATATCAAATTATTGAAATGCCATCAGAATCAAAGTTGTGAGCATAGCTCTCGTCTTTCATAGCTCTAGTCAGGGACGGATTAAAGTAATTCGCCGCCCTAGGCAGTTATAGAAATACCGCCCCTCCTTTTAAGGTAAATTTTCATGCCGATGCTGAAACCCTACCGTCGAAATAAGCCATGTGACCGTTTTTGACGCCATCGTCGAAAACGATAGAAATTGGTATTAAATCATCTTTTTCGTTCGACGCCAAACGTTATAAACTTGAATTGATATATTCATTTTCAGTATTATTCAGTGATTCAAGAATGTATCAGGCTTGCACGCTTTCAAATGGAAAATTGTAGAGTATAAACGTTCAAAATTTGCTGCCTAGGCAGCTGCTTAATTTGTAACGGTAAATCCGCCACTGGCTCTAGCTCAATTAGAACAAGTAGAAATTTTGATTGCAGGATTCTTCCTTAACAAACAAACAAACAAAAAGTGCGTTTAAATAAATCTAATTTTTTAAAAAAAGAAGAAGTATGGGCATAGATTAAGTAGGTAGGTACATACCAGAATTATCTTTATCAATTATTCTAAATATTGCTTCAAGGCTACTCTTATTTCGATACAACGTTTCAACCACAGTACTAGCGTTCGATTGTGCTTTCTGAAAATAAATAAATTGAAATTAATTCGTATGTTAATTGGAAAAAACAATTAAATTTACATTTGGAATATTTTGGACTTGAAAGGTGCTATCATAAATAACTTTGCCACTTTCTGAATCCATTGATACTAATTTATCTCGTAACATTCTCCACGGTAATCCTAATGCTGTAGCATTTTCCATACATTTACACCACTCTCCAATAGTAATTAATCCTGTAAATAACGAAAATAGTTTAAGTAATTTTAATACAAATTGTAGGTATCTAAAACCTTCGTAGTAAATGAATTTGATTATAAAACAAATTATCATACGTGGAAAGTAAACGAATTTTCTTTCATAAGAAAGTTTAGTTACTGGCTAGGTACCGGTACAACAATATTATTCTGAAATCTCCGTCAATTCAGGAAGAAGTCGAAAAACTGTTCCATTAAAATATATATGTTTGTACGCGAGGCAAACGATGTGTAACGATGTGTCTGTAGCCACTAACATTATCACTTATTATTAGTGATGTGTCTGTCGTCACTAAAATTATCAATTATTATTAGCGATGTGTCTGTAGCCACTTTAGTGACCAGTTTTAATTCGATTAGAATAAAATTTGGTATGTGAAGTACTTTTGGTATTTGAAAGGCTAAGTTGGCTAATGGGCAAAATCTGACAAGGAAAAGGAAGAGATTTAAAGGAAGGGAAAAACAAAAAATTTGGTATATCTCTCTTAACATAGGAAAAATCGAAAAATTATAAGGAGCAAAGTTATAGAAAATTAATTTTAATACAATTTCGTTTCTTATCATTTTTTCTGTTACCCTAATATTTACATAAATATTTAAATATTTTAGATTGGAAATTAAAACCCTTAATATCTAATTAGAGTGTCAGAAACAATGATCGGGTAATGAAAAGAAGTAAAGTTTTAAGATACAATTTATAAGTACCTATTAATTTTTATACAAGGATATTCTAACGTTTGAAAATATTGATTGCAGAAAACTATTTAATTAAAGTTTAATAAAAAGACCTAATTAGTCCATTTCCACATATTCGTTAGTCAGTCGAATACTCTAAAAGTGATCAGAGGTCTTCCGCCGCTTGGGAAAATATCCCTCTTTGAAATCGTATGAGAAACTTTTGTTTGAAAGTTATTTATTTAAATTGAACAGCTTTGCACAATTTTAGCTTGTAATTACTCTTAATTAAAAGTATCACTTTTATACAGTACTTTGTATTTGTGTCTTGTGTGTGTGTGTAAAAAGTGACAGACACAGTTCACACATTGATAAAGAACTTGGCATATTTCTTCTTCAATATTTAGATATCTCCTACAGTACATGTTTCTCTTAGCAGGTAGAGAGAGGTAGATTGTAAAGGCTGCCCTGGACGGGCTACACTTCGACCATAAGGTTCATTGTGATGCCTTAGGATGTGAGGATGTGAGTGGAGTGGAAGGAATTTGTGAGTAGACTAGGAATTGGTAGGATATGCGGCTGCAACCGACTATGATAGGAACTATGCCGATATTCATCTGGAGTTCGTGAAGGAAACTGCAGAAAACCTTCTCAAGCATAGCCGGTTACTTCGTTCTTGTACATACGCCGACAGTTTAGTCAATCAACCGCCCCTTTTTTTTTTATAATTGACAAACTGCCGATGTCGGAATTCGAACCCATAAACTCCCAGTTTCCAAGTACTGCATACTGCGCAGACATGACGCCTTAGACCGCTCGGCTACTTGGCTGGTTCTCTTACCAGGTACCCGATTCGGTATTTTAAGTGAGATTGCTCACTTCTCGCATTTTCATCTCACGTGAGTTTACTCGCCTGATTCTGTAAGGTTGTAGTGAAAATACGAAATTACTGTGTGAGATGATATGGAATATTTATTTCTCAGAGTGTACTTTGACATCATAGATAAAATATAGTAGTTATCTCTATGAATATAGTAGTGTTTGACATTGGCATCCGTGTAAAAATAAACAGCTTTGTTTGATTGTTTAAGTTTAATTTTTCAATATTTCAATTTTTCAACATGAATGTGACTGATAAACAAAAGCAAATAATTTTAAATTTCATGCGCGCCCACCCCGACTTTGGACGGGGTAGATTGCGGAGGTAGATATAGATAACCAAAGAATACATATATACATTCTTTGACATTGCCATGAAGAATATTTATCTATTCTTCATGGACATTACCATGCGTTGTTTTAAGCCATCGATTATTTCTCTCTCTCTCTACTTCTTTTGTTTCTCTCTTGGATCCACGTATACGTTAAGAAATTCCTTGTCGAACAAACTAACGTGAGATGGCTCACATTTTCATTATGATGAAAGTTACGGAATCGAGAGAAGTGCTCACATTTAGTATTTTCACCAGGTTTCAGTAACAGAATCACTACCCTGGAAACTACCAACTCATTTATTCATTATTAAATATTCAGGCAAAATTAACGTTTATTTAAGTATAGCTTGACCGATTTTTATTCATACTATGCGATGAATTATTTGATACAATTTTCACCAGATGGCAGACAAATTTTTCTGGAAATATATATTTTCTATAATAGGTAAGAAAATTTTATGTTCGATATCGTGCCTATGTGGCATCCATATGTATACATTATGCATACACATTGCTTAATGTATACATATGTACTCTCTCATACTCGTGGGAGATCTACTATACGAAGATGTAAACTAAACATAGTGTATATATATATATATACATATATATATATATATATATATATATATATATATATATATATATACATATATATATATATATACATATATATATATATATATATATGCATATATATATATACATATATATATATATATATATATATATATATATATGTATATATATATATATGTATATATATATATATATATATATATATATATATATATATATATATATATATATATATATATATATGTATATATATATATATATATATATACATTGTCCGCCTTTTTTATTGGGCGACAATATTTCAAGGCTCGTTGACTTTTTTTCATAATATTTGCAAGTATACAAGTATATGACACGTGTATATAGTTCCTTCGTAAGATCAACTTTTCTCTATATATATATTTTCTCTATATATATATAACCGAAAAAAAGTTCATTAGAAAAGAATCTCACGTTTATTTCAGTTAATATAATCCATTCATTTCAGCTGGCGAAATTCTCCATTTATAATCAAACAAAAATTGTATCAGAAATCTACACGGATTAAGTCACGGATAACAACTAGTATAATATAAACATAGGCGCATAGATATATAAGAATGGAATAAAAGTTAAAGTATACATAAAAAAATGTATCGTCGACATAAAAATATATATACTGTAATACGGTCTGCTAATTACAGTAGTTTTGGCTTATCCCTTGTTAGTAGGTATTATATAGGTTATAATTGAACTAGAAGTCGAAGTGTGTTTATATGTTTATTTGTGTTGTAAACTGAATACGAATTTGCTATCACAATTGTATATGATACAAAATTTAGTATAAACGCAATCCGGTATACGCAGTGGGATTTAAAACTTAAATGGAGTGATTAATTTAACGTGATATGGCGTAACTGATTGATTCATTTCGTTCTAATTGCATTCCAAGTTTCTACGCTTCACAGTTTGTGAATACCAAAATGTAATATAATCAGAGGCGGGTAAAATGCCTTTTTAAACATACTTAAAATAGAAATGGTTAAATGCTCTTTAAAATACATTTAAAGTGCTATTTGTAACTTGTTTATAGAAATGTATTTAAAATGTCAAATAGGAAATATATATAATACAATTTGAAACTTCAAATCGGTTTTTCAAAACTTCAAATTTTCTGATAATTGAAACTTATTTAATAAATATCAAATAGTTTATAGTACTATATCTTCAAGCCTATGTAAATTTCACACTTTCTTCGAAGTGCGAAACTGGAAATGTGCTCTCAAAAACAATTGTTGTCCAAGTTATCGTTTACATTGTATATATTAAGGTTGTAAACTTTCTTTTTCAAATTTCACAATTTTAAAACATTTTTCGTCAAAAATAATTAAGGTAACTTCCATTAAGTTTTATGGCCATATTTTCGTTTAAGATACTTCAAAAATCTTCACCCGTGATTCTTATTTGAAATACAATATTACAAAATCATGCAGTCACGCATGATAAAATATGAACTATTAGTTTGCGCACTACATCCACAATACAAGCTTAATAGCAGTGCTCTATGTGAGTTCGTAAAAATTTGTTCGTAAAAATCGGACAAGGGGAAAGGGGGGTTTAGAGGAAGGGGGAAACACAAAATTTGACATATCTCCCTTAATATTCAAATAATCGAAAAATTTATAAGAAGTAAAGTTTTAGGTATTAAATTTTACTGTAGATTTGTTTCTTATCATTTTTTATGTTACACTGATATTTACAGAAATATTGACGGTTTAAGATTGAAAACTAAATTCCTTAATATCATTGTACACATTAGAGTTTGAGCAAAAATGATGAGGTGATGAATTGTAGCAAATTTGATTTTCTACAACTTTATTCCTTACGCGTTTTTCGATTGTTCTAATATTAAGAGAGATATTTTATATTTTGTGTTTTCTTCTTTCTTTATGCTCCCCCCCCCGCCATTCCCCTCGACGTATGTCATTTATTAATAAAATTGGACTTGCAAATACTAAAATCATATACGACATTTCATTTTGATCAGACTAAAATTGTGACCGCTAGAGAGTGATTTTTGTATTCTAAGGAAATTCGCTAAGTTGAAGCAGCTCCTGCGTAACGAATTTTTTGTTTTATGTCACTATTCTATTCACTAAAAATACTTTAATAAATAAATAAAAATCGACTTTTTCAAATAAAAATTAGAACATAAACATCTACTTTACTCTTCTTCTGATGCCAATTTTCTTGCAATATTATTCGAGTCCACTGGTACCCTTGACATCTTATAATTTCACTAGTTCAAATGAATAGTAGTTTAATGAATCCGAGCCTTTGCCATTTCCAACGAGTTATGGTAGTTGACCGGTAAATTATTCAAAACATAAGTATCTCGCTTCGTTTAAAATTTTAAAATTATTAACCGTTTAGTTTTGAAAAAAATCGCTCTCAAAAATTGTACGATTAACATTATAGATATTTACTAAAGTAGTAATTTCACTACACTTTTAATTTTATTAAAAAAACGCGTCGAGCGATTTGGCTAAAAAACTAGGACAATAATAATATAATTTATATATTTTGAAAAAAAAAATTATTAATAGTAGAGTCAAATTAGCATTTTTCAGCCAGGTTGCTTGGAACCGCAATTTTTTTTAAATCGATTCATTTTGACGTCCTAAATATGACCCTAAATTTTTATGGTCCAACTGGTGACGGAACAGGACATCCAATTCAAAATTGAATTTGTTTATAACAAAAAAGCGTTTCTTTTTATAAACTAAAATTTTTAAAAATGTCATAGAATATTATTCAGTTCTATATAAAAAAGAAAACAAATGAGCCCATAAACATTAAAATCGGTTTATAGAATTCGAGTATTCTTTTTGACTTTCACCAAACTTCGGAACAAGAGCAGGCTTCAGGCAAGGTTTCTCTACCAGCGACCACCTACAATCTCTTAACCAGATTATAGAAAAGGGTAGAGAGCATATTTAACCAATACATATGGCATTTATTGATTACTACAAGGCATTCGATACTGTCGAACACCCACACATTTGGCGCGCACTCGAGAGTTGCGGTGTTCACGAGAAATATATCCGACTGATTCAAAAGATCTACTCTAAAACAACAGCACACTTAAGACTGGAAACTTGCGGGACCAAATTTCCTATTAAAAGAGGCTTGAGACAGGGTCACCTTCTATCACCTAAGCTCTTCAAAGCGGTGCTCCAGCTTGTATTCGAAACCTTAAACTGAAAAGACTACGGGATCAGAGTTGATGGAGTTTATTTGTCAAATCTTAGATTTGCAGATGACATAGTTTTGTTTCCAACGAACGAAAATCAGCAACAAACCATGATAAATCAACTTGATTTTCAAAGCAAACGAGTAGGCTTGCAAATAAATATCGATAAAACCAAGACTATGACAAATGCAAATTCGGGCACAAACATACAGCTTTATGGAATATCGATAGAAAACGTCACAAATTTTAAAAGCCTAGGACCGATCATATCTTTCGAAAATGTGACTGAGGCAGAGATACAAGCAAGAACGAGAAACGCGTGGAGGAGATTTTGGGCTCTAAAACATATTTTTTTAAACAATTCATTGTCTCTAAGTCAAAAAATAAAAGCTCTGGATACGTGCATCCTGCCCATTTTAATATATGGCTCGCAAACTAAGGCCTTCACAAACAAGGATTACAAAAAACTCTTAACTTGCCAAAGGAGTATGGAGCGCTCAATATTAGGAATACGGAGAGTCGATAAAATTCGGTGCTGCGAAATTAGAAATAAAACACAAGCTAAAGATGTAGTAGTAAGTGTAAAGCAGCTTCAGTGGAAATAAGCGGGACACATTGCGCGATTTAGAGATTGTAGATGGACATTACGAGCTACTTTATGGACACAGTATAATCGTACGCGGAGAAAAGGCCGTCCAAACAAAAGATGGCGTGATGAACTTGTATCCATTGCTGGTGGTTACTGGACAAGATAAGCACACGATAGATATGAATGGTGTATTCTGGAGGAAGCCTTTAAGCTTCCGATTTAGCTTTATAAAACCTAAAATATATTAATTTGTTTATAAGTAAATTAGCAAAAGGTAAAATAAATGATAACTCTCTAAAAAGTTAACGTATCGGAATATTTTATTTTAAATTAAAGGCCTATAAAAAATCTATAAGTTAAAAAAAAAGAAGTTTATTTAACTAATTTCTTAACTAATTTTTTTTTTTTTTTAAAGTTTAGTATACAATCTCAATCCATTCATATAATTGATATGTGTTATGAGCTGTAACTTTTTAACACGATTACTCCAAGACAACCTCCTTAATGAAGCTACATGCTATTTGCTAATACTACTGCAGTATCTGTTCTATAGAGTTTTTTGTTTTTATAAATAGAGAACGTAATACCCAGTATTTAAGCCACCCTATATAAAGACAATTTTTATTTTTATACATTTAAATTTAGTTTTCAATGTAGCATGTACGAATATAAATCGGTTGATTTGAGTAGACAAATATTTTAAATTCAATTAGAATATATAATTACATTTGAAATTCTAAATTTGATAAAATTTGTTGTCAATTTATTTTAAGCGAAAGGATATCGTGTCTTTTTAATGAATGCAAGTTACAACACACAATTTTTTTCGATGTATGTCGATCTGTAAAATGGGTCGATAAATTGTAACAAACAATTTCTATAATCAAATAAGAAAATGTAATTCTTTTAATGTAAAAATTAAAAACATTCGTTACGCAGGAGCTACGTCAACTTAGCGAATTTCCTTAGAATACATAAATCACTCTCTAGCGGTCATAATTTCAGTGTGATCAAAATGAAGTATAATATCTGATTTGACTTTTAGTATTTGCAAAAATTAAATTTATTAATAGCAAAAAAAAAAAAGGTATAACGATTATAGTTTACAGTTAGGTACTATGGAAACGACAATCAAAATTTTTTGCAATAAAATATATTTTATGTATTCGTGTCAAACACAAAATATTAAATATCTCTCTTAATATTAGAATAATCGAAAAATGTATAAGGAGTTAAGTTGTAGAAAATCAAGTTTGCTACAATTCATTACCTGATCATTTTTCTCAAACTCTAATGTGAACAGAGATATTTAGAATTTTAACTTCCAATCTTTAATTGTAAAAATTTCTGTAAATATTAGTGCAACAGAAAAATGATAAGAAACAAAATTACAGTAAAACTTAGTACCTACAACTTAACTCCTAATAAATTTTTCGATTTTTCAAATATTAAGGGAGATAGTCAAATTTTGTGTTATCGCCTCCCTCTAAACCCCCTTTCCGGTCGTCCGATTTTACCCATTAACGAACTTGACCTTTAGAATACCAAAAGCGACTCAAATACCAAATATCATCCCAATCGGAATAAAACTGTGGCCGCTAGAGAATCCACAGGCATTTTAAACAATCTTTAATTGTAAATATTTCTGTGAATATTAGTGCAACAGAAAAATGATAAGAAACAAAATTACAGTAAAACTTAGTACCTACAACTTAACTCCTGATAAATTTTTCGATTTTTCAAATATTAAGGGAGATAGTCAAATTTTGTGTTTTCCCCTCCCTCTAAACCCCCTTTCTCCTCGTCCGATTTTACCCATTAACGAACTTGACCTTTAGAATACCAAAAGCGCCTCAAATATCAAATTTCATCCCAATCGGAATAAAATTGTGACCATATATATATATATATATACATATATATATATATATATATATATATATATATATATACATATATACATATGTACGTACGTGGACTCTCTAGCGGTCACAGTTTTATTCCGATTGGGATGAAATTTGATATTTATATACATATATATATATATATATATGTATATATATATATATATATATATATATATATATAGCATATATACAAATTTTAGCGATAGTGATTTTTCACATCTAATAGATCTAATGTAACATCTAACATCTAATGGATCGATGGACATTTGAAAAAATTTTTACGAAATTCCAACATTGGTGCAAAAACAATAGTTGCATTTCTTTTGCAGGAAATTCGCTAAAAAGTATCTGGATTATTTTTTCGTAAAGCTCATAATAAATAAGATAATAATAATGAATATTATTGTCTGAAAAAGAAACTATGATTCCGAAACTATAGTCTCAAATATAAATATTTTTTACGAACACTTTATTTTTAGGAAATTAAAAAAGGAACCATTGTTTAAAATAATTTTTGTATAATATTAATATAAAAAATATTACCTATGTTATCAGGATCGAATTTTGTAAATTCTGTTAGTAAAGCTGCTTTATTTGCTAAAATTTGTCCACTAAGTTCACGTATTGCTGATGACTCTACCAAACCAATTCGTTGTCGGAACGTTAATCGCTTAGTTTTCGCTGATGTATATTGTACGAAATGTGTTGCTAGTTGTGGACCCACAAGTTTCAAATAGGCACCTTTATTTGAACCAAGTTCGTAGTAGTTTGATGCAGAAAATATTGTGATTACCTAGAATTTTCGTTTTTAAGGTAGATAAAAATGTTGATATTACAATTTTTTCATCTTCATAACATAAGTCATACTCACTGTTCCGTTGTGGATTATTTCATAACCGTCTGGTTTACATTCATGAGATCGAACAAGATACATCAACTTATTCGCCTTTAGAAAACATCTCGAAACATCTGGCCCAAAATATGTACCAGCCCCACGTAAAGCATTAGGAACACATCCTTCGCTAGGTTGTGGATCACTCCATAATATATCGAATACCTGAAATAAAATTTTCGTAGAGAAATTAATTGTATTTTTAACCTGACTTCAAAAAGGAGGATGGTTCTCAATTCGTCTGTATTTTTTCTTGTGCTTTTTTTGTGCTTTTTTTTTTTATGTGTGTCACCTCAGAACTCTGTCAATTATGAACCGATTTTGAATTTTTTTTTGTTTTAAAGGGTTTGGTTTCCCATTGGTCCGTCCCATTGGCACCAAATCGCATTCTGATGAGGGGATCCCCGGGAAATCGAGGAAAATCCTCATTTTATATGTGATAACCGATTTCTGCGAAATTTCTTCTTTTTTTTTTTGAAAGGGTATACATACTCATTCATAATGGGAAAATAAGAAAAAAAAATTTTTACAAAAAGAAAACAAAATGCATGTAAAAAAAACTGAAAATCTGTTATGAAAAAATGCATTAAAAATTAAAAAAAAAATATAACAACTGATAAAAAAAATGTGTTTACCCATATTTAGACAAATAAAATAAGTTATAGAACTTCAAAGTCACTAAAAAGCGAGAAACAAAACTTATTTTGACAAAATGGAAACCCGACTTCAAAAATCCAATATTCTTTGACAAAAAATGCACTAAAAAGTAAAAAATAATTGCATATTCTTGTGCCAATTTTAGTTCACCTAAGCAAAAAATTTTAAATATATATGTACAATTATTGTTATTTTTGGAGGCGGTGTCAGCATAGAGAAATTCACATAACTTTTGGACACCGCCTCCAAAAATAATAATATTTGTACATATATATTTAAAAAATTTTGCTTAGGTGAACTAAGAATATGCAATTATTTTTTACTTTTTAGTGCATTTTTTGTTATAGAATATCTGATTTTTGAAGTCGGGTTTCCATTTTGTCAAAATAGGTTTTATTACATATGTATACATACGCGCCTTCTAGCGAGAGAATAAAGCACTTTCAAGAAAAAGTTTTCCAACAAAAGATACGTATTTTTTTTCGTAGAATACGAATATGTAATAAAAAATATGGGTTTAAAATTTAAAATTACAAAGTTTGACCCTATTTCGCTCTTGTGGATCTACCGGACCCGAAATATGATTAGCGCATTAGATTCCTCGGGAAAAATTACTAGGGATTATCGTTTGATTGAAATTTTTAGTTAGAACCACCTTAAACGATTTATAATGCCGTGTCCAAACTTTTTGGTACCCGGTATATGTCTGTATGATATTCTGAATAAAAAATTTGTATGTAGACCACTTTAATATTCAATTAAATAAGGATTCGATCAAAAACATAAATGTAAAAAAAGGCCGAGTTTTCGGGAAAATACTTCATATAATAGTTGCTCCTTAAAAAGTGATGATATCCTAATTAAAGAGTCGAGCTATTTATAAAGTAAATAGCGAAAACTAAAATGTAAGAATGTCAGTGCAAAGTAAAATGAAAAAAAAAAATTGATTAAAAACATTTATTTCGTAAGTTTTCTCTTAGTATGTTTTTAAAATTTTATATCGCGGACAAATTAAACAATGAATGGACATTTATATTTGAATTGTTTAATGCACATAATAACATATTCGATATTCAAAATCTGATCAATCTACCATGTAGAAAACACTATAACCAAAATTTTTTCCCATTTTTTCGGATGTTGCGTTGAAAAATTGAATTTTTTCGATGTACAAATACGTTTTGAGTTATCCCACGTCGAATACAAAAACTCGCATCCTTCTAAAATGTCAGGAAGTGGCTTAAACTTAAACAAATAAATATAATTTTTGGTTTTCTATATGTTCCGTTGGGAAAATTAAATTTTCCCAAATATTCTTATTTAGGGCTTCAGAAATTCCGCGTCGAATTCAAAAAACCGTATGCTCTAGCATTTCTGGAATTTCTGGTGTTGCTAATTTTGAAGTATATATATATATATATATATATATATATATATATATATAATATGGACCAATCATAGAGCAGCAATATTCCTTATGTTAATTTTATCAAAACAAAAATGCAAAAGTTTTCCCATTTCCCGATATAAATTTTGTGTTTTGATAATTTTCCTTTCGGGTTGGGCACTATATCTAACTGTATGTCAAATATCAACTTTCAAGAACTTATGGTCTAGGCCTTGGAATTATGATCGTGTATGGCCAAGAATTGTAGGCGTTCCCGCTTTTTAACGACTTTTGAATGCGCATATCTTTTTAACCGTTTATTTCTTAACGAATAGCAAAAACTTGTTCTCTTATAATTCCCTAAATAGCTTATATTTAAAACCATCACTGTAGCTCTTTTCGTTCATAAGTAATAGTACTGTAAGTGCGAAGGCAAAAAAACCCTTAAACTCGGTCGGTCGCACTGCCGTGCTTTAGATATGTTGGTTTTCTATTTTTTACCGACGAAAGAAGGAGGTCCTCAATTCAACCTGTATATATTTTTTTAAATGTTTTAATTTTATTTTATAGGGTTTCTTTCGAATTGGGCACCATATTAATTTGAAGAAAAATTTTCATATTTTAGCAAAAAAAAAAAAAAGACTTCCCAACGCTTCCACTAAGGAATAAATATTATAATCGCTGTATATTGTCTGTGTGTAAATACTTATTATCGTTGCCCAATTTGAATATTTTTTAACCGACGAAAAAAGAGGAGGTTCTCAAGTTAATAATATTACTGCAAGCGCGAAGGCAAAAAACCCCTTAAAGTTGGCCTGTCGCACTACCGTGCTCTAGATATGTAGGTTTTCTATTTTTATATACTAACTAAAAAGTACAATTTATGTGAATCTATGAGAAAAACAAATCTTTGATAAAGTCCAAAACAGGATGGAGTCAGTGGAATACATTTTTTTCCTTCTTAATCTTCAAAAACAGATTGGCTTGTGATGCTTTTTTTAAATGTTTGAAAAGTGAAAAAATAACATTTATAATTTAATTAGTTTAGTTTGTAGTTCGGTTCGGATTTCCTTCAAAATTTTTTTTTCAAAATAAACCAAAAAGGAAGCAGATATGCAAAGAAAAAAAAATTGTGACGCAGGATCTGCGTCAAATTAGCGAATTTCCTTAGAATACATAAATTACTCTCTAGCGGTCACAATTATAGTCCAATCAAAAGGAAATGTCGTATTTCATATGATTTTGGTATTTGCATGGCCAATTTAATAATAAATGGCACAGGTCAAGAAGAAAGGGGGGGGGAATAGAGAGAGAAGAAAACACATAATATAAAATATCTCTCTTAAGTTTAGAACAATCGAAAATTGTATAAGGAGTAAAGTTGTAGCAAATCAAGTTTCCTACAGTTCATTACCTAATAATTTTTCTCAAACTCTAATGTATACAGAGATATTTAGAATTTTAACTTTCAATCTTAAATTGTAAATATTTCTATAAATATTAGAGTAACAGAAAAAATGATTAAACACAAAATTATAGTAAACTAATTTTCTTCAACTTTACTTCTTATAAATTTTTCGATATTTCGAATATTCAGGGAGATATGTCAAATTTTGGGTTTCCCCTTTTACCCATTCATGTTTCTTTCAGAATAATAAACTTATTATTACTTTTAAGAATATTATTCTCGGCGAAACATGAATTAATTAAAATCTAAAATATCTCAACAAAACATATAACAAAAAATAAAAAATACGTAGGCTAGCCCAATTTTGTAGTTCTGCTCGTTGCATGCTTGCAGATGCTGTCACCGTTCAACTTTATAATTATTTTTGGCACGATTTATAAGCTGACAGATCAATTTTTAACCTAAACAGCGATAGTTGATGAATATTCCGACCGAAGATAACCAGTAGTCAATTATTTTTCTCAATTTTTATGTAAAGTCTATTTATATATTTAAATAATATATATAAATTTCAAATAATTGACATCACCAAGTGACGCGTATATTTTACTAATATGATAAACAATTTGCATAAAAGTTTCAGCCAAATTTATTTTGTGCAAAACGGTACACTTTTTAATATTTTACCATCCAGCCGACGTTCCATCCAGTATTTAGAGCTCCGTTTGGAAAAATTTTTGCTTTTAATTTTCATACCGTGGCGTACTGTACCCAGTCAGAGTATTATTTTAAATACATCACCCAATCGAATTTCTGAGAATAGAAATGAAACATACCAATTATAATACATAAATTTTCAGAGATAGGCGAATATGTTATCTCTGAAATATGTACTTAATCAAGTAATTCAGTTCAGTTTGAAATAAACAAATTTAGACAAATTCAATACCCCCGTGAACTTAGCAGAGCACTTTTAGCAGATCCCTTCCAAAACCATCCAACAAATTTGTTGGTCATTTGTTGGACATTGTTGGAACATTTTAAAAATTTGTTGGACCCTATTTCAAAAGTTATAACCGTTTTTCTAAATGCTCTGCTAGGTTCACGCTAGCAGAGCAATGATTGAAAACTGACCAAAAAAGTATCCAAAAATGTTCCTTAGAACTTGTTGGACATTGTTGGAACAATATTAAAATTTGTTGGACCTTATTTCAAAAGTTATAAAGCTTTTAAAATGCTCTGCTAGGTTCACGCTAACAGAGCAATGTTTGAAAACTGACCAAAAAAGTATCCAAAAATGTTCCTTAGGACTTGTTGGACATTGTTGGAACAATTTTAAAATTTGTTGGACCTTATTTCAAAAGTTATAAAGCTTTTTAAAAGCGCTGGTTAGAGCACGTCTACAGAGCCATGTTTTAAAATCGACTAAAAAAGTAACAAACATTGTCCTTTAGTACTTGTTGGTAATTGTTGGAACATTTTTAAAATTTGTTGGACCTTCTTTCAAAAGTTATAAAGCTTTTAAAATGCTCTGCTAGGTTCACGCGAACCGAGTATGTTTGAAAATTGACCAAAAAAGTATACAAAAATGTTCCTTAGGACTTGTTGGATATTGTTGGAGCATTTTAAAAATTTGTTGGACCTTCTTTCAAAAGTTATAAAGCTTTTTAAAAGCGCTGCTTAGCGCACGCCTACAGAGCCATGTTTTAAAATCGGCAAGGGACAAACATTGTCCCTTAGTACTTGTTGGTCGTTGTTGGAACATTTTTAAAATTTGTTGGACCTTCTTTCAAAAGTTATAAAGCTTTTAAAATGCTCTGCTAGGTTCACGCTAACAGAGCATGTTTGAAAATTGACCAAAAAAGTATCCAAAAATGTTCCTTAGGACTTGTTGGACATTGTTGGAACATTTTTAAAATTTGTTGGACCTTCTTTCAAAAGTTATAAAGCTTTTTAAAAACGCCGCTTAGCGCACGCCTACAGAGCCATGTTTTAAAGTCGACCAAAAAAGTAACAAACAATGTTCCTTAGTACTCGTTGGTCATTGTTGGAACATTTTTAAAATTTGTTGGACCTTCTTTCAAAAGTTATAAAGCTTTTTAAAATCACTTCTTAGCGCACGCCTACAGAGCCATGTTTTAAAATCGAAAAAAAAGTAACAAACAATGTTCCTTAGGACTTGTTGGACATTGTTGGAACATTTTAATCTCCAATCATAAATCTTAAAAGTTTCTGTAAATATTCGAGTAAGCGAAAACCAAATAGATGTAAAATTAATTTTCTATAACTTTGTTTCTTATACATTTGTGTTTCCTCTTCTCTCTAACCCATCCACTTTTTCCTTCTCCAATTTTGTGCAATAACGAACTCTTTCTCTTAAATTCCAAAAGCACCTCACATACCAAAGTTCATTCTAATCGGATTAAAACTAGTCACTAGAGTGGCTTCAGACAGAAGGCTCATAATAAATAACAATGTTTGTACAGAATTTATGGCATAAATTGAAATCTAACTATAAATTCTATAAATTGAAATCAAACAAAAGTTTTTTATTTTTATAAACGAAAAATAATTTGCCTACAAACTTTTCTTCTATCTCTTACCAAATTCGAGGCAGAAATTTTTCTTTTAAGACTTTTCTGGGTTGTTTGAGCCCTTGACCTATCTTTCTACTAATCAACGTTCTGGACAACGGGAAGTACACTTGAATATTGATTATGATTTATGATATGTTACTGACCAAAATGTCAATTTTATGGGTTAAATCTCTTAGAAACTATTAAAGCTGTACTGTTGTATACTCGCTTTATGTTTAAAATTTGAGCTTCATAGCTTTTATGGTAACTGAGACACAGAGGGCCAAAAATCGTCTCTAATACTTCTAGAAAAAGAAAGCATAGTGCAATCGGCGTCTATGCTACAACTTTTGCCGCACACTACTATACTATGTGCGTTATGTGATGATTGGTACAGATTATACATAAATTAATAGTTTTTAATTGTTGAAAAATAAAAACGTTAAAAAAATAGCACATTTGTACTACGGTAATTATTATATACGTATTAAATAACGGTCAATAATAATGACTTTGGTTCAGAAAATTTTTAAAATAGTCAAACAGGCCCCAAAGAATATTTTGGTATACTTTTTAGGTTGATTTTAATAGCTTTTGAAATAAGGCCCAATAAATAATAAAAATGATCCCATAATTTCCAAAAAGTTCCAAGGGACATTTTGTTGGTTTTAAAACATGGCTCTGATGGCGTGTACTTAGCAGCGCTTATAAAAAGCTTTATAACTTTGGAAATGAGTCCCAACAAATTTTAAAAATTATCCAATAATGTCCAACAAGTCCAAAGGAACATTTTTTGATACTTTTTTGGTCAGTTTTAAAACATGGGTCTGTAGGCGTACGATAAGCAGTGCTTTTATAAAGCTTTATAACTTTTGAAATAAGGTAGGTCCAACAAATTTCAAAAATGTTCCAACAATGTCCAACAAGTCCTAAGGAACATTTTTGGATACTTTTTTGGTTAATTCTCAAACATGCTCGGTTAGCGTTAACCTAGCAGAGCATTTTAAAAGCTTTATAACTTTTGAAAGAAGGTCCAACAAATTTTATAAATGTTCCAACAATGACCAACAAGTACTAAAGGACAATGTTTGTTACTTTTTTTGTCGATTTTAAAACATGGCTCTGTAGACGTGCTCTAACCAGCGCTTTTAAAAAGCTTTATAACTTTTGAAATAAGGTCCAACAAATTTTAAAATTGTTCCAACAATGTCCAACAAGTCCTAAGGAACATTTTTGGATACTTTTTTGGTCAATTTTCAAACATCTTCTGTTAGCGTGAACCTAGCAGAGCATTTTAAAAGCTTTATAACTTTTGAAAGAAGGTCCAACAAATTTTAAAAAAGTTCCAACAATGACCAACAAGTACTTAAGGACAATGTTTGTTACTTTTTTTGTCGATTTTAAAACATGGCTCTGTAGACGTGCTCTAACCAGCGCTTTTAAAAAGCTCTATAACTTATGAAAGAAGGTCCAACAAATTTTAAAAATGTTCCAACAATGACCAACAAGTACTAAGGGACAATGTTTGTTACTTTTTTTGTCGATTTTAAAACATGGGTCTGTAGGCGTGCGCTAAGCAGCGCTTTTAAAAAGCTTTATAATTTTTGAAAGAAGGTCCAACAAATTTTAAAAATGTTCCAACAATGTCCAACAAGTTCTAAGGAACATTTTTGGATACTTTTTTGGTCAGTTTTCAAACATTGCTCTGTTAGCGTGAACCTAGCAGAGCATTTTAAAAGCTTTATAACTTTTGAAATAAGGTCCAACAAATTTTAAAATTGTTCCAACAATGTCCAACAAGTCCTAAGGAACATTTTTGGATACTTTTTTGGTCAGTTTTCAAACATTGCTCTGCTAGCGTGGACCTAGCAGAGCATTTAGAAAAACGGTTATAACTTTTGAAATAGGGTCCAACAAATTTTTAAAATGTTCCAACAATGTCCAACAAATGACCAACAAATTTGTTGGATGGTTTTGGAAGGGATCTGCTAAAAGTGCTCTGCTAAGTTCACGGGGGTAAATTCAATAGATATTAGAATTATAATACAACAAATTATAATAGATATTAGTCAATTAATTGACAATAAAAACTGGAAAAAATATGTATGTTCCTATTTAGCCACTTAACTGCTAAAAACCCATTGATTAATGCGTTTGAAGGCCTAGGCTGTACTTAATATGACTGACGCAGTCATGTCTCTAAAGCGAGCATAGGCCATAGTAGGAATGAGCGTGGGACCAAATCCATAGTATTTGGATGAAATTATCATTTTCAAAACTGTGACACTCGAACAGTTTTGAAAGTGGAATAATATCTGAACAGCGTCGTCATATAAATGATTGTTAAAACTTAATTTTTATAACTAAATTTCATCCAAATAAGGTTATTGATTATCCTCTCCTCGTTTAAGAATTATCTTTTGTCTGGGTTTTGAAGATATTCTAATTAGAATTTTTAAATATAAAATATTGAAAGTTGTATCTATAAAATTCGAAATAAAATATTTATTGGTTTACTAAAGAATATTTATTGCATTGAGATAAAAAATAATCAAATAATAAAAAAGATTATTTTATATAACATTTTGCTGTGTAAGATAATATATAATAAATAGTCTTTTCTTGCTTACAATGAATAATAAATTTACGATATTACACAAATTATTTATTTTCGTATAAGTTGAATGATCCAACAACGTGTTCAATATACTTGGAATAAAGTCATATTTTTTAACGTCTATCTAATCGTTAAGTTTTAACATCAATCGAACCTCGTGGAATCCGATTGACGTTTGTAAGAGGGGTTAATCGTTAACTGTGAAAGTCACTTTGGGACACTTCCTTTATTCCGTTTTTTTACGGGGATAAGTATCTTTGTTTTCTTAATGTCTTCCCAACTTGAAATTTGAAGTGTCGTTTATTGATTTGACCAAGATTAACTTCCCCAAAAAATACTACTGTTTACAATCCTGTGTTTCGTGATTCTTCACATGTACAGGTATTGAAAAAATGGATATAGTAAGAAATGTTGGAGAACAAAACAATAGTAAGCGGCAAAAATCGCTTCAAGTAAGTGTTGTGCATTGTTTCATAGTTTGCGACTGTGTGGTTCTGTTCAAAGCAGAAAGTACCGTTTATTTTGGGGTTGATTCTGTAAGTGGATAAATGGAAGATAAATCTCGGGAGGTGAAATCATCTATCCAATAATTACATGTTCAGTTGTTTCTTCTGAAGTCAGAAAAGGACGTATTATCGTAGCCTATTAAAGTTATTTTATGCGAAAGGTAAGATAAAATGTCCAGAACAGCAGCATCGGTTTCAGAGCAGGGCATCCTCTTAAATCTATGTTTCTCCATACCTATTGAATGCAGAATAATTTTTCCGTTGGCTTCTTTATTCCAATCTGATGAAAATTCATGGTGCAAACTAACATACTTCCGCCCATGTACAAACAAAATCACTAGAGAATTAAGGGATTTCTGCTTTTGGCAATTTACTTAACCACTCGCGCAACACAATCCAGGGGCTTCATTTTTAAACTTAAATGCCTTTCAATATTGACAGCGTTCATTGGTCCAATAGCAACGATTTGCTGTCAACTGTAATCTATTTCCAAATTATAATTAAATGCAGCTCGATAGGGGTTAAACGCAATATTTCTATGTTGTTGACTTCGATTCCATCGATTCCGTTCAACTTAATTCCGCGTTTCATGTTGCTCGTCAGTTTGGCTTGCTCTTGAATATCTTTCACTTCTAGCTTTTCGAGTTCTGCGACTTAAGTTTGAACGTCTAATTGCTGGCATTTTTAAAAACAACAATTCATTTGAAAAAAAAATTCGTTATGCAGGAGCTGCTTCAACTTAGTGAATTTCCTAAGAATACATAAATCACTCTCTAGCGATCATAATTTTAGTGTGATCAAATTGAAATATAATATCTGATATGATTTTAGTATTTGCAAAAATTAAATTTTTTAATAGCCAAAGTAGAACGGTATATAACGGTTATTGTTTATAGTTACTATGCAAACGACAATCAAAATTGACATTTCAAAATTAAAACAAAATTTTAATAAAATAATTTTATAGTTATTGAAGAGTTTCCGTGGAAATGACAAAATCAACACAAATTTTAACCAACTCCAAAACAGAAATATGGTCGTTAAGTTTTCTTAAATTTGCAAAAAAATTTTAAGTTTATAATTCGAAATAAAAACTATCTATGCTTAAGTTTGACCAAATTACACACAATATAGAAAATTTCATCAAAATCAGAGTTTCAGAGTCCATACACGATAAACATGTGACACGAGATTTTTATATATATAGATTTAAATAAATATAGACTTTACATAAAAATTGAGAAAAATAATTGACTACTGGTTATCTTCGATCGGAATATTCATGTCGCTGTTTAGGTTGAAAATTGATCTGTCAGCTTACATAATCGTGTCAAAAATAATTATAAAGTTGAACGGTGACAGCATGTGCAAGCATTAAAAGCAACAAAACTTAAAAATTGGGCTAGCCTACGTATTTTTTGTTGTATGTTTTGTTGAGATATTTTAGATTTTAATTAATTCATGTTTCGGCAAGAATAATATCTTAAAAGTTAAAATAAGTATATTATTCTCAGCGAAACATGAATGGGCAAAAGGGGAAACCCAAAATTTCGCATATCTCCCTGAATATTCGAAATATCGAAAAATTTATAAGAAGTAAAGTTGTAGAAAATTAGTTTTGCTATAATTTTGTATTTTGTCATTTTTTCTGTTACTCTAATATTTACAGAAATATTTACAATTAAAGATTTGAAGTTAAAATTCTAAATATACATTATAAATTAGATTTGGAGAAAAATTTAGGTAATGAAATGTAGCAAACTTGATTTGCTACAACTTTACGCCTTATACATTTTTCGATTGTTCTAACATTAAGAGAGATATTTTATAGTTATTAAAAAACGTCCGGAATTGTGGAAAAACAATTCATGGCTTTTGCATCACGATAATGCACCTGCTCACTATTCATATCCACCGGATTTAGCCCTCTGCGACTTTTTCCTGTTCCCTAAACTGAAGAAACCCGTGATAGGACGGAGATTTGCAACGATTGAGGAGATAAAAACTGCAACGCTGGAAGAGCTCAAGTCTATACCAAAAAGTGCTTATCAGAAGTGCTTCGAGGATAGGAAAAAGCGTTGGCACAAGGGTATAATATCTAAGGGGGATTACTTTGAAGGACAATATGAATATTGATATATATATATCAATATATCAATATATTGATATATCGGATATATATCCGTTAATAAAATCATTTCATTTGGACTATTTTGTACTACATTAACATGTTAACATTAACATTTTTTTTTCCTGAAATTATTTTATATAGGAATATATATATATATATACCAAATATATATATATATATATATATATATATATATTTGATATATATATATATATATATATATATTCCTATATAAAATAATTACAGGAAAAAAAAAATGTAAAATAAAAATCCAAATAAAATCATTTCATTTGGACTATTTTGGACTACATTAACATGTTAACATGTTAACATTAACATTTTTTTTTTCCTGTAATTATTTTATATAGGAATATATATATATATATATATATATACCAAATATATATATATATATATATATATACTTAATATATATATATATATATATATACATTTTTTTTTTCCTGTAATTATTTTATATAGGAATATATATATATATATATATATATATATATTCCTATATAAAATAATTACAGGAAAAAAAAATGTTAATGTTAACATGTTAACATGTTAATGTAGTACAAAATAGTCCAAATGAAATGATTTTATTAACGGTATAACATAAAACAACAATTTACACAATTTGTAGAGAAAAATCAAACCCTAAGAAGAAAAACCAACGGTTCGAATATTCCTCCATTCATTACGAAACAATATCCGAGTCGACTGTAGAAATCTACCCGGGTATTTTCTAGCACTTGAGGAGAAATATTCGCACAATTGTTAACAATTCGATGCCTTAATTGTTGCAAATTTTCAGGCTTATTCCGCGAATAGATCCGTGTTTTGAGAAAACCCCACAAAAAAAAGTCGTTAGGAACTGGTCACTTGAAGGTTCCAAAACCACTTATATGACGTTCCAGAAAAGTTTGTGCCAGGAACAGATTAACTATCATAGCATCGTGAGCAGGGCAACCATCTTGTTGGAACCATACAGATTCCAGGTCTAAATTAGGAAGAGTTTTAACAGTTGGCAATAATTATTTCGTAACAAACTCAAATATTTTTGAGAATCTAAGGATCCGTCAATGAAGAATGGTATTATAATATGGTCATCCAATATTACAGTCCACATATTCAGTTTCAGTATATATGTGTATGTATGGTTTTATAGTAAATATTTTATTTATTTATTTAACATTGATTCTCTATTAGAAATGCTTTTGAAAACGGTCTATATATATATATATATACATATATATATATATATATATATATATATATATATATATATATATATATATATATATATATATATATATATATATATATATATATATATATATATATATTTATATCAATATATATATATCAGAGAATCAATGTTAAATAAATAAATAAAATATTTACTATAAAACCATACATACACATATATACTGAAACTGAATATGTGGATTGTAATATTGGGTGACCATATTATAATACCATTCTTCATAAATTCAGTATATACCGGGTATTTTTTAACAAATAAATATAAATATAAAGTTAAGCAATTAACTTAGTTATTTATTTTCAATTCAATTTTATTTATGTATTCATTTATTTACTTATTTATACATAAATCCACATGAATAATTTTAATTTAACGTTTCTTAACTTTGTCTTATTTAATTAAAGTTTTTATGGTTTTATTATTATTTTGACACCAGTAAACACCCCTAGATGTTGGTGGCTTTGTGCCTTAATCTTGCAATTCCGATAAATACTCATATACGCGACTACAAGTGTTTATAAATTGTAAAATATAAATGAAAGTTGAAAATATTAAACAAATCATTGCAAAAACATAATTTAAAATTGATGTAGGCCCTAAATTTTATAAAAGAAAAAGAAAATCAACCACCGTAAGTGATTTTGTTAAAATTAATTTATATTATATTTTATAACAAGGGTTTTTTTTCTCATAAAATATGTTTGTAGTATTTTCCAATTTATTATGGGTTGGTATAAAATTTCAATAACAAAGTGTTGTTCTGTTCAATAAAATTGAATCAAGATGATTTGCAAAATGGTTCGAATTTAGCAAAATATAATTTGCTATCGTATCGAGTGGGATGACAAATTAATGAGGAGAAAATTTTGTGTTCATAAATATAATTTGCTATCGTATCGAGTGAGATGTCAAATGAAAGAAAAAATTTAGAGTTAATACATATAAAATAGTACAATATTAAATATAATTATTGTTGTCGCATCAAAGGTAAAAAAACGAAAAAGTTTAAAATATAAAAAAAGTTTAAAAACATATAACCCTCACTAATAAAATAAACTAAAAAGTAAGAACCAAGTTAGCTGCCGATTGCTATCCTATCCGTCGTCTTATTGAGTAAGACAAGAGTTTTTTGATATGTTAGATATTCCTGTTTATTTATTTCAATTGAAGTTTTCTGGCAGTTTCACATTAATAACGTTATAATTCAATTCAAATGTCGTGGTTGTGCATTGTCAACTACAAAAAGCAAACACTGTAATTTGATAGACAAATATAAACAATGGAAATGCGGTCAATCAAATGGATATTCTCTAGCCAAGTCTCTATAGAATTATGTTATGTGTTTTACAAAGATTCACAATAAATCATTTCGATATATTAGATATATTAGAGAATATAACTAACTATGAGTATCTGTTTTTACTAGAAGGAAGGAAAATTTGTAATTACTGGAGACGAGTATACTATATATGAATATAATAATACATGTAGTATAATTATATATGTAGTAGGTTTATAGTCTAGTCAACAAGTTAAAAAACGTGTTAATTTTTATTACTGTGAATTAAAATACGTGCGATAGCTTGTTGAACTCGTTATGACGTCTAGAAAAATGTACAATAATTTTAAACCCGCACCTAAACAATTGCAAAAGTAATAAACAATTAAAGATTCCAAAGAAAAGGGGTCTACTTTTTTGAAAATTACTCACAAACTATTGATGCTAGAGGAATTTTACAAACAGATTCTTAAGAGGAGGAAATTTCCGAAAAAAATTCCGACTCCCCGAACTTGACCTCTATTATTAATACTTTTTATTTAATGTTGCAAATAGTGTTCCGCCCATTCCAATTATAGTTGAGTAAGATAATGTTTAGAAAAAAAAAATTAACGACACTGCCCTCGCCGCGCGGAATCCTATTTTCAACATTAAATAAAAAGTATCATGTCTCATAAGTTTGATTCTATACAATTATTCTGGTAAGTTTGATTGCATAAATTATATTATCTTTTAAAAATTGAATAACTATTCATTTCTTAACGTTGAGCGAAAAAAGCTCTTCTTATAATTCCATAATCTTGCTATATTCGAAAATTCATCACTCTAGCTCTTTTCGTTCAAAAGTTACAAGGGGTCGATTTTGGCTGTTATATTTCCAGTCTATATAGTCTTTCGCAAGTTTACAAGCCAAGTACAAACCACACTCCTCAAATTTAGCTGTCCACTACCGATGGACTATAATACTGAATATAATTAGTTTGGAGTTTTGACACATAATGTGTTTTTTTGTATCATTGCATTTTTGTCTTCAACGTTAAACACTAAAGTTATGTTTAACGTGTAATATAATAGTATATACTCCAAATAATTACTACTGTTGAAAATGATCATCAGTACATATAGACGTATTTTCACAAAACGTGTTCAGGCAATAAAACCAATTAGAAAAAAGTATAAAAGGAAACACTTAGAAGTTAAATTGAAATATCACTGTTTAAGAAGGTATATTACTACTAAAAAAGAAAAAAAGGTCAAGTGATTTGATCAGCATACATACCTGTTTCCATTCTACTTTGTCAATAACATCTGCCCCAGGTGCTGAACTTTCTGTAATTGGTGGTCTTAACAATGATACATACTGTAATAAAATTATTTTTATATAAAATTGACGAAAAATGGTATAATTATACTATAAAAAAAAATTTTGACAAAATGGAATACCGACTCCAAAAATAACAATAATTGTACATATATATTAAAAATTTTTTGCTTAGGTGAACTAAATTTAACACAAGAATATGAAATTATTTTTTTACTTTTTAGTGCATTTTTGATCTTAGAATATTTGATTTTTTAAGTCGGGTTTCCATTTTGTCAAAATTTTTTTTAAATATTGTATATTAAATGAAGGCTTAAATAATGATTAGTATTCAAATGAATCTGCTATGACTTTGAACTTATATCACAATGTTTGAAACTTCTAGTTAACCCTCAACTAATATAAAAACACTTTAGGAATTGATCAATGAGACTCTATAGACATTTCGGTACTATTAAGCTTTATTTAAGTTGACGCTAATATAGTTGGCAATATTGTTAATTTATGAGTATATCATTAATATCGTACTGACTTGTAATATAAATACCATTCTTACGAGTGGTATATAAACAAAATTGAATTATGTAACAATGCTATACAAGGAACCTTCACACGAAAATAATATAAGATATTTATTACATATGAATTCGAATAACGTTAATAAAGAATAAAAAGGGTAATATAATAGTTTTAGGTGGCATAGCGGATAGCCGTCATAAAAATAAAAAGCGATAATTTGAATTATTTTATGTTTTTTTTTAAATGATTTACCGCACATTTAATCAATCTTAACAAAGTAGTACCTAAGTTTTTGGAAAGAAGATTTTGAGCTTGTAAAATTTGTCATGTAAGACATCATTTTTCGGGATTTGAAAATAGTCAAGTATTCATTTTTTAATTTTGATGTCTGTTTATTTTAACCAACATAATCTAAATCCGTAAAACTAGTTTAAGAATTTGCGATTGTTTTAAATCATTAATTAATAAATTGGCATTATATTTTACTTACTAAGTAGGATGTCACCAGTTTGAAAATGAATTTTTTGAATGGTTAAATTTAGTATTATAATTAATACCCACGTGTACGAATAGTACATTGTATTTAGTTTTTGTATAATTACGTAATTTTATATAGTGTACAAAATGCTTTCATATGAAGCAGATGTATTTGCAGTGGTTTAAACAACACGATCACGTAATTAGGTTTAGGTATTATTTCTTCGGGAAAGAGACTACTTGAAAGAAGACTGCGTTCTATAGAAACTTCAGTAGACTCAAGGGCGAGGATTCTTTGCAGAGCATTGCAAATGGAAGGGAAGATAGGATTTAAAAATGAGAGTTGATGGAGATTCATTCTATGGAGAGACGAAAGAAACGATAAATCATCCAGCATCACTAACGAAAATATCTTTGATACATAAAACGATGCCTGTGTGTCTAAAGATATACAAGAGAACTATCCGTGTATTACCTGATACTTTATTTCCTCATAAAAAAAGGGAACTGAAAAGAGATTTCTAAGGTAAGACTTTTTCCTTAACTAAAGAAATCTAAAATTTTAGGATGGTATTTACGTTATATTTAGGAAATTCACGCTTATTACGCAAATTTTTTATTCCGTTAATATATATTCCAGCTATTTGGCATAATTGAAAGCCAAAATTTATATGTGTACTGTTATGTGATAATATGATCTGCTTCCGGAGATATAAGCATCTTAGTGGAAACTAACTTTTATGTGCATAAATTGCTTTTATAAAATGGTCGTTGATAATTAAATTTTAATGGATACTTCATAATATTTAATTTTCATTCAACATAATATAAAAATAAAATTTAATTACTACGTAATGTCTTCAAGATTAGAAAATACTTGCGATTATTAACTATATTGGTCTGGTACTTTGTAATTAGCTTCGTTTTGACAAGACGCCCAACTTTATTAATTATAAAATTTTATCGAAAATTTCGAAATTTTCGTAATTTGGTATCGAAATTTTCTGGAATCGGTTGAACATTGAGGATGGGAAACTCGAAGTCTATTCCATTGAATTTGTAGGACGAACATCTTTTCCTCGTTCTTCATTTGATTATCTTAAAATTAAACTATAAATAACTCGTAAACTTTGGATGAACGGTCAAATCGACATGTTCAACGGCTTCCAGAAAATTTCGAAAAGACTCTTTGGTCTCCCAAACTATATAATATGCAATGTAATAATAATATGTTTAATTCTGGTTATAACTGTATTATTTTGATGAACCAATTGTACCAAATAATCATTTAATCTGAAGGATGTATTGTCATCAAACTAAGTTCGTTATTTACATATGCCTTTGGGGATAGATTAAAGTACAGCTTGTGTATGCAAAAATCAGAATGTTGTTTATTTATCAACATATAAACAAAACTATCTTTCGGACTTTGATACAGGAGATATAATTCTGGCTATGATCAGCTTCACAATTTTTATGAACAACATGTGTTGAAAGATTTTCCTCCACAAATTGTCTTTTATGATTAACAAATAATTTTAAAATATATTTAACTTTTATTTCAAAGCACTAATATGCATTATACCACCGTATCCCGTAGCTCAGATACATAGCGTTGGCCTAGACCGTGGGTTTGATTCTCATCCTAGATGCGTATGCTTTTTCATATCAAGTATTTGATGTAATGTTATCAATGTTCAGACATATTACATAAATCATCAATTTGCGTCAATATGTCCACGTCAATATGTTTTCCTAGTTAATGGATGCTTTTTATAGAACTTAATAGCCTAACCTAAGGGATTAATTACAAATTAATAATAAGAATACTTTTAATGAGAAATTTGAGCTAGATGTTTTTTTGATAATTTCATTTATATTTGGTCGTAAAAATGACAATGCTCTCATATCGTCTTCTACAGTTAACAGTCTCGATCTTTTTTTCGTTTTTATGTTGGTTAATAATTAACTATATACATTTCTAAAATTTGGCGGCAAACTTTAAGAATTTGAGAATCACTATTTTAAACAGTTGAAGGTATTGGCATTGTTTGACTTCATTTTGTACTGATCTTAATAGACGATTTTTTTTGTATTATCATCAACAGGTTCCGAAAAGATCATTACCCATAGAAAAAAGTTTGAGGGGCGGCGTTAAAGTATTACGTAGACAAACTTTTTATAATTTCAGACCCTCCCCCTCCTTGTTTAAGAAAAAATAAAAAAATTGTGCATCCGCTCCCCTTCCTCAAACGATAAGACATAAGAGTTTTTTTGAAACTTTATTAACTATGAAAATTAAATTTTAAATGTTGTTTTAAAAACATTTTAATTATTTAATAATTTCGTTATCTTACGTAATATTTATGATATCCCCTCCACTCCCTTTTTCACCAAAAGAAAAGAAAAAATTGAACCCTCCCGTCCCCTAAACCTGCTTACGTAATACTTGAACGCTTGCTGGAATTCCATTTTAAAGTTAAACAACAAAAAATAACTTCTTAAAATAGTTTAAACTTAAAATCTCAATAAGACTGGAATTTCACCGACTAGCGAGATTTATAAATTCACTGAGATAATTATTAAAAAAATTATTTAAAAAATACCTTTCCTCGATCCAAACTTTTTATGAGATCAAGATCAGTAGTATCGGAAATACCACCATGTACAACCAAAACTTTATTGTTGACAATTGTTCCTAGAGGGAGCCATCTGTAGACGGTTTCAATCAACTTCAAAAGACGTTCTGAATTGTGCTGAAATAGAAATAAAAACAATATTAAAAAATTTATTAAAAGGAAGTCATTTGAAAAATAGAAAAATTCGAATTTCCTTAGCGAATTTCCTTAGAATACATAAATTACTCTCTAGCGGCTATAATTATAATTTAATCAAAATGAAATGACGTATCTGATATGATTTTGGTATTTGTAAGGCCAATTTTATTAATAAAATGGCATTGGTCAGGGGACAGGGGGATATAAAGAAAGAAGAAAACACAAAGTATAAAATATCTTTCTTAATATTAGAACAATCGAAAAATGTATAAGAAGTAAAGTTGTAGAAAATAAAATTTGATACAATTCATTACCAAATCATTTTTCTCAAACTCTAATGTGTACAGGATATTTAGCATTTTAACTTTCAATCTTTAATTGTAAATATGTCTGTAAATGTTAGTGTAACAGAAAAAAACATAAGAAACAAAATTACAGTAAAATTAAGTACCTACAACTTTACTCCTACTAAATTTTTCGATTTTTCAAATAGTAAGGGAGATATATCAAATTTTGTCTTTCCCCCTTACTTTAAACCACTCTTTCTCCATGTCCGATTTTGCACATTAACGAACTTGACCTTTTAAACATCAAAAGCGCATCAAATACCAAATTTCATTCTAATCAGAATAAAACTGTGACTGCTAGAGAGTTCACAGACACACAAACGTATATATATATATATATATATATATATACAAATTTGAACGATAGTGATTTTTAATATCTAGTAGGTAGGATCGATGGACATTTGATGAAATTTTTACGAAATTCCATCATCGGTACAAAAACAATAGCTGCAATTCGCTAAAAATTATACATGTTTATTTTTTTATGTTTACTGTTTTAGTTAAAAGAAATTTTTCATAATTTATAACCCTTTTCTGTATAAAACCGTTTACTGACGAAAAGTTATAAGGACTTTTGGGCTCGCACGTAAATTTAATGCTTTTTTTAAGTAATTTTTTTGAGTAATTTATTGTATTGGATGTATAAAGAAATGTTTCAAACAAAATTTTTATTTCTATGAGATAAATATCTCGCACCGTTTAAAAGATAGGATTTATGGGCACAAATACCATGCGACACAGATGCATGGAACAGAAAATGTTTATAGATTATATGTTACCCGTTACAGATTTGTAAAAATAATTCAAACAAAAGTTGTTTGGATCAGCTCCATGATTCATCCTCAATGGGGATGTATATAATGGGGATTCCCCATTACATACAACGCGCCATGAGTAAAAAAAATGTATTATCTTAAATTTATATAAGTTAAAATTCTAAACCACCTGATGAAAATCGCATCAAAATTGGTTCAGCCGCTAAAGATGTTCATTTCATAGAGTTATTTTTCTTTTAATCCGCCCCGTATTTATCCCGTATTTATTTCAAGATTTTCTCTATCTTGTACCATTTGAAAGTTATACCACGTCATCATGGACGCATGGAACAAAAAATTTGTATAGTTTATATGTTATTCGGTAAATTTGCTACTATCCGGTGAAAACCGAATCAAAATCGGTTGAACTGTTTACACGTTATTAACAAATATTCAAACGTTTACATTTATAAATAAACTTGTGTATTTTATTTTACCAAAATCCACCGATGATTAACGTGTATACCGAAGGCTTAGCAATAAAAAAAATTTGTACCTTATATTTTTGTTGAACTTCACGAATAAAACCATATCTGAAACCAAAGAATAAACATGAAAATTTATGAATGATAAAATTTGAGTGAAATATACTTTTTAGCATCGAATATATGTTTTCATCAGTGTTGTAATGTAGGTAAAAGGAAATAGGTACTATACTCTGCTACACTAAAAGTACCTAGATGTAGGACCCAAATATTTTACTTGACCCAATGAATTACCTGTACTTGTACCAAGTTCCCTATTTTGGTCATCTATGTATCTACTTGGGATGTTGCGGATATTCGCAGCCGCATCCATAATCGCGGAAATTCCACATTAATTTTATCAACCGCATCCGCAATAATCAATGCACTTTGAGGATCGTTTGCAGATGAGGATGTTGCTTGTTTTGTTTAGCATTTCTGATTGTAAATAAATCACAACGTGTTTAGACGTGTTGTCATATTTATTTATGTTATTGTTTCTCCTTGAATAATCGAATTGACAAGTGAATCAAGAATGCTCTCACCTGCGCAAAGTGTGATTTGGTCTTATTTTAAACTAGATGAGCATGTCCGAGATAAATCTCAGTATAAAAAATGCAATAAAACCATACAACTACGTCTTTAATGAATCATCTTAAATCGATGCACCCGGAGCAGTTTAGCCTGTTTAGTGCGGGATTAATCTATGAACTTCTGCGAAAGAGGATGGAACACTTTATTAAATATGATTCACCATATTCTAAATTTTCATACTATCATACTATTACCATCTTTTTCTTTTAATCATGTACCTAAATTAGGTATTAAAAATTACGTATCCGCATCATCCCTGGTATCTCTGGTATCGACAGATACAATGATACTTGTATATAAGTTATTATTATTTCACCAATTTGTAATTTTGTGTGAAATATAATTTTATTAATATGAATTTGCCGGTTTTTTCGAGTGGATTTTTTATGTTGGTGAAATTAAATATCTATTCCGCCAAATATTTGGCTCTTATTGTGAAAGTTTCAAATAAAGGTTATATCTTATTTTCTCGAATATCGATACTTGATTTCTCAATACCAGTCATCAATAACAGACAAGTTGACTTTGAATTGTAAAAAGTAAATTTCAAAAGGTACCAAATTTTTTAGGTACTTGTAACTTTACTTAAGTCATATCTTTTTCATTCTGTACCTGTGCCTGTATCTAGGTACTTCAAAAAGGAACTACAGTACAATCATTTGGGGCTCAAGTGGGCATCGGGAAAGTAGTAAGAAAATATTAATGTATTAAATTAAACTAGATACAATTTCCTATATTTTATGTTCTTATCTTTTTTTTGTAAAATGAATAGTTTCAGTTTTGAATGGGAAAGTCAGACATCGCTTTATTTACGCAAATATGTAGAGATTAATTTTTCATGATTTAGCATTTCTCATTTCTCTAGCAGTAGATGTTCCGTAGAAGGGGCTGCAAAGCCAAGGACTGAGCCTCTTTATGCTACGAACCGTAGAGGCCGTAGTAGGCCGGATTTTAAACACAAAGTGAAATATGTTTCGTTAATATACGAAATACGCGCGTTGGTGTAGATGTGTGTTGGTTTGCGGCGCTCGTACCCTGAAACTATTCATTTTACAAAAAAAAATGGTAAGAACATAAAATATAGGAAATTGTCTTTATTTTAATTAATTACATGACTATTTTCATCGTTCATGACTATTTTCGAAATTCGAAAAGAGCACGTCAAAATATATAAACATATCAATTTCCAAAACTCCCGGAAAACTATCCTGGTACCAAATGATCAAGCTACTATTACAATAATGGTTTTCTATATTTAAAGAAGCAAAACTTATAATAATTGTTCTTAATTCAATTATCCACACAATGGTGAGTATGCATTGACTCTTATTTTCTAAAATACCAAAGGAAATGTATTCTTCAACCCAAGTAGATTCAGACTAATGTGACTTGTTGGAAAACAATATATAACAACATTGTTTAGCGATAATTTCAAGTTGATCTAAATTTTGCTCATATTGTTACTTCAATGCGGTAGTCACAGTTTGAAACTTATGTCATTTTACCTGTAGTCATTTCATAGAAACTTTTTACTTTGACGTCTCGTGTGTCTTGTGAATGTACCAGGATTTTGTTAGGGATGTCATCTAACCCGTTAATTTGAATTTTGGAGCTACATCTTCTTTAGCCGTTTGCATTTGCTTATAAAAAATCATACAAACTAATGGTTATGTATGCCTGAACAGTCAACCGTTATAAATACGTAATATTAAACCTTTATATTACATACCTAATTTTATACGAAGCAGACGGTAAAGAATGATTACTTTTCATTGAAGAAAATGGAATATGTAACCCTTCATGAAAATTTTAAATGCTGCTAACAACTCCCTGGTGATAGCCACATAACATTCTTGGTGGGGTTAATAAAAATAATGCAGAACATTTGCTTTTATTCAAAATAATTATCCAGAAGTAAAACAGTTGTTTATAAATAAAGAAATTATTAATATTGTGATATAGCGTTCAATATTGCTGATACAATTGCAAAAAACTAAATAGATGGAGAATTATTTGCCTTTAACCAGTCCAAGTGGCCAAGCGGTCTAAGGCGTTATGTCTGCGCAGTATGCCTACTTGGAAACTGGGAGGTTATGGGTTCGAATCCCGACATCAGCAGTTTGTCAATTATTAAAAGAAAAAAAAGGTGCGGTTAATTGACTAAACTGTCGGCGCATGGCAAGATCGAAGTAACCGGCTATACTTGAGAAGGTTTTCTGCAGTTTCCTTCACGGACTCCAGATGAATATCGGCATAGTTCCTATCATAGTCGGATGCAGCCGCATATCCTACCAATTCCTAGTCTATACACAATAATTCCTTCCACTCCGCTCGATCCACTCCACTTATCGTCGAAGTGTAGCCCTTCCAGGGCAGCCTCTTCAATCTATCTATCTAATTGCCTTTAAAGCATTTTAATTGTAAATCAGTTTAGAACTTCGAACCAAATAGGAGCCAAAACTCTCTGTATTTCTGATCATTTATAGTATCTGGATAAAATACGATGGGGATTATAAATTTACTCATGATATTTCGTTTCATGATTCAAAATGAAAAATCATATACAAAAAGTTATACTTTTAAGTACAAAATCTAATGAGTATAAATACTATAAAAATAATGGTATTGACGACAATCCTAACTTCATTTAACTGATTATAATCAGAGAGAAAAATGGATTATCCTTTACTGCTAATTCTGAAAATTTATGGTGACTATAATGTTGATCATATTTCATTATGTGTACAACTATTATCATATGTTCTAATATTATCATCGTTTCAGGCATAATAAATATAAAGCACCACTTACATGGTAAAATACGAACATACAACACACGCAACGATATCGTTGACAAGTGTCAATAATAAATTTTCCACCTCAATGAAATTTTTGGGAAAACATTGTTATAAAATCTCATCATATACACATTACACATTTATATACATTAGTTTAATGCCATTAATCTACTCTAATCCTTCCCAACGTATTTGTGGCCCTCTTCAAAATTTAGAAATGATCTCGTACTTGATATAAGAATCGCTGTTTCATTTATAGACTGTAGTAAACAAACGCCATTTTTGCAAATTCCTTTTTGCCTTCTCATAAAATTATGACCTTGTCATTCGATTCGTAATTTCATCTAGAAAGTTTTTGAAAAAGTATAAAAAATGAAAAATCAAAATTTTTAAAATTTTCCAACGGGGATTCCTTCAAAGAAGAGCTTCCAGAATTTAAAAAATTCCAGACTTTTATTTTAAAAACTAACGGGGTTATCCAGATTGGAAAATTTTTTTAGTTAACAAAATACTTAATGGAAAAATTGAGGAAAAAATTTTTTGCCGACGGATTATTGTTTGTTGAAGTATCCATTAAGTACCTGCATTTTTTCTTTTCTTAATATTCATATTTAATGGGTTAAAACCATTTTTTTGTTCAAGTGTCTGAATCAAGCTGAGCCGAATCACTCGTTTTCAATACCTATTTTCATGTCATAATTAAAATTATAAATATTAGTGGTACAGTTCCAAAAGTACAGACTTTTTTTAAGGAAATTTCCTGCTCTTTAAGAATCTTTATTTAGATTTCCGATATCTATAATAGTTTTTGAGATATTTGCAAAAAACGAAACCCCCTTCTTTTTTTTTACTAAATTAATTATAACTTTTGCAATTTTTTTACGCGGCACTTCAACTTTTTCAAAAACTTTCTAGATGCAATTACGAATCAAATGACACCTTGCTCATAATTTTCTGAGAAGTAGAAAATGGAATTAGCTAAAATAGAACGATATATAACGATTATAGTTTATAGTTACTATGGAAACGACAATCAAAATTTTTTAAATTTTTTAATAAAATATATTTCGTGTATTCGTGTCAATCAAACACAAAATATTAAATATATCTCTTAATATTAGATAAATCGAAAAATGTATAAGGAGTAAAGTTGTAGAAAATCAAGTTTGCTACAATTCATTACTTGATCATTTTTCTCAAACTCTAATGTGTACAGAGATATTTAGAATTTTAACTTTCAATCTTTAATTGTAAATATTTCTGTAAATATTAGTGTAACAGAAAAATGATAAACAAAATTACGGTAAAACTTAGTACCTATAACTTATCTCCTGATAAATTTTTCGATTTTTCAAATTTTAAGGGAGATAGTCAAATTTTGTGTTTTCCCCTCCCTCTAAACCCCCTTTCCCCTCGTCCGATTTTACCCATTAACGAACTTGACCTTTAGAATACCAAAAGCGATTCAAATACCACATTTCATTCCAATCGGAATAAAACTGTGACCGCTAGAGAGTAGACATTTAAAAAAAGTACATATGTATATATGTATATATATATATATGTATATATATATATATATATATGTATATATATATATATGTATATATATATATATATATATATATACAAATTTTAGCGATAGTAATTTTTAACATCTAATAGGTAGGATCGATGGACATTTGAAGAAATTTTTACGAAATTCCCACATTGGTGCAAAAACAATAGCTGCATTTCCTTTGGAGAAAATTCGCTAAAAATGGTCCGTATTCCATTCTAGTTCATCAAGTGTACTGTCGGTCGGACTTTTTCGGACTCGTGTGTAATAAATTACAAAATTTTTACTAATAGTCGTAACGTTTATATAAATATCGTAGTTTAGTTTTTATAAGTAGGAATTAATTTTGTGATGTAGTACAAATTAATGCCTGTCACTATTTTTAAGATGAAATAGACGTCATCAAATGATGTGATTTTTGTATCAAATGATGGGTTTTTGGGTTTACTGATTAACTTTCACTTCTTTGAATTTATTATTATTACACCATCAGTTGATGATTATTTTTTTGGAGACTTGTTCGAATAATGAAATATGATGTCATACTCCAATAACCTATCTTTTTAATACGCTCACTTGTTAAATATTTAATGTTGATATTGAAATAAATAAAATCTTAACAGATAGGTACAAAAATTTTTTTTGTATTGAATGGGTCGTTACTTGACGAAAATCCATTATAATTTATAATAAAATAAACATTTGTTTATATAAATAACCCCATTCCAATAGAACAAGACATGTGTTTGTCCACACTCACTGGTTTTGTTAACTAGTCAGCAATCATTTTGTGGGTTGATTTGATTTGATTTTTATTTCTGAAGAAGGAACGGTGCCCCGAAACTAGCCAAATAAAGTGATTTTACGAGAATATTTGGTTTATTTAATAACAAAAAAATAATTAAAAAATAATTACATAAACATAAAATTAGCAAAACAAATTGTATAACAGTGAATGAACTTCTTATGAATGAAAAAAAGTGATGAGTAATCTATAAATATGTATAAAAAAATGAATGCAAATATTGAAAAATACAACTATATTGATGAAATCAAATTTATATCATTAAACCCATTCCAATAGAACAAAACCTGTGTTTCTCCGCACTCACTGGTTAACTAGTCAGCAATCATTTTGTGGGTTGATATTTCTTTCATTTTGACTGTACCATCAATCAAGCAATCTTTTCACGTATATGATGAAAGCTACTGTCAATATGTTTCGTACGTAGTCTAAATGCGTCATTTTGTGTGAATTTGACAGCACTTTGATTGTCATAGTATAATGTTACTGTGTCTGCTTCTATGTTACTGATTTCATCATGCAATTGCTTTAGCCAAATTATTTCTTTCGTTATCGACGATAAAGCAATGTATTCGGCTTCAGTGATCGATAACGCAACAATTGCTTGTTTTTTTACTACTCCAACTGACTGCAGCATTTGATAAGAAAACAAATCCAGTACACAAATCCAGTACATGATTTGCGCATCACTGTGCATCACTGGATCCATGAGCCGTACACCTACAGCTGCCATGGAAGTCACACTGGGGCTGCTTCCGCTAGGCATTGTAATAATAGCTAAAGCGAGATCCAGCGCCATTAGGCTGTCTTGCAATAATAACTGGATTAATAAAAATTAGGTTGGGCATGCAAGGATCGTGGGAACATCAATTATCTCAGACCCCGTCTTTGAAATGGGCACAGATATACTACCCAAGACATACTCCTTTTCAAAACCTTTCACTGTGGTATGTGAAAAGGCCATGTGGTCGGAAGAAGAACCACCCTACCTCAAGAAAGGAATCGTCTGGTATACAGGCGGATCCAAAACTGAAGAAGGGACCGGAGCGGGAATCTACGGTGAGAGACCTAATGCAAAAATAAGCCTCAACTTGGGGAAATATGCCACAGTCTTCCAAGCAGAAGTCTGCGCTATACTGGCTAGCGTCCGTGAGAACCTACGTAGAGGCTACATAAACCAGAACGTATGTATTCTTTCGGATAGTCAAGCTGCTTTAAAAGCCTTGCCTGGAACTAAGGTCATCTCAAGAGTAGTCAAGAATTGTCTGGAGAAACTTCTGAAACTGGCAAAACGGAACAATGTTAAATTGATTTGGGTGCCGGGTCACAGTGGTTTCGAAGGAAACGAAAAAGCAGATACCTTAGCAAAGAAGGGAGTCGGAATGCCCTTCATAGGTCCAGAGCCAATCTTAGGAATTCAAAGGACTGCATGTAAACAGGTGATCAACGAGTGGTCAAATGCTAAACATCGTGATCACTGGGAAAAAATACCGCGGCAAGAGTTTGGGAAGGTACTGCTTCAGAGTGCAACAAGGAGCCTATCTCTCGATGCACTGAGACTGAACAGGATGCAACTGCGGCGGGTTACCGGATTCATTACCGGGCATTATCTCCTGCAGAAGCATCTGCACACAATGGAACTCCATATCGGGTCCATTATGTGCAGATTGTGTGGCGAGGAGGAAGAAACATCCAGCCACATAATCTTTGACTGCGAACCTCTGGGTTACAGCAGATACAGGATATTCGGTGCATCTCACCCCGAATACATGAACCTTCGGAAGGACCTTATAAGCAAGCTCCAGGCTATTGCCAACATATGGGAGAAGCGAATCTCGTCAGACTAAAGTAGAAGGGGGAGCACAATGGGCCATAAGGTCGAAATGCAATAGTTGTTTACCACGATATAAATCAATCAATCATCACATGATTTGCGCTCGTTTATATCTGATCCCCAATCTGAATCAGAATATGCAATGAAAATCAACTTTGTTACAATTTATAACCTTATCATTTCTTCCAAACTCTAATATGTACAGACATATTTAGAATTTAAACTTTCAATTTTTAATTGTAAATATTTCTGTAAATATTAGTGCAACAGAAAAAACAATAAGAAGCAAAATTATAGTAAAACGCAGTACCTATAACTTTATATCTCATAAATTTTTCGATTCTTTGAATTTTGGGGGACAGCCAAATTTAATGTTTCTCCCTCCTTCTAAACCCCCCTATCTCCTCTTCCGGAATTTAGCCAGTAATTAACCTGACCTTTTTAAAACTAAAAGTGCCTTAAATACCAAATTTCATTCCAAATGGAATAAAGCTCTGACCGGTAGAGAGTCCACAGATACATAAAATGAACAGACTTTAAATGTTAATTTTCTTACATTTCATAAAACTCCTCATTTTTGTAGCTCTCTGTATAATGTATAATTTGATTATTATATTCACTGAATATATTTGATCCCAATGTTAGTGTTTTTGTTTATTGTATTGATATGAGTCTATATATTTCCTTCTTTAATTTTTAATATATAAAAAAACATATTTAGCACAGGTATAATTGGCAGATGAGAAACTGTTCTGTCGCAATTTTGTTAAATCAATTCTTTCTACATGCTGCACTAATTGTTGATATGCATTTTGGCATGCAGAACTTTTGTCTCAAGTTTTTACAGAAATTTTTTTTAAATAATTTGAAAACAGTATTGTTTTCGAACGGAATAAATATTTTTCATACTGTTTGGCTACATTCAAACATAAAAGATTTTGTGATTTTTTTAAATAAAATAAATATTTTAGAATGTATAAGTTTTTAAGTATAAAAAAGTCACAAATTTGACCATTTTCTACCCATTAAACATTTACCAAAACAACAGTAATGTAGCCAAACATATTGTTTGGCTACATTCAACATTATAAAGATAAACCCATAATCCCAAATATTTCTATTGTAAAGAATATGAAAAGAAATTTTTCCGTTCGAAAACAACCTTTTTTTGATAGTATTTCAACAATTTCACTTTAAAAAAATGGGATCAAATGTCACTTTGCAAAAATTGCATTTTTACAATTCATGCAAGGAACAAAGAAAAAATGCAGAATAGTTTTTGATACAATCTCTCGGTAACATACCATTCTATAAGAATAATATTAAAAAACCTGTTATTATATTTACGTTGGTTGTTGACTCATTCATGTGATCAATATTTTATTATTTTTAAAATATTAGAATTTGGTATTGTAAGACTCTTCATAATGGTGACACATATTTCGTCAAAATTTAAAGAATCTAAAAATTGTTGTTTTAAAATTTTAAACAGGAATACGCGTAGGGTATTGTTTTAAAGAAGTACTTTTAAGGACATGAAATATACTTTTTTAAACTTTTTGATGAATAGATTTTAGAAAACACCCGAATAAAAGTTGTTTTGTTCTTAGAGGGATATTTTATGGTTATATTATTTTCATCCCAGACCATGATCGTCCAGGTTATTTTCAAAAAAATCTATCCCTATTGATTGACCACCAATGACACCTTTTTGTTCTTGGTAAATTTTTTTAAATATGTTTCTCTATGTTTCTCTAAAAAGCAATCTTAGCCAATATAGACTTAATTACACAGTATTCTGTTTTCGTCAGCTATCCAATTTTGTCAAAAAAGGGCTCCCCTTTGAAGAGTTGATATTCAAATAACATAGAAGGTCCTGATATTAAGTTGAAAGTTCATTTAGATCGTTTTTACCAAAAACGACATCAAAATTTTCTTGAAGAAATATTCAGGTGCCTTGTTTAAAATGAGCATTCTGTACAAATCTCAAAAAAGAATTAATATGTTTTTATATACCTACCGTTTAGTTTACATCTTCGCATAGTAGATCTCCCACGAGTATGAGAGAGTACATATGTATACATTAAGCAATCTGTATGAGAAGGAGGTCTTAGACATTATGTTAGACATTTGAATTATAAAAATAAGGTATACACTTTAACTTTACCTATGCTTTAATTAAAATAATCATCTTTTTTTGTCATTGTAAAAATAAATAAATGACGAAACGTTCAATTTATTTAAATTAATTCATTTGTTCTCCGAGTTATATTGCCTACGAATTAATCATTATTAATTTATATATTTTTGGAGAACAAAAATTGTATATATGCGTATGTATTAGACAGAATAAGCCTATAAAAAATATACGTAATGTAAATACATATAACTTCTTCTTACATTAAATAATATGTAGTATTTGTAAACAACATTTACTACAAGAATAATTAAAATTCTGAGAGACTGATTCGGTTCAGACCTGTTCATATTTTTTGAACGGGAGTGTACACATTTAAACATTTTAACGATATTGATAGTGATAGGATCGATGGATATTTGGATACTTTGGAGGAAATTCTCTAAAAACTATTATTTTTCTGAATTATTTCACTTGCAAAAACTGACAGTAAAGTCTTTTTACTTTTCTTCACTTATGCACTGAACATAACATTAAATTGAATTGAACGACAAGCAACTACGCTCTGCTACCATGTTTGAATAAAACGACCTTGGTGAAATTTAAACTTACAACTGAAGAATTAATAAAGTTGATTATAATTACACCTTGTAAATGACGTTATTTGTTAATTAATTTGCTTACTCAGCAAATAAGTAAAAGGATAATAAAAACATATATAATGAAATATGATTACATACTCCAATAGCCTATATTTTTAATGACAATCTAACAGAGATACAGAACACAAGAAAAACATGCTGCAATTCCAGGTAAAACGTTCAAAATGTAAATTTCAATGACAAAATGCGTTGTTATTCGTTGTTATTTTAGCTAGTAAAATTCCATGCCATCCGTTGAAAATCGATTTAAACTTTGTTTAGCTTCTTGAACGTAGAACGTGAAGTGGGAACCAACAAGCGATAGGTAAAGTAGACAAAGAGACTAAATTTGGTAAATTAAAGTGACTCTGGCTACAATTTTATTATTATCCTGGCATAGATGATGCTTGTGGCTAATGCACACAGATTTTCTCCTCTTTAGGAGCGAGAAATATGTATCAGGAGCAGGGCCGGATTAAGGCTATATGTCGCCCGTACGCCAATAAAATATGCCGCCTATATTGGCGCCCCTATATTGGAAAAAATATGGCAATTACCCAGAGTATACGAAATTAAACCGTGTAACCTGAGTAATTCCAAGTAATCACAATTATCCCAAGTAATCCAGCTTACCCCAGTGCAATTGAAAGAAACCTACTTAACTCTGCTTCATGAAAAATAAGTTATAATATTACTGAAATGATACTACGAAATAAAATGTAGACCTGGATAAATAACTTCATATACTTTACGTAATAAAATATGACACTCTTAATCGAAAAACATTATTCTTAAAACCAGTTTATTTGAAAGTTGCACGAATTTGAATTTAAATATCTGAATCCATGCGCCGCGCATAACCTCTTGAAGGTAATTTTTTTTCTATGTTGGGCATCAATAATTTCAAATATTTTAGAAGATTACAAAATCATTCCTAAAATTTTTCCGCCCCCTGACTTGCCGTCCCTACGCCATGGCGTCGGTGGTGTATAGGGTAATCAAGCTCTATTCAGGGGTCGCAGTGGACACTAGAAGTGTGGCTAAAATGATAAGAAGATTCTTTTGAGAGAAAATCTATTGCAGAGGCCGGTTTTTGCGCAACAGATTTTTAATGAGTGTGCCTGCCATATGTCATATTCAATCTGAAATATTGTTCCACATTAAGAACTTGGCAAAAGTATTGAAAATGTTCGGATATTCGGCGAATATTATCGTTTTTGCGTAGACTAAAGGGGCCTCCCAAAACCTCTATCTTCTACACGTCCGCACCACTTGTGACAAATTTTTAAAATTTGCTTTACACACGAAGTAGTATTCTTCAATTTTTCTGTTTAAAGTTCATGCCAACCACGTTTAAGAACAGTTGATCTTAATAAATTTTTAACACGATTAGTTTTTGTGGATCAACCTGTAGACAATTAATGTGGTTATTCAAATATACCTGATACATACGATACAGTATAATGTAATATTTACATATAGATCTATCCCATTACATTATTTATGAATCCATTCCATTATTTTTATATCCAAAGTAAGTATATTAAAAGTAATCATCAATCATATTCATTTGCGTGTTATTTTTAAGGTAAATAAACAAAAATAAATAGAGAAAATAATAAAAATCTTTGTGTTTGTATTTAGGAGGATAATTTAAAAAAGAAAATCCATTGAAATTTTTTATCTCATTTAACATACCTTGTTGGAATAAAATTTCGTAGGTCATTAAATGATTTTAATACTTATCGAAAGGAAGATTCTACCTACAAAATTTGTATCCATTCAATTAAGCAGTACACAGCTGAGAAGTAGCTAAAAAATTTTACTCTAAAATTTTCACACGCGATATCTCTATAACGGCTCAAATGACACAAAATTTTATTGGATATTTTCAGCTATAGTGAAGATAGAATATTATCTAATCGTCCCAAAACGTATTTCAGGGTTAATGTATCCCCAGTTCGACAAACTATAGAGAGTATTGTAGGCGCTCAGTTAAAAGAGACTTTAATTTCACAAAGTGTTCGTTTTGTAACGATTACGGAAACATTCCGTTGGACATTATAGTTCTACTTTTTTAAATAATCATCGACAAAAACACTATAGGATGGATTCACAACAGGATGTTTTCCAGTTTGGCTAGGCATTAAAAAAGCATAAGATGTGGTTGTTAGAGATTTTCATTAAATTTAACCAAAAACACGAGACCATTAAAAAAACTAAATAGTTGGTTAATAAATTCGTCACGTAGAAGCAAGTCAGAAGAAGGAATCATAATGATTATCAAATATTACCTTGGAAACATTCGTACTATTAATACTATTAATTTAGTAATGGAACATTAAAATTGTAAAATTATAGTTACAGAAAACTTGGTCATAAATTGAACTTATACCTAACTAGCTGACCCGACAGACGTTGTCCTGTCTTAACTATCAATATTGAATTCGAATTGGTATACTTAAAAAAAAAAATTATTCCAAAAACATATTGTTTATAATTCTAATGCTTTATGATACACAACATTTTTAGTTTTATTTTCTAGCGACTTCATCAATTGCTGGCGCATTAAAACGTCTTGCGTGTTGTCCTGCAGACGTCTTATCGGCTTTGATGACAATTTGTGGTTATCAGATGGCATGCGGTCTAATGCGGTCGTGAATAATGCAACCAATTCATTACCTATGTGAAGTTGGCAACCCACTTATCGGTAGAAGATTTTTTTAAATTTTATTCGATTGTACTCGGTTTTTACCGGATTGTACCACCTTGATTTTCGTTTGTACCCTAAAGGGGTGAAAAATATAGGGGTGGGTAAAATTGCTCCGCAACTCGTATTGAGATGAATGGTTTTCGTTGATGCCATTGTGAAGAGAATCGTTTGTACCTGTTTGTACCGATGTTAAAAAAAAATTAAAAAAATTTAAAATAAAAAAATTTAAACAAAAAAATTTTTTTTAAATTTTAAAAAATTAAAAAAAATTTTTTTTTATTTGTTTCTTTTTTTTGTATCTCATTTAGGAATAAATTATATGTGGTATCGTTTTGGTAGAGACAATAGTTTCTGCACGTTTGGTCGCAAGCAGAATTTATTTTTATTGCGTTTAAGTACTCGACGATTAAAAACGGGTACAAACGATAGAAGTGTCGGTACGCATGGGTACAAACGATTACGAATGTGTAGAAACGATTTGTCTGTGTTGCAAACCGTTACAAACGATATAATTGTCGGCAAGACTGGGTACAAACGACTACGAGTGGGTACAAACGATTATGAGTGGGTACAAACGATTTGTCGGTGATACAAACGATAAAAGTGTCGGTACGCATGGGTACAAACGATTATGAGTGGGTACAAACGATTTGTCGGTGGTACAAACGATAAAAGTGTCGGTACGCATGGGTACAAACGATTACGAGTGGGTACAAACGATTACGAATGGGTACAAACGATTTGTCGGTGTTACAAACCGGTACAAACGATATAATTGTCGGCAAAACTGGGTACAAACGATTTCGAGTGGGTACAAACGATTTGTCGGTGTTACAAACCAGTACAAACGATAAAATTGACGGTAAACATGGGTACAAACGATTACGAATGGGTATAAACGATTTGTCGGTGTTACAAACCGGTACAAACGATATAATTGTCGGCAAAACTGGGTACAAACGATTTCGAGTGGGTACAAACACTTTGTCGGTGGTACAAACGATATTAGTGTCGGTACGCATGGGTACAAACGATTATGAGTGGGTACAAACAATTTGTCGGTGATACAAACGATAAAAGTGTCGGTACGCATGGGTACAAACGATTATGAGTGGGTACAAACGATTTGTCGGTGGTACAAACGATAAAAGTGTCGGTACGCATGGGTAAAAACGATTACGAGTGGGTACAAACGATTACGAATGAGTACAAACGATTTGTCGGTGTTACAAACCAGTACAAACGATATAATTGTCGACAAAACTGGATACAAACGATTTCGAGTGGATACAAACGATTTGTCGGTGTTACAAACCAGTACAAACGATAAAATTGACGGTACGCATGGGTATGTAGCGGTATCGCATTTTCATTAAATTATTATTATAATTTTATTTATCATATCAATCTATTATTTCAACAATTTGGCGCCCCCGGGAAAAAGTAAGCGAAGAGGGTGGTAAATAACATATTATTAAAGAAAAAAATTTCCAAAATCTTCCAACACATGACTATTGGATAATTGGATTGGACGAATTTAATATTGTAATTCTTACAAAATATAGCATACCACCCACCAAATTTAACAGATAAGTCTTTTATTTCTGTTATAATACTTATTTTTGCTTTACGCTTATAACTATTTCGATTTCTAAAAAAATATTTTTATTATTTTTTTTGACATATTATATTTATATGTAAATTATCAAAGTTGTTAACATCCAAAACAACCGTGATAAAAGAGAGAAGTTATAGTTGTTAAGCAACAGATAAAAATGATAAATAAAATTATAATAATAATTTAATGAAAATGCGATACCGCTACATACTTCCCCCCATCAACTAATAAAGAAAAACGACTAGAAAAAGGTTGTAACATAAAACAACCTTGTTCACTCGGAAAAAACTTTAATAAATGCTATTAATTCTCGTAATGAAAATTTATTAAATCGTGATATACGTCATTTAAACTTTGTCAGTCAATATACAACTGATCTTAGATACATTAAAGGTAGTGAAAACATTCCGGCTGATTGTTTATCTCGAATTAATACAATTTCACTACCTTCAGGTATTGATTTGATTGATATTAAGAAAATTTCTGATCACCAGAAATGTGATCCTCTTCTTATTAATTTGTTAAAAAATCCAAAATATTCTTTAGAAATTCGTACTCCTCCGAATTCTCTTTTTAAGGTTTATGTGGAGACTTCTTTGAAAATTCCCAGAATCTTCGTACCTGATATTGATATAGAAGATGTATGGAAAGCTGTCCATAATCTTGGTCATCCATCAATTAGACAAACCTCGAAAAAAGTACGCACATTCTTTTTTAACCCTAATCTTATTTCACGAATCAAAAATTTGACACGATCATGTCCGATCTACCAATTAAATAAAATCACTCGTCACACTAAAAGTGATTTTATGCCAATTGAAGAACCAAGTATCAAATTTTCTTTCTTACATTTAGATATTGTTGGACCTCTTCCTCCTAGTGAAGGATATCGGTATATCTTCACTATCATTGATCGTTTTTCGCGTTGGGTCGAGGCTATTCCAATCAAAACTATCACGTCGGAAGAAATTATTAACAATTTGATTGCTTCTTGGTTCTCGCGTTTTGGTTTACCTACGAGGATCACTACTGATCAAGGTAAACAATTTCAATCACATATTTGGAAAGATTTTTTGTCTTCTCTAGGGATTAAGCATATTTCCACTACTGCTTATCACCCTAACAGCAACGGTATTATTGAACGGTTTAACCGGTCTCTCAAAATTTCTTTAAATTGCTGTCAAAAAAATAATAACTGGTACAAAATTTTACCTTGGGTTCTTCTAAATTTGCGCTCCTCGGTCAAGGAGGATATTAACCTTTCTTCTGCAGAAATTTTATATGGGATTCCTCTACGATTACCATATGATTTCTTTTCAGAAAACGTTGATACATATCATTCTGTTCAACAATCTACTCGAGAGTTAAAGAATAGAATGATAAACGCAAAATTTTTCTTTACCAGACAGTTCACCAACAAAAATGTATTTTTACCTAAAGATTTAGATTCATCAAAAAAAGTTTTTATACGCGAGGATCATGTCAAACCTCCACTATCTTGTAATTATAGAGGTCCTTTCTCTGTTATCAAGAGATTTCCTAAATTTTTTGTTATTGATATCAATAACAAACCTACCTCTATTTCGATTGACAGGCTAAAACCTGCATACTTTTTTCAATGTTAATCTTTTCTTAATTTACTTTGTATTTAATTTTAAGATGTACATCAACTATTAAAGTTTTTTCCGAGTGAACAAGGTTGTTTTATGTTACAACCTTTTTCTAGTCGTTTTTCTTTATTAGTTGATGGGGGGAAGTATGTAGCGGTATCGCATTTTCATTAAATTATTATTATAATTTTATTTATCATTTTTATCTGTTGCTTAACAACTATAACTTCTCTCTTTTATCACGGTTGTTTTGGATGTTAACAACTTTGATAATTTACATATAAATATAATATGTCATAATTCAATCTAATAAAGATCAATTATATCTTTAACACTTATTTATTATTTATTTAAATAATAATTATTTATCTTATTAATCAATCACTTCAACAGGTACAAACGATTACGAATGGGTACAAACGATTTGTCGGTGTTACAAACCGGTACAAACGATTTAATTGTCGGCAAAACTGGGTACAAACGATTTCGAGTAGGTACAAACACTTTGTCGGTGGTACAAACGATTACGAGTGGGTACAAACGATTTGTTGGTGTTACAAAGCGGTACAAACAATACAATTGTCGGCAAGACTGAGTACAAACGATTACGAGTGAGTACAAACGATTTGTCGGTGGAACAAACGATATAAGTGTCGGTACGCATGGGTACAAACGGTAACAAGTGGGTACAAACGAATTGTCGGTGTTACAAGCCGGTACAAACGATATCAGTGTCGGTACGCATGGGTACAAACCATTGCGAATGGGTACAAACGATTTGTCGGTGATACAAAGCGGTACAAACAATATAATTGTCGGCAAAACTGGGTACAAACGATTACTAGTAGGTACAGACGATTTGTCGGTGGAACAAACGATATTAGTGTCGGTACGCATGGGTATAATCGATTATGAGTTGGTACAAATGATTTGTCGGTAGTACAAACGATTTGTCGGTGGTACAAACGATATAATTGTCGGTACGCATGGGTACAAACAATTAAGAGTGGGTACAAACGATTTGTCGCTGGTACAAACGATGATATTGTCGGTACGCATGAGTACAAACAATTTTGAGTGTTTACAAACGATTTGTCGGTGTAACAAATGGGTACAAACGATAAAATTGTCGGTAGGACTGGGTACAAACGATTAAGAGTGGGTACAAACGATTTGTCGGTGAAACAGTCCGGTACACACAATATAATTGTCGGCAAAACTGGGTACAAACGATTACGAGTGGGTACAAACGACAATCGTTTGTACCCACAGTTATTCGTTTGTACCCAGTCTTACCGACAATTTTATCGTTTGTACCGATTTGTAACACAGACAAATCGTTTGTACTCTCTCGCAATCGTTTGTACCCATGAGTGCCGACAATAATATCGTTTTTACCACCGACAAATCGTTTGTTCCCACTCTTAATCGTTTGTACCCATGCGTTCCAACACTGATATCGTTTTTACCGGGTTGTAACACCGACAAATCGTTTGTACCCACTCGCAACCGTTTGTACCCATGCGTACCGACACTTATATCGCTTGTACCACCGACAAATCGTTTGTACCCACTCATAATCGTTTGTACCCAGTTTTGCCAACAATAATATTGTTTATACCGGTTTGTTACACCGACAAATTGTTTGTACCCATTCGTAATCGTTTGTACCCATGCGTACCGACACTGATATCGTTTGTACCGGCTTGTAACACCGACAAATCGTTTGTACCTACTCGTAATCGTTTGTACCCATGCGTACCGACACTTATATCGCTTGTACCACCGACAAATCGTTTGTACCCACTCATAATCGTTTGTACACATGCGTACCGACACAAATATCGTTTGTATCAACGACAAATCGTTTGCACCCACTCGTAATCGTTTGTACCCAGTTTTGCCGACAATTATATTGTTTGTACGGCTTTGTATCACCGACATATCGTTTGTACCCATTCGTAATCGTTTGTACCCAGGCGTACCTACACTGATATCGTTTGTACCGGGTTGTTACACCGACAAATCGTTTGTACCCACTGGAAATCGTTTGTACCCAGTCTTGCCGACAATTATATCGTTTGTACCGGTTTGTAACACCGACAAATCGTTTGTACCCATTCGTAATCGTTTGTACCCACTCGTAATCGTTTGTACCCATGCGTACCGACACTTTTATCGTTTGTACCACCGACAAATCGTTTGTACCCACTCATAATCGTTTGTACCTATGCGTACCGACACTTTTATCGTTTGTATCACCGACAAATCGTTTGTACCCACTCATAATCGTTTGTACCCACTCGTAGTCGTTTGTACCCAGTCTTGCCGACAATTATATCGTTTGTAACGGTTTGCAAAACAGACAAATAGTTTGTACACATTCGTAATCGTTTGTACCACCGACAAAGTGTTTGTACCCACTCGAAATCGTTTGTACCACCGACAAAGTGTTTGTACCCACTCGAAATCGTTTGTACCCAGTTTTGCCGACAATAATATTGTTTGTACCGGTTTGTTACACCGACAAATCGTTTGTACCCATTCGTAATCGTTTGTACCCATGCGTACCGACACTTTTATCGTTTGTACCACCGACAAATCGTTTGTACCAACTCATAATCGTTTGTACACATGCGTACCGACACAAATATCGTTTGTACCAACGACAAATCGTTTGCACCCACTCGTAATCGTTTGTACCCAGTTTTGCATTTAATGAAAATGCGATACCGCTACATACCCATGCGTACCGTCAATTTTATCGTTTGTACTGGTTTGTAACACCGACAAATCGTTTGTATCCACTCGAAATCGTTTGTATCCAGTTTTGTCGACAATTATATCGTTTGTACTGGTTTGTAACACCGACAAATCGTTTGTCGGTAATCGTAATCGTTTTTACCCATGCGTACCGACACTTTTATCGTTTGTACCACCGACAAATCGTTTGTACCCACTCATAATCGTTTGTACCCATGCGTACCGACACTTTTATCGTTTGTATCACCGACAAATTGTTTGTACCCACTCATAATCGTTTGTACCCATGCGTACCGACACTAATATCGTTTGTACCACCGACAAAGTGTTTGTACCCACTCGAAATCGTTTGTACCCAGTTTTGCCGACAATTATATCGTTTGTACCGGTTTGTAACACCGACAAATCGTTTATACCCATTCGTAATCGTTTGTACCCATGTTTACCGTCAATTTTATCGTTTGTACTGGTTTGTAACACCGACAAATCGTTTGTACCCACTCGAAATCGTTTGTACCCAGTTTTGCCGACAATTATATCGTTTGTACCGGTTTGTAACACCGACAAATCGTTTTTACCCATTCGTAATCGTTTGTACCCATGCGTACCGACACTTTTATCGTTTGTACCGGTTTGTTTCACCGACAAATGGTTTGTACCCACTCGTAATCGTTTGTACCCATGCGTACCGACATTTTTTCGTTTGTACCACCGACAAATCGTTTGTACCCACTCATAATCGTTTGTACCTATGCGTACCGACACTAATATCGTTTGTACCACCGACAAATCGTTTGTACCCACTCGTAGTCGTTTGTACCCAGTCTTGCCGACAATTATATCGTTTGTAACGGTTTGCAACACAGACAAATCGTTTGTACACATTCGTAATCGTTTGTACCCATGCGTACCGACACTTCTATCGTTTGTACCCGATTTAATCGTCGATTACTTAATCGCAATAAAAATGAATTCTGCTTGCGACCAAACGTGCAGAAACTATTGTCTCTACCAAAACGATACCACATATAATTTATTCCTTAATGAGATACGAAAAAAAGAAACAAATAAAAAAAAATGTTTTTTAATTTTTTAAAATTAAAAAAAATTTTTTTATTTTAAATTTTCTAAATTTTTTTTTAACATCGGTACAAACAGGTACAAACGATTCTCTTCACAATGGCATCAACAAAAATCGTTTATCTCAACACGAGTTGCGGAGCAATTTTACCCACCCCTATATTTTTCACCCCTTTAGGGTACAAACGAAAATCAAGGTGGTACAATCCGGTACAAACCGAGTACAATCGAATAAAATTAAAAAAAATCTTCTACCGTTAAGTGGGTTGCCAACTTCACATAGGTCAATTCATTGTGCTGATGGAAAACATTTGGAGTTGTTCCACAATTGGTCTTTTCACCGAATTGTTGTGTGCACAACGCTGATCGACTTGTCTTGCTGAATCGCCCATAAAATAAATTTGCAAAAATTTGTAGTCACTATCCCGCGTTCGCAATAAGGAACATGTTAGATGATATATTTGACCCTGAATCTGCAGAGGTAAACGATAATGAATATATGTAATATATGATATTGTATAGTGAAATGTATGTACCACCATGTGGATCTCCCATGTTCCCTCTCAAAATACTTCCTCAGCACTCCCACTCCCCCATCAACTTTTTTAAACACACTCACTTCTTTCTGCTTTTGGAAATTTACCGAGCTACTAATGTACTTTAAGCCATTTCAATTGATACACCATTTCAATTGAAAGCTGCCAACGTATTTTGCATCAGGCACGTGGTGGTAAAAGTTTATTGTTTTTCAATATACTTACCTTGAAACTTGGCTTAAATTTTTCTCGAATAACTTTTGTTGCGCCAAATGACGTCATTTGAAACCAATTATTTTATTGCGCGATATTAGTTAAAAAATGTTTAGAATCTGGCCCATTTCCCGAAACCAATGAATGTAGTGGCTCTTCTGGCGGTACGAATCGCGTCAATTTTACTAGAACGTTCGCGCAACACAATTCAGTTGCTTCATTTTTAAACTTAAATGCCTTTCAATATTGACACACAACGTTCATTGGTCCAATATCAACGATTTACTGTGAATAATATTTCTATGTTGTTCATTTCGATTCCATCGATTCCGTTCAACTTACTTTATTCCGCGTTTCGCTTTGCTCGTCAGTTTGGCTTGCTCTTGTATATGTTTCACTTCTAGCTTTTCGAGTTCTGCGACTTAAGTTTGTACGTCTAATTTGCTGGCATTTTTAAAAACAAAAATTCATTTGAAAAAAAAAATTCGTTACCCAGGAGCTGCTTCAACTTAGCGAATTTCCTAAGAATACATAAATAACTCTCAAGCGATCATAATTTTAGTGTGATCAAATTGAAATATAATATCTGATATGATTTTAGTATTTGCAAAAATTAAATTTATTAATAGCCAACATAGAACGATATATAACGATTATTGTTTATACTTTATTTATAAATTTAATAAAATAATTTTATAGTTATCTTATTGAAGTAGAATTTCCGTGGAAATGGCAAAATCAACACAAATTTTACCCAACCGCAAAAAAAGAAATATGGTCGTTAACTTTAAATTTGCAATAAAAAATATTTAGTCCACAATTCGATTAAAAAACCATTCTATGCTCAAGTTTGACCAAATTACACACAGTATAGAAAATTTCATCAAAATCGGTTGAGTAGTTTCGGAGTCCATTCACGACAAACATGTGACACGAGATTTATATATATATATATATATACTCATGTATCAGGACCATGTTGGAAAAGTAAATTTGAAATGGATTCAGAAGTAGCATGTATGTTTTTATTGGCGGTAATAATTCCCGAGATGAAAGAGGAAGTTTCATATGTATCCATTAGTTTTGAAGGTTGGCAGTTGACACCATATAAAATGATATATTAACCGAACATCTAGAAATTTAAAATAAATCATAGCTCGTAAACTACTTCGACTCAAAATTGAAATGACAAGGGTTGTTTTTGGGACTTGATGAAGTATAATCGCTGACAATTTCAAATGATTAAAAATTGAAAGAAATAATATTTAGTTTTGAAGTTTGGAAGCTCCTCACGGTTTTTTTCTTTAAATAAAAACAGTTGACACCATAAAAAATGATATATTAAGCGAAGTTTAATTAATTAATTAATATGATATAGCCAGCAGGACTACGGTGGCAGACATTGCACTCCTACATTTATAATATTGTTATCTGCCTTTTAAAAATTATTTCATTCAATTAACAAATGAGGGAAGGTTTTTCTAATCCCGGATCTTAGACCATAATGGCATATAAAGGTTAAAAAATAAAAAACAATAACAGAAATGTGTAAATAACAATAAAAGCCGGTATATAAATTTAAAAAGTAAACAATAACAAAGTAGTAGAATACATAGTAAAATACACAGTAATAATGAAATATTACTGTAAGTACATTTCATTTAATTATTCCAGGGGCGGCACGGGGCATCCTAACTAGATATTTTAACGAAAAATTCCTACAGCACTGCTTTTTTCTAGATTTCGTATTATTTTTTGATTGAGTAATTAAAAATACAATTTTTTTGTCTTTGGAATTTTCTGACTATCTTGCTTACTTATCGAGAAAAAATAAATTTGCCCTGAAAATGTAAATTAAGTTTTATAAATTAAATGAAGTAATAAATAAAAAGTAAACAATTTTCGATCACCCCTAACATCAAAACATTTGCTACAACGGCGAACAACAGATTTAACTGCGCTAGAATACGGATTTTCTTTGACTTCGTTGAATGCAGCATTTTAGATTCGAAGAATAAGATCGTTTTTAGTGTTTCATACACCTTCCTTTTACTACCCTCCACAGAAAAAAATCCAATGTGTTAATACCTGAGACCTAGGGGGCAGCAATTGGTCCTAAACGACCAATCCAGCGCTGAGGGTAACTTTCGTCCAGTCTCCATCCAGGCAAGTGGCCCGTAAGCAAGTGGCACATAAGCAAGATAATTAATTACAAATTATTTTCTAGAAACAGACGAAAATGAGTTTACTTTTTATTTATTACTCTTATTTGTTTACTTTTTATTTATCATTTCATTTTATTAATAAAATTAAACAGACTATTCTAGGGAAATTTTATATTTTTCTCGAGAAGTAAGCAAAATAGATAGAAATGTAGATAGAAAATTGTATTTTTAATTACTCAATCTAAAAATAATATGAAACTTAGATAAATGTAGTGGCGCACTGAAATTTTTCCTTAAAAATGAGTAACGAGTGGCCCAGTATTGCAGGACAACACGCAACACGTTTTAATGCGCCAACAATTGTCGTTTGAAAATAAAACTAAGAATGTTGTGTATATATATATATATATACATATATATATATATATATATATATATATATATATATATATATGTATATATATATATATATATGTATATATATATATGTATATATATATATATATATATATAAATGTATATATATATATATATATATATATATATATATATATATATATATATATATATATATATATACCGTTCGTTTAGTTTACATCTTCGCATAGCAGATCTCCCACGAGTATGAGAGAGTACTTATGAATACATTAAGCAATGTGTGTGAGAAGGAGGTCGTATTGGTTTGATAAACAAGCATATTTGTCAAAACAGTGAATAATATTCATAACTGTTCGAGTGGTTGGTGATTGTCTACCTTCAAATGCCATAATAAATAAATTGACACATTCCTGTGCGGAATGTTCGGAACAGTACCATTTAACAATTTGCACTTTTTCTTCTTTTGTGTAATAATAACCCATTGTTGTAATAATAACAATAAATAAAATACACAAACACGTATTTTCCAAAAGCATTCACATAGTAATGATTGCATATTATCAAAACAATTAATAATATTTGTATTCAACAAAAAATCCCCAATCTCTAAAATTTATACAGGCACATACAACACAACAGTAACAAAACAAACCTATAAGACCTCCTTTTCATACACATTGCTTAATGTATACATATGTACTCTCTAATACTCGTGGGAGATCTGCTATGCGAAGATGTAAACTTAACGTATGGTTTATATATATATATATATAAAGCTCATCTTTGAAACCATAAAAGCTAGAACAAAAATGTAAAGACAAAAAATGTTCCTGTTAAAAAAATATAAAAATAAACAACTTTAGTTCTAACTTTTTACATAAATTCAGTATATACCGGGTATTTATGCAATTAACTCAGTTAGTTGTTATTTTCACATGTTTTATACATTATTTAAATTTAAATGATATGAAATACTATATCAAAATTGCATTAATCTAAAAATTATTTTGATATAAAGTAAATAGAAATTTTTTGTGTGAAGAATACAATTAAATGATATTATTTTTTAAGTGGTATTATTTTATTATTAAATAAAACGAATATTTGAAATTTTCGTAAAATCACTTTATTTGACTAGTTTCGGAAGACCATTCTATCTTCAGAAATAAAAATAAAATGGTGATGATGTATTTTTATTCCCAATTTCTCAGTTAGTTAGTTTAATAAGTGCTAGCAAACCTATCAGTTTATATTGTAGTTTTCCTTAAAGCAACATGATTTAAAAAACTTGTATTTACCTGGCATTCATTATGTGATCTTCATGATTACCACGATTGAGGAAGACACCCCCAGGGAAGACTAGCATACACGACAATAATAGAAGTAATACTTCTAAGCTCTTTTTACCACGATCCACAAAATCACCATTAAATACATACGGATTTTCTGCAGATGGAAGACCATTCTAAAAAGAAAAAAAAGAATATGAATTAATTCTTACAATAGACGATATTTGAATTTAAAAATTTTCAAATCGATGTTATAAACATATATATACATGTCAGAATCACAGAAGGTACCACATTTTTTGTGTATGTTGAGTATGTTTATGAAAACTAACTAATTTATACAGTAATTCGTAAAGGTTGACTTAGTGAACTCAATACTTTTCGCTATTTTTTTATCGAAAAAAAAAAAAAAATATGAAGTGTTCGTTTTACGTATAGTCGTCGAAAAATATGTTCTGTTTTGTAATTTTATAAATGCTCTGAAAATTTATTCAATGATACTTCTTTGGACGAAAATAGCCCGAATGAAAGTTATTCGAGTGAAAATAACCCCGAATAAAAGTATTCGGAGGGGTACATCATATTGTGATCTTGATGTGTTGGTAATATAAGCAAGCGTTAGCAATTGTCTGCCCTTCCTCCCCCTTATTTGAGTACGAATTTTATAAACCGCCAAATGTAGCTATTGAGGTTAAAAAAAATTTCGCAAAAATTTCTTCAAATGTTCAGCGATCCTACTTAATAGATACCGAAAATGCCTGTCATTAAAATTGTAACGGGGTATACAGAAGCTTAATCTACACACCAAAATTAGCAAAACATTTTTTATTACTATTTTTTTAGTTCACCTTGTGTACGGACCCTTCATTTATTGGTACGGATCCTTAAACATTTATGTTGATGTATTCCTGGCATTGCTGGTGTCTATGCGCTCGCACATCTCTATGCAAAAAAAAACAGATGAGTGCAGACTCAATAAAATTAATTAATCAAATGTTCGATTGATCAATATCGAAAAATATCCCAAAATAAACATTATTTCCAAAACAGTGCTCTGCCAACTGAAACCAGTAGTGCACTGGCATGGCGGTCTTGGGTTCAATCCCCAGCTAAGATGTGTAAGATTTTTATCAAAACATTGATCTCAACATAATTTTAGAAATGTTCAGACATATTACTTAATTGTAGAACTAAGTAAATGCTAGTCACCTCCGTAAGTTTGACATAGTCACCACCTAGTTACAAAAACTGTTAAACATATGTAAATAATCTCAAAATTATTTTCCAAAAATGTTATCCTTCAAAAATGACCACTTCATATGTTTAAAATAAAATATCCAACAAATACGCCAGTCAAAATAGACGTTTTTTTTGGTCAACTTTGCACTAAATTTCCGATCCAATTTTTTTTTTATAAGGTTTAGGATCACTCTCTGAACATAAAATCACAAAATGCTGACAGATCCAGGTGCCGCTTCAAGCGCCATCTTGAAAAAACGTTGTTGGGCAATATCTCGGAAACTATGCACTTTAGGGCAAAAATTATAAAGACCATTATTGTAGAGAATAAAATTTCGCATCTTTTGTTATTAGTAAACTTTTTTGTAAAACTTACCGTTGACGATTTATAGCCCATTTAATGAACCTGTTTTTCTATCGCGGCCGATAACTTTTGAAATATTAGATTAATCAATAAAATGCATCAGTCCATTTGTAAAGATCAGTTTATTTTCTACTACTTTTGTTTCAAACTTTTTTTTTTAATGTCCATACTTTTTGAGTTATAAGACGTTTAATGTAGAAATGCCGACGCTCGGCGGGTGACGCGGCAGCCCAAAGGTTGTTTTCTATAGCAGGTAACCGTTTCTTTTATATCTCTACACAACAGAAGGAACGAAAAGGTCTAGCGTTAGGAATTATATCTATATATTAGCCTGCCATTTCTAAAAATAGTTTCTTAAATAGAAGAGGGGATGGGAAAAAGGGTCTAACGGAATTTTTTCGAGCTCAGTTTGCTCTGCACTATTGTAAAGTAAGCAGGTTTATTTTTGGAACTATTAATTTTTAACTACATAAACAATCGGGATATTTTTTCTAATTTATTTGTTGAATTTGTACCATTATATTCTATGCGTATCTTGAAATTTTCAACTTTACGCCCGGTAGTCCAACATTAAACGTCTTATAACTCAAAAAGTATGGACATTAGAAAAAAAAATTTGAAACAAAAGTAGTAGAAAATAAACTGATCTTTACAAATGGATTGATGCATTTTATTGATTTCAAAAGTTATCGGCCGCGATAGAAAAACAGGTTCAATAAATGGGCCATAAATCGTTAACGGTAAGTTTTACAAAAAAGTTTACTGGAAACAAAAGATGCGAAATTTTATTCTCTACAATAATGGTCTCAATAACTTTTAGCCCTAAAGTGCACAGTTTCCGAGATATTGGCCAAAAACGTTTTTTCAAGATGGCGCTTGAAGCGGCACCTGATCGGAAGCGGATCTGTCAGCATTTTGTGATTTTATGCTCAGTAAGTGATCCTAAACCTTATAAAAAAAAAAAATTGGATCGGAAATTTAGTGCAAAGTTAAATGCTATTTTGATTGGCGTAAAATCAGTACTTTAACAAATCAGTAATTTTTATATCTTAAAAGTTTAAGCATTTTTATTGTAATTACAAACAGGACGAATCCAAATCGGTACAAAAATAACGAAATTGCAGTCATTTAAGAATTTTACTCCTGCATTTGCAATTTTACTTTTCACTTGTTTAAATTTCTTCACAATATTATGCAATCTAAACATCAGCAGAATTTCTTTTTAAATGTTTCGGTTGATATTATTGGGGATAGTTTTATTGTAGCAGTGTCTTTATGTCCAAGATTAGACAGCAATCAACGAAGAGAGGCTTTCTCCAAGAAGACATGCATAACCACATGGAAGATGTGTCATTGGTCACAAGGCAATGCATGCACGATGGAGAGTAAAAAACTGTAAAATAGTAAATCTCATGTAAATAAAATAGAGGAGCAGGATTATTGAATTAAATCCCGTATTCATTCCTATATAAGATATTTCTACATAAGACATACAAATAACAAGAGAGATTTTTCAAGTGAATGAACACATTTATCAGGCATGTAAAGTGTGTTAAATAGTTGTTTTCATCGAAGGTGGAAAATATTCATGATATATGTGTACCTTGTTTCTTCACCTCTACTCATAGACACATTTCTATACATATATGTTATCAACAAAAACCAATTTGCCAAGCCCTTTATGTCTCAATAATCCATGATACTATCGAACATTGTACATATTAGAAAATTGCTGGCTTTACATTCTTAGCAGTTTTAGGTTATCCTGACAAAAACTATTTCATAAATGTATTTCAATAAATATCTATTTTATACGGTTTGTCTAATTTATTATTTCTGATAGCTAATTCATATAGAAATAAATTTAATTAATCCCCTATTATTTTTAATTAAGAAAACAAACACGTTTATGGTATATTCATTACAATAAGTGAAATGTCATGAAATGCTTTTAATAGATTATTAATACAACATTTATCTCGTTTTTATCGTAACTGATGGATCACAGAAGCGACCTCAACTATTGGCAACTACCTTTTTTGGACACCAAATCACTTGGAGACAAATTAAACAGCAGAAAGGCTGAATTGTTTGAAATTATGTTAGTAGCTTAAGATAAGACCTAGGGTGACTAAATTCTATGGTGATCCGATACGAACATTGGAACTACCTTATCTAAAAAAATTAAATCTAATTTTATTTAATTCCAAGTTAATTTAGTTTCTAAGAAAAACGATATAACTTGATAATACATTATTTTCCTAAAGTTTTCTTTCTAAATTATCGAGAATATACGTTACAAATTTGTTAGTTGCTTACTATTAAGGACTTGTTAATTTATTGGGAACACACAAATTTTTTCCCAAGTTATTTTCAAGTCATAATTTATATATACCCGATGAAAAAAGTTTTTGTTATATAGTTAGATCTGATCATATCTATGTCGGCTACGTCAGTGACTCTATACACTATGTTTAATTTACATCTTCGTATCATAGATCCCACGAGTATGAGAGAGTATACATATACATTAAGCAATGTGTATGAGAAGGAGTCTTATAGGTTTCATAAACAAGCATATTTTTCATAACTGTTCGAGTGGTCACCTACCACTCAAACCTATAAGACCTCCTTCTCATACACATTGCTTAATGTATACATATGTACTCTCTCATACTCGTTATGAATATTATTCACTATTATGAAAAATATGCTTGTTTATCAAACCTATAAGATCTCCTTCTCATACACATTGCTTAAAGTATATGTACATATGTACTCTCTCATACTCGTGGGATCTATGATACGAAGATGTAAACTAAACAGACGGTATATAATTATGTATGGACCAGATATAACCATATGTTGGTCCACGCATAGTCAAATCTAATCAGATTTGACATCATACATGCTTATACATAGATCCAAATATAATTGGATCCCATCATACATGGCGAAGCTACAACGTCTCTGACTATATACAATTATGTATGAACCTAGATATAACCATATACCGTGTGTGTTGGACAGCTTTTCCTATAGAGAATCAATGTTAAATATTATTTATCACTGGCATGTCGTGTGGTACTGTATGAAGTCAGTCAGTACACATGTAATGTCAGTAGACTTTTGTATGCGCACACGGTATAATCCATGTATAGTCAGACCTGACGTGATTATCCATACATGATTATATCTGAGTGGATCAAACTATATATGTGTTCATCCTAATTCAATGTGTTTCTATATATGAATCAATATTACTTTATGTGATCAACCTGATCTTATTAGATATGTTGAATATATAAATATAAATATATATATATATATATATATATATATATATATATATATATATATATATATATATATATATATATATATATATATATATATATATATATATATATATATATATACATATATATCTATATACATATATATATGGAATTTTTGGCTCCAATTCCTATATAGATTCGAATTTGATATCTACAGAAAACCTACACATTGAAAGATACTTTACGGCCGAATCGAATAGCCCACCTCAACATAAAATGGCTTTTTTAATAAACAGATGACTTAAAGTTCCATTGCAAAAGAAAAACCAATTTAAAGAACTAAACCATATTAAACAAACTACATTATTTTAGCGCTTCGATTCTAGCATAATAAATAATTTGGTCCGCAGAACTTAAATTAAAATTTTATGAAATAATTCCACCATACTAACACAAGAGAATGACAACGCTGAACAAAATAAATTAATATTTCCGCCCATGCATAAATAAAATCACAAAAGAACAAACCTGAAAACAGCGCTTGTTAGTAAAAATAAAATAAAATAGTTATTGGGCAACCCAAAGGATAAAATTATTAATGAAGAACGTTGAAGTTGTCAAAATTTTTCGAAAAGGTATGTTGGTGAAAGTCGTTGCCAAATCGGAATTCGAATCAAAGAACATCTGGCTCATGTAAAATTTGGGAGAACCGAAAAATTGTGTATAACTGCGCACGTTGTTGAGAAAAACAAAAAAATTGACAAATTTAATTTAAAACTACTGAAATCGGTACAAAACCCCACATAATTAGATGCATACGAAAGTATTTGTATACACAAATTAAAAAAACAAATCATGAATTTAGATAATTCCAAATTCAGATTTAATAAAATTAAACCATTTTCAAAATTAATACCTGAATGTCAAGGTACTGGTAGCTGCTTTAACACCTTAACGCTATAGACACAAATAAAGGATTACCGCCAATCGACGCAGTTGATGGGTTCATCACACACTTAATCCATTAATTGGACAGTTAACTCAAGTAATCCGTTAGTTAATACCTCAGTTCGATTATATAAAAGTTAAAACTTTTTTTAAATCATTGTGAGACACGCATCTAATTAGCAACGAGTAACATATCTTTGACTCCATATCCGGAGATAGTTACGATTAGTTAATTCATAATGATGATGACTACTTTGTAGTCGAAATACGTATTTTTATAAAACCTATTTTGACAAAATGGAAACCCGACTTCCAAAACCAAATATTCTATAACAAAAGATGCACTAAAAAGTAAAAAAATAATTGCATATTCTTGTGCCAATTTTAGTTCACCAAAGCAAAAATTTTTAAATATATATGTACAATTATTGTTATTTTTGGAGGCGGTGTCAGCATACAGAAATTCACATAACTTTTGGACACCGCCTCCAAAAATAACAATAATTGTACATATATATTTAAAAATTTTTGCTTTGGTGAACTAAAATTGGCACAAGAATATGCAATTATTTTTTTACTTTTTAGTGCATCTTTTGTTATAGAATATTTGGTTTTGGAAGTCGGGTTTCCATTTTGTCAAAATAGGTTTTATTTCTTGCTTTTTAGTGACTTTGAAGTTCTATAACTGATTTTATTTGTCTAAATATGGGTAGACCTACTAAACGACCAACTAATTTTTAGTGAATTTTTTTATAACACTTTTTTTTTATCCGTTTTTTTTTTTTTTTTAAATTTTTAATGCATTTTTTTATAACAGATTTTCAGTTTTCTTTACAAGGAATTTGGTTTTTTTTTGTAAAATTTTTTTTTTTTGGGGTCGGTTTTTTTTTTAAGGAAAAACTTTTTTTGAAGTCGGTTTTTAAACAAATTTTCTTATTTTCCCATTATGAACGAGTATACCCTTTCAAAAAAAAAAAAAAATTTCGCAGAAATCGGTTATCACATATAAAATGAGGATTTTCCTTGATTTTCCGGAGATCCCCTCATCAGAATGCGATTTGGTGACAATGGGATCAATCGGGAATTAAACCCTTTAAAACAAAAAATTCAAAATCGGTTCATAAATGACGGAGTTCTGAGGTAACAAACATAAAAAAAAAAAAAAAAAATACAGACGAATTGAGAACCATCCTCCTTTTTTGAAGTCGGGTTAAAAATACAAATAATTGTTCTAGAAATTGGAGCAAAATTTGAAATTTAATTGGTTATGTAATAATTATCCGACCAAAAACATAAATGTAAGAAAGGGCCGAGTTTTCGGGAAAATCCTTAATGTAATAGTTCCTTCTTAAAAAGTGATGATATGTAAGAAAGGACCGAACTATTTACAAAGTAAATAGCTCTAGACTTCATATAATACTTGCTTCTTAAAAAGGGAAAAATTTTCTTCCTTCAAATAATTCTGTTATTTTGAAACTGTTCCACGTCGAATGGAAAAAAACCGATCTTTCTATCATGAATAGAAGTGAAAAGGTCAGTTTTAGGGATGTTTTCCCCATTTTCGGTGTGGTTGCGATATAGGTAATGAAATTTTTCAAAATATTCTGTTAATTTAACGTTATTTCGGGTCGATTAGTGAAAATTCTATCTTTCTAGCATTTATAAAAAAGAAAAACGTAATTTTGGAGAATGTTTTTCCAATTTTCCGGGGGGTTGCACTGAAACAATTGAAGTTAATAAATAATAATTGATCAATGCAAAATATAATAAAAAAGTTAAAATAAGAATATAAATTAATGTTTATTACAAAATTACAAAAAAAATTCTGTACACAATGGTCACCCATCCAATTACTGATTTTAACTAACGTTGCTTAACTTTTAAATGCTATATGCCAACTGCTGTATACAACAAGCCAATTCACTACTATAGGTTAAAGAAATTTTTAGTTATAATATAGTTCATTGTGTTTTCTACATGGGTGTTTAGTTTTAAATGGTCTAATACAATCAATATTAAAATACCTAAGTGTCATCCAATCAGATAGGACTCTATAAAAATATCAACGAATAAGATAAATATATGCGTTCTAATGCTAATTTAATTAAAAAGAAAATTGTAAAAATTTCCTTTTTTCCGATACAAATTTCCAGTTTTCACAATTTTCTCGTCGGTTTGGGTACTACAGTTACCTACATGCCAAATATCAACTTTACAGCATATCTGGAAGTATCGTAGAATATTGATCTATTAGTTACCAGTTTGGTTTCAGATCGAACTACTCAACAGTGAGTCAGCTTCACCGGCTCACTGACCATATTTCTTCTGGATTTAACTGGAATAAATCCACAGGCATGGTCTTTTTGGACATCGAAAAGGAAACGCATCCTTTGCTGGGTTGTACCCACTACTCAACGCTAGGAGTAGGTTGGATGAACGTCTGAAACATCGACTTTTCAAGTCATGTATCCGGCCCGTACTCACGTACGCTGCACCAATCTGGTCGAACGCTGCACCTTCGCAGCTTGCGAAAATGCAAAAATTTCAAAATCGTTGTCTTCGGACGATTTTGAAAGTCCCCCTTCGATACCCGACTGAAGCACTCCACAGAGAAACTGGGCACCCCACAATCAAAACCTTCATCCAAACCATTTCGAAATCCTATTTCCAATCATCCCGCAAAAATCCTTTCCCGGAAATCAATGAACTGGGCCAATTTGACCCGCGTACGTTGCTTTTCAGGAAACGATACCGCATGATGTCGATTACAACTAATTCGGTGTAATCTAAATTGTAAATATTTTCTTTAAGGTCTAGTTTTAGGGACGGCTTATCCGTCTAACTTAGGTTAATTTTAGATATCAATGGTTTTTTTTTTTATAAGATTCTTCCATTTAAGAAACGATGTAAAATGTTTATAGATTTCGATGTATTTATTTAATAAGATGATATATTATAGGTAAAGCTTAGGCTAGGTACTATAGATTCTAAGACGTTTTGTATTATAACTTCAAAAAAGGACGATATTAATAAATAATTTTCAATCATTCAATCATTAAAATACCCAAGTGTCATCCAATCAGATAGGACTCTATAAAAATATCAACGAATAAGATAAATATATGCGTTCTAATGCTAATTTAATTAAAACGAAAATTGTAAAAATTTCCTTTTTTCCGATACAAATTTCCAGTTTTCGCAATTTTCCCGTCGGTTTGGGTGCTAAGTTACCTACATGCCAAATATCAACTTTACAGCATATCTGGAAGTATCATAGAATATTGATCTATTAGTTACCAAGAATTGTAGGCGTTCCCGCGAATTTTGCATTTTTGAAGTGAAATAACTTTTTAACGGTTAATTCGTTAACGTTGATTGAAAAAACTGTTTCTTATAATTCCGTAAAGTATCTATATTCGAAATATCAACACTGTAGCTCTGTTCGTTCAAAAGATACAGCACCTAAAAAACGGCGCTAAATTAAGGTGTAGTAATAGCACTGTAGTAAAAAGTCCGAATGTCTCCCTTAAATCTCGGCCTTACGCACTACCGTGCTCTAGATCATAAATATTGGTTTGACATAATTCATATTTTTGGCATTTACATTAATAAATACGTTATCGATAACGTGCGTAATAAAGTTGGAAACGATTTGGAAAAATCCGTTCCAAGACCTGTAACTTAGGAAATTTTTCTAATTTCAAAGTTTTCACTAAATTTTGTGAGGATAACGATAAACATTGTTCTTTTTTTCACAATAAAGTTTGTGGGTAGAGAAACATATAGATGTTGCTCTGCACAATATCTCATATGTGTTATTTTTCTCGAACTAAAGTTCTGAAATCGGCCACTGAAAAGTGACGTCAGTGACAGATGTTCAGTAGATATAAATGTTCAAAATAAAGAAATGTTTATAGATTGAAATTTGTAATTAAATAAAAAACTTAATTACTAATTAAAACTTAATTTGTAATTTGTATAAATGAATTTATTATTTTAATTATGTCACTGCCTCAACAATTCGGCCCTATAATCGATACACTGATATACTTCAAGGGAATCCGGGACACATCGGGTTTTGATAAAATTCACCCTCATTTTCACCACCCCCAAACATCGTTGTACTTGAAAGAATGGCATACGTTGCATATAATTCTTGAAACTCCTTACCGATAATTAAGCGAAAATGAAGGTGAATTTTGTCAAAACCGGATGGCATTGATACACACAATTCCTTGCACTTATTAGAGCTTAAATTTCGAATGCCATCCGATTTAAACAATTTTAACTATTTTTTTTCGATATTTGTTTAAAATATTTGGAAAAAACGGGGTTTTTCGGCGACTTTGAAGGGTTGTTTGACAGAAACTGGCGATCATGATCGCATGACATTGTTTTTTACAACATATAGTGGTACTAATAAATAAACTTACCAATTTTGGAGCGGTTGCCTCATAACTTTTTTTTTCTAAATTCGGGAGTGCGAAAACGGCCGCGTGTTTCGCATGGCAAAAAAATGTTATTATATAAATAGGGTATAAACTTCAAAGCAACCGCATTTTCATCCGGTTGCCTCGTCAAAAAATTTTACGTTTTGCACTCCCTCCCTCCTATCTCCGCTCCCGTCCATTTGGGGGTCCATTCGGACGGTACGGGAAGGTTCAGTATCACTTCAAGACCCAGATTACCACTCGCCATCCGGTTGCTTCTCCGTCCAAATTTGACGTGCCATGCCTTGAATAATACAATAATTAAGGGGTCAAAACCTTTTTCGGCCGCTCTCTATTGAGCAAGGCCCTTTGTTAGTGACCGGGGGTGATATAATTTAAATAACTGTTAATATTTTGTGAAAAATAAATAAAAAGTGTTATTTTTATTGCAACCTAATTACCCCCCCCCCCCCCCCAATTTTTGATTTCTAGATAATTATTGAGGTGACTACAAAACTTTAAGTGAATTGAAGATGTTAAATGGTTTTTGTTTTGTTCAAGCAGTACGACGATTAAAACAGTACGAGTCGGTTGCAGGTTTACGTTGGCGTCCAATTTATTCATTTTCCAAGAGTAGTAGCGAACTCGCAGATTTGCCGTTAACAAGGTATGTATTTCTGTCCAAAGGTTGTACCTCTAATTAAGAATTTGGTATATTAATTTGATTATTGTGTTTTATTGTTTTGTGTTAATATCTTCCAGAGATCTTCGTATAGAATGTCGTAGGAGACCCTTTTACTGTCATTCACTTCACCAAAAATAACAAAAAAAACCGTTCGTTATTTAATTGCGCGCGGTCACGTATCCCTCAAAAAAGGATCAAATTAAGAAATCCACAAAATGGACTCGACGAATCTTATCAAACAAAATATCAATATTTATCTAATCGTCACTAAAGATTTCAATCAACTGATCTAATATGACATCTCCAACTCTGAAAAAAAGAAAATAAACGTCATGCCAATTTTGGCGCTGCTGTATCTCATTGACCCGTGCTGTCGGAACTAGTTTCATGTACGTGCAACCTTCAGCGCCATCTATCCAGAGCAAGACGTAATCGGATTTTTAAAACATATTTGAGTTTGAGAAAAAAAAAACCTTTTCATGATGATTTATTCATTGATGTAACATAAAGAAAAGATTCACCAAAAAAAATCGCGACAGATTTTTTGATACTCTTGCGCAGGTTCTTACACACAAATTTTTCATATACAGACTGTGTTGGAATGCTTTTCCAATAGAGAATCAATGTTAAATATTATTTATTACTGGCAGGCCGTGTGGTTACTGTGCGGAGTCAGTCAGTATACATGCAATGAGAGTCATCTCATATGCGTATGGTAGTTTGTTTGTCATTTAAGAGTGTGTACTGACTCATTTAAGAGTGTGTACTCATTACATGTGTACTGATTGACTCCACATAGTAACCACACGGCCTGCCAGTATTATTATTATTATTAACAGTATTATTATTAACCTAGGTTTGACCCATTCAATGTACTCTGTGCGAAAATTTATGAATAAAGTTTCATTATTATTATTATTATTATTTATAAATATTTAATAATATTTAACATTGATTCTCTATTGGAAAAGCATTCCAACACTGTATATTGATAAACAGAGTAGATCTTTATTTAATATTTTTGGGATCAAATATATTTGGTGAATATAATAATAATATTAAACTTTCTACATACAACAAAAAAAATGGGGAATTTTATAAAATTTAAGATAATGAACAATTCAAATTGGTTCATTTTTATTTGAACGGGACTGTTTGATCTGAAATTGATATATATTAAATACAGTAAACTAAAAATAAAAATAATAACAAATAATTTAAGAGATAAGTTGTATTTGATTACATTTCATATGTTTGCTTAACATTTATTATTATATTGATCGTTGTGTAATAAATTTGCGAGTTTTGTTATGATAAAAATAAATAAATCAATTGATTAAAATGATAAAATTTATGTTAAAAATATATATGTTTGACCCATTTAGAATTACAAAGTATCGGATCCAATATCATGGTTTTAACTTATTTCATGTTAAAGTTATATATATTTTTGGTGCACTTAAAAATGCAATGTTTTAGATTAGGTACGAGTATAATACCATTTCGTTTTTTTAAACGTTTGTGGCATTTATATGAAATGAATATAAATTAAATTTTGGTTTGTGTGCACTTGGTATATGAAATTAAGTGAGATATTTCAACTTTTCTCTTTACTTTTAGGAATATTGTGGAGGTGATACTTGTTATAGAAAAAATAAAAAAATTCTTTTGACAAACAACAGAATAAACCTGACAAGAACAAAATTTTAAAACATTTTTAAACTAAAACATAATTTTTAACCGAATTTTAAAGGCGTTCACATCATCAGACCGAATGCGATGTCAGTTCCTGGTTGTGAAAGTCGTTTCGACATTATTTCTATATCCTCTACGCAGAGATTTTCGTTTTGTGATTTCGCCTTCCGATACTCTTCTATTTTTATAGGAGGGTTCAAGGCCGGGGATTTTAGGGTTTTGAAGTCGAAATTGTGGTTTGTTTTTTAGTGGTATTATTATTGATAATTTCCTTTATGTTCTGCCCGTGGAAAGGTTGGGGTTTTTTTGAATGGTGGTTTTATTGTTTGTGGTTGGGTGTGGATTAGATTGTAAGAGTTAAAGATGGCTTTTAACTCTTGGAACGTGTAGAGTTGTTTTTGAATGGGAAGGCTGTAAATTGTTTTTCGTCTCAGGAGAATGTGGATTTTTCTGGGTATTATTGTAGGTTTCGTGGAGGAATATATGAATTGTTTTTATTTGACGATTATGAAGTGATAGCTGTTGTGATGTGTGAGGTTAATGGAGTGATGGCGTTGTGGAAGGTTTAAAAGAAGATGTGGGAGTTGTAGTTAAGAAGGCGGAGGTATTTGGTGATTGATTTATTGTACCATTTTGTGCATAGTATGTTATTGTGGAAGAGGATTGTTGTAAACTGTATATTTTTGTCAGTTGTTACACATGAATTAACAACTAGGCCAGAATTGGTGATAACCCATTTAGTGCCTCCTGAGGAGTGGTCACGACATAAAGCACCTCATCCAGCCCCGTTTACTATACGAATTTCAAGATCCAAGATTTCAGATGAAGAGGTTTGTCGTGATGTTGTTTTCTTTTTATAAGTCGTCTGAACTACATAATAAGTAAAAACAGTAAAACCACATATCAAAACTGTAAATATATATCATATGAATACATATTATGTATATTTAATAGTCGGTACTTTAATATATACATTATTATTATTTCTGTACTCAAAAATGTTATATAATATTTATGTTATTGCAAATTTTTATTATACAAATATTATATAGGCTTTGTGAGTAAGAATATTGAAAATAATAAAATTATTGTTCTTATACAGAAACATATGGCCAGTGTCGGCTTTAGCGCTACCAGCCCCCTGGGCGAGATTTCTACGGCGTCCCCTAGCTGCAATTCAAACCCATACGAAAAAAGGCAAAAGATATAATGAAATAACCATTCATTAAAAGAGATAACCATTTATTAAAAAAAAACTAATAAAATTTTACTTTTCAAGCCCTTCTATCGGCGAACTCTTTTATTAGGTTATCTAAGTTGATGTTTTCAGTAATTTCATTTTCGATTAACAAAGTGTCCAAGTTTGTCAATCAAGATTGAGATATTGTCAACCGCAGATAGGTTTTTATTAGCTTAAGCTTAGAAAAACTCCTCTCCCACTAGCAACCGTTACAGGTATGGTCAATAATATTCGAAATGCTATCCATACATTTGGATACAGTTCTTGTAAGTTGCGATCTTTGATAAAATTTAAAACAAAAACAGGAGTAACCACATTATGATCAGGCAGAAAAGATTTCAGACTTACGAGTTCATCACACAACATACAAGCATCTATATCTGATTTAGAGTCTACAGTTAATTTCAATTGGAGTTCACAACAGAGTTTGACAAGGTCGGGTTTTTCCGGAATCTGTTTTATATTGTACAAAAAAAGACCAAGATTCGGAGTACTCATTTAACTGCTCAAATCTTTCATTGATTGAAATTAATGAAGTGTCCAAAAGACAGTTGAAAAATTCATCCCCAAAGTTATAGGCCCATCGCGGGTAGTTTCACCAGCTTGACGCTTAACAAATCGTATTCTTGTTGTGTTCTAATACAATTTCTTTTGCAAAATTATGGTGACCTTAAGAGTCCTCAGACGAAGCGTAATGGACAAAAGTGATGCACTTCTCAACTTCAGCTTCTCGATTTAAAAATTTTTTTACAAGCTAAGAGTTCTAAAGTGATAAGGTTAATTGAAGCCAACTCGGTGATTTCTTTGGATTAAATCTTGTTTCTACCACTAGACAGCTATATTTAAGTTTACGTTTAACGTTTAGTTAACTATACTCGTTATTAACGTTTAACGTGAACTTAACGTTACTCTGCTAATCATTTGATGTGGTGTAGTTGTATATGTTTATCTCAATATACAGACTACAATGTATTTAACTTCGAAATCAATGTTAAATTTTAACCAGATTTTACCGTTTTGGGGTCCCCGGAGGCTAAATTTGAACTTTTGCCTGTGTGTGTAGTGATAGGAAAAGTCGAGTGGTTTTAGTGTTGTTCTCACACGTCCGTTTGCCCGCCTGTAAACATGACAACTAAAATAATAAAAAACGCAAAGAGATATTCCATACAAACTAGACCTTCGTCTGTGTTTACTAGAGCCACAAATTGATTTCAAATTCTTGGGCTTTGGAACCATAAGAGATAGAAGATAGAAGATAAGAGATAGAAATTTAAAGGCTAACAAGTGTTTCTTTTTTTTTTAAAACACTTGTTTGGAATTTTTTTAATGCAGCACCTTTGCAAACTACCTTGTATATTTATTACACCTGTGCGCGTAAACAGTAAAATAAACAGTTCACGGATTGATAATGAACCCAGCGATTAACTTAGTTAGTTATTAGTTTCATTTGTTTTAATATAATTTTCAGTACAACCTAATTTATATGCTATTGGTTTAGTACCGATGAAGGAATTTCGGAAAAATTATAATAGACATTGAAAAGCTTATGTTTACTAATTTTGTTTGTGTATACATCCCTTTTAGTTTAAAAAAAAGAAGCTATTTCATAACATTGTAAATAAAAATTTTGATATACGCTAAATATTAAACATTATTTTTGTTACCTCTGCATCTATAATAAATAGAATATATAAAATAATAAAATTAATGTTCATACATACATAAGTTTTTGTATTAAATAGGTATCACATATCATAATTTATATATTTCCAGTGAAATATGAGAGTAATTTTTATGATTTATATGGAGACAGTTTAATATATTTGAACTTATATATATATATATATGTATTTTTAATATTTGAAATTATTTTCAATATTCAATGTGATCATTTAACTGTTGTATAATGTATATCATTATACGCTTTTTATTAGTTTCACCTGTATGTATGTATGTAACCGACCCTTTTGGGCTCGATTTTCTCCTACTTTGAACGATCAGATTTAATTCAAATTTTGCACACCTGTCAAAGACCGATGACAATGCAATAATTCGATTAAAATATCCGATTATCCTGATTAGATTCGCAAGGATTCATTAATTTCTTTCCGCATCCTTTGCATGAGAGTAAGAGAGATAGAGCTAGTGCGCGAACATCAACTAAAAAATGAAAAATAAATAATAGTTTAAAAAAACTAAAAAAACACGCTTTTATAGAAAATCCAACTAAAAAATAGAAAATAAAATTGAATAAATTTGGTTAAGAAAAGTGTAAATAAGAAACAAATGTATATTAATGGAATAACTATTGACACTATGCACCCCACGCTTTTTTCCATTAATATACATTTGTTTCTTATTTACACTTTTCTTAATCCAAATTTATTAAATGTTATTTTCTATTTTTTAGTTGGATTTTCTATAAAAGCGTGTTTTTTTAGTTTTTTTAAACTATTATTTATTTTACTCTACTATCTATCTACCTATACAAACTACAACGTAGTAGAGAAAAAGGTAGGGATGTAATGTGCGACACACATAGCTTCGCACCTTCTGGGACTTCTGATACTTGATACCGAATATATCTTTTACGTGATTCTACACAGTTTGAGGATTCTTGGGTCAAATTAAATAAAAAGTTCTTGCAAATATAGGTCCTAAAATGCTTCGTTTTCTGCCCGGTCATCCCTTTGTATTTAGTAAATAAAATTGATAATTTCAAAATCGCTACTATAATTTATAAAAATACATTATGAAGAGAATTTCCGAACGATGCACTTGAAATTGTTTCTGTTTAAATTACTCTAAACTAAGTCATATACATATTACATTGATAAAATTAATAATGTCAACCAATTAAGTTTATAGTTTACATAAATAACTTTATGCTGTAGGTAACGCCAAATCGTAAATAGTACTTCTGAGTCATTTATAAACATATTTTATAACAAGATAAATTAAAATAACATTTTTAAAAACAAGCTTTTATTTAAACTTTATTATAGTAAACATAATTTTCTACAACTTCTACAACGAATTTTTATTTATTTGGAATTTTGAATGACACAGCAACGGCGGATTAACACATTTTCCGCAAGTAGGCTAATCAAATTTCACTGCCCCTACCGACATCTACTATATGGCTCAGTTCCTAGATTATTTTTAAAATCCAACAATTTAGGTAAGATTGCACAATAAATAGTTTTTAAGTATTTTTGGTTATATTTCTGAGCTAATAAAAGCTCAATCATATACTACTAATAAAGCGGGGTAAGGTATGCTTTAATACTTAATACTTACTTAATAAAGATTATTAAAATAATCAAAGAGAACTCTAGGTTTTTTGAAATTACATTTCAAATTTTGCTCCAATTCCTAGAACATTTGTTTGTATTTTTAGAAATACGTATTTCGACTACAATGTATTCATCATCAATATGAATTAGTTAATTGTAACTGACTCTGGGATATGGATTCAGAGATATGTTGCTTGTTGCTAATTTGGTGCGTTGGTGCGAGTGAGACACTCACCAAATTAGCAACAAGCAACATATCTCTGAGTCCATATCCCAGAGATAGTTACGATATTAATGATCGTAAATGAATAATGAAATTATAAACAAATTGTGTTCTGACCTTTTAACTTTTTATATTCACATAAAAAAATAAAGATAACAATGGTACCTACATAAATTGGTTTATCTATAATATAATTAAATTATATTATAAAATAAACATTATACTTTTTAAAAAAAGTAAACGTATTAAAAGTATTTGTAGAATCAAATATTATTTTACAATTTCAATATAATTATGTTTCGACGCATGATTTATCCAAACGCTCAAAGATAAACCGTATTTAAATTTAAATAGGTACAACCATTGAAAATAACAACTAACTGAGTTAATTCTTTTAATACTCGGTATGAGATTGAGCTGAAATTGTGACGAAACTAATCACAAACAAAAGTTGTTTAAAAATTAAGCATGATTGAAAAAAAATTTCAAATAAAAGTCGTTTTAGAAATTTTTATCTTTATATATAATTATAAATATATATATATATATATATATATATAAATATATGAAGATAAAAATTTCTAAAACGACTTTTATTTGAAATTTTTTTTCAATCATGCGTCGAAACATAATTATATTGAAATTGTTAAATAATATTTAATTCTACAAATGTTATTTTACCAGATATTAAGTAACAATAATAACTAAAAATACTTAAAATACTTAATCCATCACCATATGAAGTTCACACTTAAAACAAACATCTGCTGATATCATCCTGACGTCGATCAGTACAAAGGAACCTTAATCATTTATAAACTGGAATAACATAGTTTTCATAAATGAATATCTAAACTGACGCGGCTTTGCATGTTGCAAAATTTGTTTACTTTCGAAGGTTAATACTATAAACAATATTTGGAAAAAGTATGTGTAGCCCGCTGTCCCCGTTCCTAAGCAATATCTTCATGATAGATTATCATGGGGGATTAAAGGGATTTTTTTTTGCTTATTTTTTTTCGATAAAAAACACTGTTGTGTAGTTATTTAACTTTTTAGCGAATTTCCTGAAAGGAAATAGCGAATTATATTCTTATATAATCTAAAGAAAAACAGCAAAAATTAATAATAATATTCTGCATAACGTGAAATAAAAGACAAATAAACAACCAAATTCTGAGTTTGATGGCTATTCGCTACACGACGAGTTTCACAAGTAAGATTGACGCCTTAGCAAGATGTTTTCTAGTTATTCGATTACCTTCGGGATAATTTCTTTGTCACACTGATTTAGAATGTTTTCAGCTGAAAACAGATTATATTTGTTTATATTGTCTCTAAAACATCCAGCTGTACCATTGCAATCCTGTATCACGTGCTCCACACTTTACCTCCACCACATAAAACACATACACGCTCATTATTCATTCTTCTACTGTTCCACTTAAAGCCGTACACACGGAAATTGGAAATCACATATCATTCATGTCTACACACATTGTTCAAATATTTCGCACCCAAAATTGTTTTTGTTGATGTGGGGGTAAAATTGTAAAAGAAAACCTTTTAATTTACGGGAAAAAATTAATTAAAAAAAAAAGAAAAATTTAGTTTCAAGATTTTTGGAAGGAACTTTTAACAGTGGATATTACTTCCTTTTGGTCTGCCTCAAGCCTTGTAGACACACTGTTTATTAAGTTATATATATATATATATATATATATATATATATATATATATATATATATATATATATATATATATATATACATGTGTGTTGACTCATGTTTTCAAATGTGTCTGTATGCGCTCTGAAGGCCGTAATTATAGGTTGATCAGAATGAAGAAGATTTTTCTGGATTAAATAAATATACGCAATTTTGTTAAATAATATAACAGACCATTTTTCGATATTATTTATATAGTACAGTCAAATTAGCTTCAAGAAAGGGGTTTCAGGTAGGTTGCTGGGAACCGCAATTTTTTGTAAATCGATTCATCTTGACGTCCTGAATATGACCCAAAATTTTTACGGTCCGACTCGTGACGGAACAGGGTCATAATTGAATTTGTTTATAATAAAAACGCATTTTTTCTTAATATCGAATATAAATATAGAATATTATTCAATTCTATATCAAAAAGAAAACAAATGAGCCCATGAACATTAAATTCGGTTAATTCGAATTCGAGGAAAAAATTCACAAAGTTTCAAAAAACGCAAAAATTTTAAATTCTAATAAAAAATCTAAAAATTATTTCATTTTTCTTTTAACAATGGCAAAGTATGCCTTTTTATGTTAAAAATAATGTGCCTAATTTTAGCTTTTATTAAAAATTAGGTCCCCGACAATAAAAAATTATTTAGTCCATAATTCGAAATACAAACCATCCTATGCTCAAGTTTGACCAAATTACACACAGTATAGAAAATTTCATCAAAATCAGTTAACTAGTTTCGGAGTCCATTCACGACAAACATGTGACACGAGATTTATATATATATAGAAGATATATCTCCAGCGAAATCGAGAACATGCATTTATGTAAGGAAGGGCATTTATGTCTTGCCGCTGATAAGGTTTTGTCAGAGAGGCCTAACAACGGTAAACCTAACAATTAACAAAAAAGGAAACTGGAGTATTAATTATCGATTCGGTTTACTTTCCTTATACATATATTCACTCCACCACCAACAACGGAGATGATAAACCTGATTCAGTATTGTGAGAACCTCTTTGATTATATTATCGCTAAGACCTTAGAAATAGTTGATCAAGGTAACAAGCTGACTTTTATTACGGAAAATATTTTAGATAACAATATTTTTCTCCTTGCAAAAAGAAGGAGTTTTTTTTTAAGAAGTACAAAAAGAAAATAATATAGCTCAATTGATTTTTTTTCTTAAACTAAGTTTTTTTTTTAAGTCGAAAAATGATAATAAGATGCTTTTGATTTAAAGTTTTTCAATTTTTAAAAAAATCAAAAATTGAAAGAAAAAAAATTATTACATATAATTTAATTTTAATCAAAAGTCATACAAATTGAATGTTTCTAATAAATAATATAAATAGATCACAAATAAATAATTTTGTAAAAACAAGATAATTTTTGTAAAACAAGTAAACAGAAGTAAGCTAGCTTACAGTTATGAATGTATCATAAAATTTGTATATAGATTTTGAATTCACACTGGCCGTGTTCATTAAGTCGCTGGATAAATATCAACCAAGCGGGGTGTGACAATGGGTCAAACCCAAGTAGAGGTATAATTTTTAATTAAATTTATAAATAGTTTGAACACCGACTACGTCCATGGGTGTTGATATACTAAAATATTCTAGAACCCTCCATGCGAAAATATATTGTCAAAAACAAGATATTTATTCAAAAAAACAATCATATTCTGGAATGACCCATGGCGGGTATATAAACCGGTGACTAGTGTTGATTCAAATCAGTTTCAAATCAGTTTTAAATCGTGTCTGATCAGTTTTAAATTCGACCATTGTGCGATTAGTATCAAAGTTTAATATCAAAGTTGAAATCAAGTATTGTCTGATTAGTTCAAAGTATATAATTGTTGTTCAATCCAGATCAAGTTAAAGTTGGAATTTGTACAAGTAATTTGATTAAGTAATTCAAAGTTTGACATTGTGTGAAAAAAAATTAAAATAATTGTTGAAAAAGAAATTGGATAATCATTTTTTTTTTTAAGCAATAAAATCAGGTTTTTTTTTTTGTTTCGTAAAAACTTGTGTTTAATTTAATTTTTTTTCTTTTCTTTAAACAAAAACGTGCGTGTTGTTTCAATTACAAAATATTTAGTAATATCTTTTACTAATATATTTGTTTTTGTTTTTGTCGAGTATCGGAATCATTGCAGGTTCGGGCAGGATAAAGAGAGCCAGGATACCGCGACAAGTGTTATACAAGATAGTCAGAGTAATACAAAGTCATTATAATTGCAATTTGCGCGCGCGAAGCTGCGACGGATACTGCTAGTTTGTACATATCCTGTCAAATTGTTGCACGTTACACAATATGATGCACAACATAAAATTTGTAATCGACCATGCTTTAATCAGTGGTCTGACATTAAAACGGTATAGATCCTAAACGCTCTCCTATTTGAAATGAATAATCAAATTCGAACGTGTATAGAACATAATACGTGATTATTTCTAACCGATTAAAGCAAAATAACGAACATGTTTTATTCATACAGAGTATTTGCTCATGCATATGTTTTATTTCATTGCTGTACTAGGGTTGCCATGTTACTTTATTGCATATTTTAAAAAGACGAGTGGACGTTATACAAAAACAATAAATCTGGGAATCAGAGTCACTTGATATTTTATTACATCTACCTGAGAATATCGTAAATTATCCTTCATCAAGTTTGTGAAAAAAATATAATGAAAGTTATTTGTTTTTAAAAAAGGGACTTCGAACTTCTGGCTCTTGTGGTTAAAATTAGAATACTCCCTGAAATTTCCTTTAAATATACAGCCACGTCTATTTTATTTATTTATTTATTTATGGAATTTTTAGGAAGTATTCTTTGTGTTCTGTTTCTCAGCAACCAATTTAGCTGGTGAGCTCAGATTTAAAATATACCATGAAACGGGGCGCAATCCAATGAAACTTATTTCATTGTTACGTCTTCATTAGTTTTTAAAACACCAACCCCTGCGGGTGGTATACGTGCTTTTGCGATGCGCTCACTCACTCTCTCACCAAAATTCTTATGTAAGACTCTTCCAGTTAACCTGAAAACTTTAAATTTGATAGAATGTGGGTCTGAAAATTACAAATTTTTTGCTTACAATACACATGAAAAATACAAGCCATGTTGTGATAAATATTGCATGAATACTATAAAGTACGATGCAATATTTTCCGATTTTTTGCTTAATTGTGCTTTTTAAATTTTTTTATGGACCAGATGTTACCAAGAAAACTACATATGATAACGGATTTTCATAAACGTCAAATTTTGGGCTCAGAGAATTGAACGGGGTGTTTAGAAACATCAATCTACGGTTCATAAACAAGAACAATCAAATATTTTCTGGTGGTTATTCAGGATGGTCACAAAAAAATTATTTTAAAATTTCCTGATAATTCCCGGTTTTCCAGTAATGTTTGTCCGTACTTTTCCCTGATTTAAGAATTTTATTTGAATCATTCAAATATTTAAAGTTTTCAACATTTTTTATATCAAATGCTTGATATGAAAAATCATACACATCTAGGGATGGGGATCGAACCCACGACCTCTGGCATTCTAGACCAATGCTCTACCAACTGAGCTACCTTAGATGTTATGGTAGAACTCTATGCATATGATCTTTCACTATCATTTTTGATGCCATTGTATTATTAATTTTGTTTATTTACTATTAACATATTTTTCAAATTGTTTTTTGTAAACTAGCGTCTATTTATTTCCATTGTTAGTATGGTTGCCTTTCGGTTATGTTATACCAACGGAAGCGACTAGCGTTTACTTACTTTGACATTTAAGTAATATGAAAAATATGTTAATAGTAAATAAACAAAATTAATAATACAATGGCATCAAAAATGATAGTGAAAGATCATATGCATAGAGTTCTACCATAACATCTAAGGTAGCTCAGTTGGTAGAGCATTGGTCTAGAATGCCAGAGGTCGTGGGTTCGATCCCCATCCCTAGATGTGTATGATTTTTCATATCAAGCATTTGATATAAAAAATGTTATCAATGTTCAGACATATTACTTAAATGTCAAAGTAAGTAAACGCTAGTCGCTTCCGTTGGTATAACATAACCGAAAGGCAACCATACTAACAATGGAAATAAATAGACGCTAGTTTACAAAAAACAATTTGAAAAATATGTTAATAGTAAATAAACAAAATTAATAATACAATGGCATCAAAAATGATAGTGAAAGATCATATGCATAGAGTTCTACCATAACATCTAAGGTAGCTCAGTTGGTAGAGCATTGGTCTAGAATGCCAGAGGTCGTGGGTTCGATCCCCATCCCTAGATGTGTATGATTTTTCATATCAAGCATTTGATATAAAAAATGTTATCAATGTTCAGACATATTACTTAAATGTCAAAGTAAGTAAACGCTAGTCGCTTCCGTTGGTATAACATAACCGAAAGGCAACCATACTAACAATGGAAATAAATAGACGCTAGTTTACAAAAAACAATTTGAAAAATATGTTAATAGTAAATAAATAAAATTAATAATACAATGGCATCAAAAATGATAGTGAAAGATCATATGCATAGAGTTCTACCATAACATCTAAGGTAGCTCAGTTGGTAGAGCATTGGTCTAGAATGCCAGAGGTCGTGGGTTCGATCCCCATCCCTAGATGTGTATGATTTTTCATATCAAGCATTTGATATAAAAAATGTTATCAATGTTCAGACATATT